>VXAZ01007739.1:417766-550533 GCA_013399875.1 Gymnorhina tibicen
TTTTTTTTTTGTTTGGGTGTTTTTTGTTTTTTTTCTTTTTTTTTTGATAGCAGACTTTCATATAGCAACTAACTGACTTTATCTCCTAAAAAACCTGTCCTCAAATGTTTGCATTATCATTTTATTTTATAGGCAGGGGAATATTTTCAATCTATAATGAAGACAACAAGCTCTGTGCCCAAGCTCAGAACTCTAGCTCAGTCACAACTACCACTTGTGATGAGCATGACGAGTTTCAAAAGTTCAGGTGGGTGTCTCCCACACAGCTGCTGAGCATGGCACTCAAGCTGTGCCTGGGAGCGCTCTCCAAGGACGATGAGGCTGCCATCACGTTGGAACCCTGCAACAGGACAAATGAACTCCAGTGGTGGGAATGTAGAAATGAGACACTTGCAACCCATGGCAAGGATTTATTTCTCAACTATGGCAAAGGGAAGGGGAAGAAAGTCAGGCTGTCCAAAGTATCCAGCAAAGGGAGCAGGTGGAAAATCCATGGAAGTGCAGACAGCCTGTGCTCTCAGCGCTATGAGGGTGAGTACCGAAATTCCATCTCTATGTCTTTGTAATTTGACTGCCCTATCTGCAAAGCTTTCCACTGACTGCTTGACAGGCAGCAGCCGTTTTCTTAGAGTGATGTCAGCAGAGCAGCTCATTATAAACCGGGTGTAGAAATGAAAGTCAAATATATCTGTATACTTCTCAGCAAATATAGCTGCATACATTTCTGCATAACTTGTAAAGTGCACTTCTTTCAAATGATAGAATAAAATGATGAAGGCCTATGATGTAATCATAAAGAAGAATGGGAATTCTGTTTGTACAGAAACAGCAAAAGGAAAAGTAAGACTGTTTTAAAATATGTCTGATCAATTTGTAGAAGAGATGATTGTGTTATATTTTTTATTGTTGCTTTTATTTGGTTTGACCACTAATGATCTCTAAGGAGTTAATTCCTAGTTTAGACAGATGGAATCCACCATTAGTATTATTTACCTAGTGTTTCCCAGGCCTAGTAAAAAGAAAAAGTAGCAAAAGGAAAAATAGTACCTAATGGTTCAGGATGCAATGTTTTATCACCCTGGAAAAGGACCACTAGAGAGCAAGATCTCCTTTTCCTACAATTTTATGGTTCTTGGGCTATGTAGAGGGGGCATTCAGGATCAAGTCATCAGTCTCCTTTCTGTTGTGACACCGGTAGGTTGAGAATTTAAATAAAAAAGCAGTAAATTTTTGTTGTACACCACAGCTGTTCCACAGGAATGAAGTTTGTCATAATTTTGTACAGACAGAAGAAATTAGTGATGGATAGTGATGGAAGAGACACTTCCTAGTAGAATCCTTGCAAATTTAAGATATAACTTCCTCTCATGAAGACTAATAAAAGTACTGTGATACCTCCTTTCCAAGTTTTTTCAACCATGCAGGGGAAAAAAGAAAAGAGAATAGATACATTATCTAAGGACAGAAGTATGTATGCCATGGGAGAAGCTGAGTCACAGGGACCTCTGACACAGTAGTCCAGAAAGCAATGACATGACAAAATTAAACAGAAATTAGTTTGAGGCCCAATTAAGTGTTTGAGAGTCTTAGTTCTGAATATTTTGCCATAATCATACCTGATTGGCACAACAGCCTTGTAAAGGTTCAGGTAACAAAGTCCTGGTGTGTTGAGCCCTGCATGACTCAGCTTTGTCCATGGAAAGCTGCCTATGAGTGTCACTGTGGTGAGCATCTGATGCCAGCTGACTGTTGAGTCTTGATCTCTGCTTCTCTCCATAGATATCTATACGCTGGGAGGAAATGCCTTTGGTGCGCCCTGTGTGTTCCCTTTTAAGTTCCAGGGGAAATGGTATGCTGAGTGCATCCCTCTGAGGAATGATCCAGACTCTCTCTGGTGTGCAACTTCTTCAGATTTTGATAAAGACCAGTTGTGTGGAAGATGCCCACTAAAAGGTAAGTTATTTATAAAAATCCCAGGAAAGCTGTTAAGCAAAAGTGTCATCCACTGTCATGGTCAGAATCTTCTTGGGATCTGGAAGTAGCTTTGGACAGCAAGCTGAATTCTGGCTCACCTAGTCCACTGGTGAGCTATGCAACAAGGAAGTGAGGCATCTGCTCCTCACTCTCACTGTCCTGCAGTGTTCCCAAGACTCGTACATACAGGGAGTATTCTGAGGGTGGTGACTGGGACTGACAGATAAAGGAAGAGAAAACCTCTAGGACTGGGTTTCAAGACAGAAGGAAGTGAAGTGGATGAGGAAGGTGAGATAGATCAGAAGACTGTGCTGTATTACAGGATGGAGGAGAGAACAGGAGGGCTGGAAGGGAAGAGTGCAGGACACAGGCAGTGACCTTCACCTGCATTCAGTGCTCCAGTGCTTCCATACACCTGCAAATCATCCAACACACCTTTCCAATAACCCCAACAAAAATTCCCTACCCCTTCATCCCCACTTCACCTGTGATTGTGTGGAAACTATAATTTCTGTCATATTGGGTGGTCTGGAAGAAAATAAGAGGGGTCTGAAGGTAAGAAATGGGTATGGAGACCAAGACTTCTATATGGTGAATAGAGAAATACTTGTAGTGGTAAAATATATCACTGACTGGGTTAATGTGGACTGAAATGTGAGAGAAGTAGATGAGTTGTATAAATAAAAAGGAACAGGGTCAACGTAAAGATTAGGTCTGTAAGGATAAATAATTCCTTATGTAAATGACATTGTTAATATTGAGTGGACAAAGTATATTTATGTAAGGCCAAATGTACGTAAAAATTCTCAGATCACACAGTTACATAGTTTTAGTCTGAAGCAAAGATTTTATTTTCTGGGTTAGTAAATATTATCTCGTCAAATTGCTGGTATCATCTTTTATAGACACGACCCACAATAACTTTTGGAAAACAAATCCTGTGACAGAAACTCGCTATCAGATAAACTCAGAGTCACTTTTGACATGGCACCAAGCAAGAAAAAGCTGCCAGCAGCAGAATGCAGAATTATTAAGTATCACAGACCTTCGTGAAGAAATGTATTTATTAGGTAAAGTAAAAAATCCTAAAATATAAAAAAAAGTAATGCACTGTTTTTAAAATGTAAGTCAGCTTGAAGGCTTTAACATGGATGCTTATATTTATTTCATAAAAATATGTCTCAGTGACATTCTTAAAAGAGTTGCCCCTTTCTCACAAAAACCTGTATTAAAATAATGGAAATAATCTAACCTACCTTAAAAAAATATATCCCTCATGCTTTAAAATATTATTTCCAGTTTTCTTGAATAACTTAAAAAATCATAGGCATTTAATAATCTAACTATTTCATTTGGTCATTTAGGGCTCACTAGTGACTTGGGCATCAATGCAAAGCTCTGGACTGGTCTCTACAATGCACTTGACAGTGGTTGGCAGTGGACTGGGGGAAGCCCTTTCAGATACCTCAACTGGGCTCCAGGCAAGCGTGCTTTTCTTAAACGATGATCAACATCTGGGCCAAAATTTCCTCTCCTCTCCTCTCCTCTCCTCTCCTCTCCTCTCCAGCAATGCCCCCTTGTCACATCTCTTGGGATTTATCACTCTAAAGAACAATACCCCAGTGGCTTTGCAGCCGCAAAAGTCTTGCACCTTCCTTCCTGTGAAGAGGTGAAAAGTTTCACTGTTAACAGAAGGATTGTCTTCCTCTTTTTTAAAGGAAATCCCTCTGTGGAATCTGGAAAAATATGTGGGACCTTCCAAGGTAGGAATGGCAAATGGGAAAACCAGGTGTGTGATCGGAAACTGGGATATATTTGCCAGAAGAGAAACGCCTCCTTGGATACTTTCACCATCGCCTCAGGTACACTGGTCAAAAGCTACGGTTATTTTTACAGTCAATGAGTAGTATTGTGAAGATGTCATATATGAAACAGCATCATATTGTCAAAAAGAAAGGATTACACTTGTTGACCTGGGTCAAATACTGAGAACACCTGAATTTTCTGGCTCATTTTAAAGATGATGTCTAAATGTAGTTCAGCATTTGGAAAAGAGCCCAGGGTTCCAAAGAAGGCAGGATTAGGTGTTTAGCCATGTTATCCAGACCATGAAAACTGATGAATATCCTCTGCTCTGACATATGCAATAAACCTATGTCCTGCTAAAAGATGTGAGCGAGAGTTCATGCTCCCTTCCTCTCTGTGACCCTTTTTATTCTATTCTCAAAGGCAGAAAATCAGAATATGCGTCTGGAACCTTTCCTCAGTTGAGTTCCCTTTCCACTTGAGGCAGACTAGGTCTCACCTATGTGAAGAAACAGGTGTGCAGTTGCTTCACCTGGGATTTCCCAGCATGCAACAAACTTCACACTCCACTAAAATATATGAGTACATAAGATTATATAGCTCAGGGGATGCATGGCACATGCATATCCTGTACTTTCTGGCTGCATCCAGGCAGTTCACTTGGAAAGGTTCCTGACCCTGCTAACCTCCAAACCATGTCTGGATGTTGCTTAGGGGAAAGCCAGTTTGCCCAGGTCCAAACCATATCCAGGGAGCAGACAAAGAGGTCAACCACACACCAGTGCTGGGCGTACATCCTCCCCTCTTCAGTCCACTCTGTAGGTGCAGAGCTTGTGAACATTTCAAGCAATGGAAGGTGGGCTGGCTATACCGAATTTATACCAAGAAATAAGTGGTGAACAAAGTATGCGGCATTTCTGTGCAGCTGGAATTTCTGGTATAACATTTCTGGTATGACATGATTGTGTCTGGTCTCTTTGATACATGATTTGGGCTGTGTAGAAGCTCCAGTTGGCTCCTGAGCACCTGGTGTTTCCAGAGAAAAAAATATAAAAATTCTGCAAAATTCACCAAGATAGAGTCCCTGAGTAGGAAAAGAGACCCTTTTCTGTAGAACATGGCTGTACCCAGAGTCTCACTGAAAGAGATTTAATGTGGAGTTGTGCCCTGTATATTAGCATTCCAAATTACTCAGTATTTACTTAATCCTGTAAAATAGTTTTTTTCGGAGGTCCAAGCACAAATGGGAGGGAAAAATTTGTCTTGTAATCTCTGTACCCTCAGACTTCAGTTTCTCTCCTCTTCCAGTATATTCCCCAATATTTCAAATTCATATCAGGGCAGGTAATTTTCTTTTTGATGTGAATAAAACACTGAATAGAACTGGTCATTAATTCCATAATTTTTTTAGGTGATTCAAAGCATTTTAAGTGCCCCAGGGAATGGGTGTCCTACGCGGGTAATTGCTACAGAATTTATAGAACACCAAAAATATGGAGAGAAGCCCAGTCTTCCTGTAGAAAAGAAGATGGAGAGTTGGCGAGTATTCATAATATTGAAGAGTACAGTTTTACAGTGTCACAACTTGGGTACAGTGAGTATTCCTTCAGGTCACTTTTTTTTTTTTCTGGGATTTTACTGTTGCTATTATTCATTTAATCATTGTAACTATGATCTTATTTTTTTTAAGCTCTTCAGTCAAAAGTGGGTGTGCGATGTAATTATTCCATTATAAGATACACCCATACCTACAATTACCTTTGTGTTCTCAGAGCCAGATGATGAGCTGTGGATTGGTCTAAATGACTTCAGGGTTCAAATGTACTTTGAATGGAGTGATGGCACACCTGTGACTTATACCAAATGGCACCATGGAGAGCCAACCCACACTTGGAATAAGGCAGACTGCATCCTTATGAAGGGAGAGGTAAAAATCCCTTCCCCACTCTCATGTTTTCTTCTGTCTTTTTGTCCCCCAAAATGAAAACATCTGTGATATAAAAAAAAATAAAAAAGACAAAAAGAGGAATGCTGGTTTCAAAAATATTTATTAACTTGGTTTAATTTAGGATATCTTAGTGTGGAGGGATACTTGAGACCAGATCTAGGAAGGTGTGTGATGCACCAGAAGCAGTGCAATGCATGGAGACTTAGTCTTCTCTGAGACAATTCCCATCTGAAACTGGTTGAAATAACTCATCCTCCATATTGAACATGACTGATCATAGAGGAATAGATTCTTGGAGCAGGAACTTTCTCATTTTTCCTCTAAAAATACTAAAATACATGGGTTTTAGAGCTACTTTGGAGGTTCATATTACTGGAGGCACAAAACCAAATTTTATCTTGTTTTACACTCATAAAAGAAAGTGTAATGTTCTGGAAAAAGACTTACACAAGACATTTTTTCATATTTTACGTTTCGTTTATCCAGCATTTCCTTGCCATAGTCATCTGGTTATATGAACATAATAGATGCTATGCTGGTCAGAATAGATGGGAATAGTATGTTTCCTTCCTGCTCTCATCAGTCCCTGAATCTTTAGTACATCCAGCCCTCATTGTCACAGTGCTGAGGAAATGTGGCCCTGACTGAATGTATTCGGGAGTTTTGGAGAAAAACCAAGGCAAGGAAGAGAGCTGAAACAGTCTCAGCCATAGGAAGAGAGAGAGGTTCTTTCTGAGGATGGATATTCTTGTTGGATCTGAACTGTCTTGAGATTTCGCTTCTCTTTGTGGTTTCTTCTTACAATACTTAGGATGGATCCTGGGCTGACAGTGCTTGTGAAATGAAATTTGGCTACATCTGTAAAAGGAAAGCCTTGGCTGAAGAACCAGGGGAAGTTGAAGTTACTTACCCGGGCTGCCAGAAAGTAAGTGTAAAACAAAAGCACCGAAAGGTGATTGCGTATTACTTTCACTCCCATGATAATAACTATGACAGGAGTAAATTATTTTGACTGTTCTTGGTGGAGCCTGGAAAACTGTTAATTTCATATGTATTGATACCTCTTAGACTAAAAGGGAAAGTTTTGCTTTATTTAACTGAAATGTAGATTGACTTCTTTTTTTTAATTCCCTTACAAGTGCACTTCACTCAGCTCTCTCCTGCTGCAGAACTGGTCACTCCACCTGTAAAAGCCACTATCTGCAGAGCAATCTTTTTGGGGTGTAACTCACATGTCAGGGGTTGCACACCTTCTCAGTTCCATAAATCTGCCACAGGAATCAGGGATATCTGAGTTGACTGTTTTGCAGATTGCGAGCTCTTGCAACAGCTTATTATGCAATGCTTTACACAGGGAGCTGCAAAGCAGCTGTGACTGCGGTTGCCAGCCCCAAGGCACAACCACAGCTCACTATTTACAAAGATCCCTTGTGTGTCCTGTATCAAGGGACAAGACACAGAGTTATGGTTACAAAAGCTATCTTGGATTAGCCTCTTGGTTTCTTTCATGGCCTTTGAGATCAGTTTTGACTTGGGGTGTGGTACTAAGTTGGCTTTTGGAAGTGCACAATGCTGTGCAATCTGACAGCCTCTCTGCACATCTCTGCTTCGACACTGACAGGGCTGGATGAAACACGGCTTTTACTGTTACTCCTTGGTGCAGCTGCCAGCAACATTTTCAGAAGCAAAAAAAGTTTGTGAGGAAAACAAAGGTTACCTGGCTACTGTGAGAGACAGGTATGGAAACATAATTCTTGTCCTTTAATGTGTGTAACCAAGATGGAAGGGTAAAACAGAAATTTCTTCTTACTTAGCAGTTATTCATAATGTCTATCTAGTGTTACACCACTCTTTCCCAGGAAGATTTAAGGCAGAGCTAATGAAGTATTGCATAATACATCAGGGGCTTTTAGGTCATCAATACAAACATTCAGACATTGCTACTACACACATTGTTGTTGCCTCTGGGAATTAAAAAACTGGGTCACCCACACAACAACCCCAGATTGACAGATTGTTTTAAAACTTTTTGAACTAAAAATAAACAAATAAACATGGACCTATTTATTTCTATTAGAGTCAAGCTTTTCAGCTTTTTTTTCTTTCTTTGCAACAGCCAGATCTGGAAGAAAGCCCATTTTGGAATGAAAGTAGATTTTTTCCCCCACAGTAAAAAGATTTAAGGATCTAGACCTTATCATAAAGCTCAGTTAAACACTGTGGGTCTTATTTATACAGAATGAGAAATATAGACACATTAACGCCAGTATTGTTTGGCTTGTGTTGTTCATTGTGCAGTATAAAAGATGAATAGAATCATCTTAAATTCTAGACATAATTTACATCAGCAAAATGTAAAATAAGAGTTATATTGTATGATAATTAGAACTATAAATGCAAGATAATTACCAGTTCTTCATTTCATATGTACTGACCAATCACCTTAACTTTATGAGATTTGCTACCATGAACTGTTTGAAGAAATGAACAAATTCTGACAAAATGTGATACAACATTTTGGTACTTACTCTTCACAGATATGAACAAGCTTTTCTGACCTCTGTAACTGGATTCAAACCAGAAAAATACTTCTGGATTGGTCTTTCAGATGTGGAAGAGCATGGGACATTCAGGTGGGCCAATGGAGATCCTGTCACCTTCACTCACTGGAATGTGGGAATGCCCGGTAAGTGCCATGGGGGCCATTGTGTTCCTGCTCTGCAGAACCACAAAGTGAGGGTTTGAAAGCTAAAAAGTGGTTTAGAAACTCTTCTGGCATAAAGCAGCTTCCATTTGTGCTACAGGGATTAGATCAGGGACGGTGGTAACTCCATCCAGATGATCACTTGGGACTGCATGTGTCTGTTGGTATCATTAAGTCTTTGTTGTTTGATGGGTATTTTTAAGTGATTCCTGGCATAATGTAAAAGGAGTTTCCATTAAAAAGATCTTTTAATGATTTAATAGCAATGCACATGAGCTATTGTGAGCTATTGGCGTCCAAACATAGTGGGAACAGGTTACTCTTAAATAAGCAGCAGATATTTTGAGAAGATGTAGTCATTGATAAGATTTAACAACTCCGTGTTTTATAAAGGAGAGGAGTCAGGCTGCGTGGCCATGGCAACAGGAACTTCAGCTGGATTATGGGATATTTTGAACTGTGAAGAAACAAACACATTTCTCTGCAAGCAGCTGGTGGAGGGAGTGACCCCCCCTCCTCCTCCTCCAACAACATCCCCTCTCCTGTTTTGCCCGGATGGATGGCAGTCTACTCCTCGGAGCAGCTTCTGCTTCAAAGTAGGTGTTTCATTACTGAATGCAAATGTTTGCCATTTAAGTAAGAATCTGTTTCGTGCATGCATGGAAGATGGATTTTACCCTGCCTACCTGATAGACAGTCTGTGGTAACATGTCTCCAGCCATCCCCAAGTGGTATGGCTGGGAAATGCTGGAAAAAGCTGTATGTGTATGGAACTGAAGTTTGGAGCCACAGGAGGTCTGAGATAATAAGAAAAGCAAAGTTTCAATAATCAAATTTGATAGACAACCACAGGTTGAATAGTTGAACAATTAAATAGTCAGTAATAGAACCAGACCAAAACAGCAGAATAAAGATAGAAGCTCATATTTGTATTTGTAAATATCTGTAATACCCAACACAGTGTTTAATTTCCCACTTTCTATAGATTTTTCAGGGAGGAAGGGAAAAAATGCAAACATGGTTTGAAGCAAGAGATTTTTGCAGAACCATTGGAGGAGATCTTGCATGTATACACAGTGAAGAAGAACAAAACCTGATAGCTAGACTGTAAGTATCTGCAAATTCCATCATTTAAACATAAGAAAAAAGTATTTTTAAAATTGCTTTTCTGAAAGACATAAAGGATTTCTGGCGATCAATTTCTTCTTTACAAAGATGGTGTAAAAAGTGGCAGAAAAAAATGGGTAAAAAGAGGTGAGCAAAAGGTTTCTTGACACACCTCTGGGAGGGTGGTGCCATGCATTACAGTTGCCTGAACATAAAAAAAAATTGAGAGAAGTATGATCAAAATTGATTTTAACTGAAGTTAATTCAAAGAGATAAAACTGATCTTTTTACCTCATTTGTAGCTGATCAGTAGATAAAATACTCTTGATTAAAAGAATATTTAGTGCTGTTTTCCTACAACCCGGGGGAAAATTGGAAGACTAAGAAAAGCCTGACCTATTGATGTGCTTATATAAATGTTTAAATCAAGCCCATGGGTGCAGACAGGTCTGAATTTGGATGCCTAAGCTACTTGGTGGAACCAAGACCTTTAAATATATTTTCATTCAGCTCAGTATTTGTGGACTTAGCGCATTTATGACTCTTCCCATACAGTTCTGTGTTTCACTGCTTCCTGCCATGTGTAGTGCCAGGCTGTTTTCCCCACGTGACAATTGAATGATTACTTTATATGATTGTCTCAAATTATACTTGAAGTATCAAGTATATGGAGAATAATGTAATGCTATACATTCCCCTTCTCTGTTTCATGCTGTGTCTGTCTGTATTTGTAATCATTCAGAGACAGAGGTTATATTCACTATTCTTACTGGATGGGTTTAAGTGCCTTGGACTCTGATGGTGGATTTACATGGAGTGATGGCTCACCAGTGAGTAAATAATTTGTTATTCCAGATTTTTGACTAGTTTTTTTATGTATCTCTTGGAAGACAGCTCTCATAACTCCTATATAAGATGCAAGTGATCTTAAGTCTTTAGTGCCTGATTCCTCTGTAGGAATCAGTCTTAAATCTTCTAATAGTTCATAGTTATAGATAAAAATACAACATTTACAGTAATGAAAGGTGATGGAGTATAGCTCCTGATTTAAGAAAGTCTGATTGTGCTAATCTCTATATTCCTATTTGTCATTTGCTGCGAGAAATAATTTTGTACATCCACACAAACTCAGCTTTGCTGCCCTCGTTGTCTTAAGTAGATCATGATCTGCCAGGCCCAAGGCCATATGGCAGCACCAATGGATTGTCTTGGGTTGGAATACCTGAGCAAGATAAACAACCCAGAAATCAGAGAACATGTTTCTTTCTGGAGCTTGACAGGAGAACATCAACTTTCCTGGTGACAAACAGGGCAAGAGCTTTTTGGCTTACTCACATGGCTTATAAACACACAGATGAATTATTATTTTATTCAAGTGACATGCACTTCTCCTTAAAATGTCTGACATTAAAGAAAAAGATGGACCATGAAATCAAATGTACATTCTTCTTTAAGAGGATGATGCAAGACAATTGTTCCCTTTCAAAAGGAAAATAGTAACAAACTTGTGTTTCCACTACAGGTAAATTTTGAAAAATGGTCACATGGAGAACCAAACAATTACGATGGGAATGAAAAATGTGGTGTATTTACTGGCTATCTCAATATGAACTGGAATGATTTATTTTGTGAACACATGCTGGACTACGTTTGCCAAATCAAAAAAGGTAAGATAACTTCCTGCCTTTAGCAACATGTAGAGGTAGATAAGAACATCCTTCCAGATCAGATGACGCTACCTGCATGTATTAGAGACAGATGTGCCATCAATCCCAGAAGAACAGTTTATACATTTAATTTCAGTAAAGGCAGTTGAAAACTGTTAATCAATCCATGAAATACACAGGCAAGTTTGGAATGCATATGCAGTAGGTTGGAAAAGAGAAACACAGTAGCCTGAATTTGGGCATAGTTTCTGTAAGCTTGACTTATGATGAGATCTAATGTGCTGTTTTGCTGAATGTAGCACTTTTTTTCAGATACTCTGAGAAATACTGTGACAAAAGCAAGCACATACTGAGTAACGCTTAAGATTGTTACTTGGAATTAAAATGCTAACTACTGTATAAATATAATTGAGAGAGAGCTAAGAAACAAAATATACTCAAATATTGATTTATATTGCAGGAGCCTCACTGAAACCAGAGCCTAATTCCACATTCAGTAAGTCTTGTGTTTCCAGTGATAAAAATTAATTAACATGTAATGAAGTTAATTTCTATTACAGACTAATTAATGTTTTAATTTGCAGATTATAAATACACTCCTGGTGAAGATGACTGGATAATATATAATCACAAGGAATACTACTTCAGCAAAGACGCAATGCCTATGGAAAAAGCCAGAGGCTTTTGCAAGAAGAATGGTGGTGACCTTGTTGTCATTGAGACTGAAAGTGAAAAAAATTTTCTTTGGAAATATGTAAGCAACATGCTTGCTTGAAAAATGCACCATTTTGTTGTGAACTGAGGCACCTTTTTTCAGCTGGTTTGTGAAATATTAGAAAGTGCTCTCCATCATAAAAAAAAAGAAAATCAGTGCCACTTTTCATCCTTTCATGGGCTTATCTTCTTAGAAGCTTTATGACGATATTATTTTGATAAACAGCAGTATGTACACAAATTCTCAGCTTCCTTTCAAGAATGCTCTCATGGTGCAGCTTTCAAAGACTTTGCTCTATATAGCTGAAAGCTGCAATTACTAATTGTGGGTTTTTTTCTAACTCAGTCTTTTCACAGAATTCAGTAAAAGCTCTTTGCCAGAATAGATCTCATATTTGCAGTAAAAGGTTTAAGTTAGAATATTTTCTTATAGGAAGAGAATGGCCTGGTGATGATATACTATTTTGGAAATAGTTTCCTACTACTAAAATCAAATTTGATTACATTCTCTCCTCCACATGACTAAGTACAAACCCCCATGATTTACTTACAGCCTTTTGGCAAATTCTCACTATACTTTCCTAAAACTCTCAAAAATATTGCTATAAGCCTGCTTAAGAGATCGCTCTTGCCTTCTTAACATAGCTTTTTTCTCCATTTCTTTTTCAGATAATTTGCTTCTTTCTTTTTTTTTCTAATTATATACTGAAAATTGGAGGAAAATTTTGCATTTTTTGCAGTTTGGGCACATAATTCCAGCAACTCTCTGCACATTATATACTACGCAATTGTGCAACTGAAACTACAGCATTTTTAAGATATTCTTTGACTTTATTTTAAATCTGTTTTATTACTGGTAATTAAATTTGTTTGTTTGTTTGTTTTAGGTTTTCTATAAAGACTGGGGGAATAACTTCTATATTGGCTTAAGTGTGAGCCTTGACAGAACGTTCCGGTAAGTAAAACAAATTAACTTTGTCAGACTCATAATATATTTCCATTTGACATGGTTGGCTCTAGGAGACAGTTGAAATTCAATGACTGACACAACCTGTGTACAGCCATATACAGTCCTGATATAAAGTTTAAAAATGGGATTCTGCTTCTCAGCAAAGCACTTCTCCCATCATAATTTCACTATTTCCACTTCTTTTGGTTCTTTACTCTGTTTCTGTGTTCTGAGGCTGAGATGTTTGATCATAGTAAGTGAGGCATCATCCTCTTTTCTTTGTTAATGAAAGAAAAAGTTCATTGGAGGTCTCCAGCATATTCCAGATGGTACTTGCAGGCATTACTTAGTGTTGAAATGATCAAAGACAAAGAACCCTAGAAACCTGCAGTGAGAGGCATCAAAGTGGTTTTTAGAGATGAGATATCAATACTAGAGAGCCCTTGCCTGGATTTGCAGATGGTTGTACTCTCAGAGTTCAGGGCAGGACAGCTTCAGGTGACACAGAGACATTACTCTTCTATAAATGTCTTTGGAAACAAAGTGCCTTGGAATTATCTTAAACATCCCCTGGAGCCTTGGATGTGTTGCAGACATGTCTCCTGTGGCATTCTTCTCTTCTGCTGCATCTTTTTCTAATGCATTCTTCTGGGATTGGTCAGATGAATCTCAGCCTCTTCATATTAGTCTTTCTTCTGTTATCACAGGTTGCCTTTGTTGGCCACAAACCACAAACCACAGAGACTCTAGAGTCTCAACTCCTGGAGCTTCTGCTTTCTACATCACAATCACTGCTCAGATAATTGTCATTTTCCCAGTCCTCCCTTGTTCCATCACTAGCTTCATTCTCTTCCCTGCTGGATGATGGTGCCACTATTGCTTTACATTCTTTCTCCTGGTTTATTATGTACTGGTTTTTCCAGTTTGACTCAGGAGGTTTGCAAGCAGCTAGGCATCCTGATGAGTTCCTAATCTGTAATTTACTTGCAAAAACACACATGAAGTTACTTAGTCTCCAAAACTGGAAAAACATTGGATTTTCCTGGAGCTGTTATCGTCTGAAGATTGTCAGTCTTGGCTGATTCATCACTTGACTTACAGCCCACTGAGGCCTTTTCACTTTTTTCTTGGCTACTTTTTGAAAATAAATTTGTGAATTCACCAAGCTAGGAAATGGTTGATGCATAATTGAAAAAAAAAAGCTAATAAATGTAATAGTAAAGATTTCCTATGCTTAACAAAGTGGTTCCAAGTGGTTCCCAGTACATGGTTCAAGACTCTTTCTTACCTTAGAAGATCTTATATTACTGCATTTGACCCAGGAAATTGCTAAAATAAGCTCAAGTGTCTGTTTCTGTGCTCCAGAGAAATCCAGATCCAGTGCTAGACTGGTGCATTTCCAGAGCACTATTAGTGTTCAGAGACCAGGAGAATTTGGTACCACCAGTAAAGATTATTAGTTCAGACCTGGTCCAAGTCAACACTGTAAGCAGTTGATATGAAAATATTTTTTACTAATTCCAAGTGGAAGGTCTTGGTTTCCTTTTAGCAGAGAACAACACGTGTTTGTTAGCTAAGATACAGGAAACTTAAAATCTGAAACTCAAATGTATCCTTTGTAAAGAAATATTAACTAATTCGACTTAAAATTATAATTCCCTCAAATTACTTCTTTCAGGTGGATGGATGGAACATCAGTGAACTATGTTGCCTGGGCTCCGAATGAACCCAATTTTGCAAATAATGACGAAAACTGTGTGGTCATGTATACGCATACAGGTGGGCGCTGTAACCACATTCAGTCTGCAGGAGGTGCCTTAGGCCCGGGAGGGCTGCGTGGGCACGGCTGGGTGGGTTATCACACTGAGCAGGCTGATAGTTTCATAGTGCTCAAAAAGCAAAGGAAAAGAAATTGTGGTCTCTTCTTTTATTCACGTAGTTTTAAAATATTGAACTCTATGTAGCTAACACATTGAATTACACCTGCAATTTTGTCAGAAAATTTTTAAGTGAACGTATCAGGTAAGCATCAGACAATTGGCAGATAGAGCCAGTATTGTTTCTCCTCTAACCTCTGTCCATTTTATGCCTACCTCTCCAGGACATCAGCTATCTGTTGTCATTTGTGCAGCACCTAAAAACTGAGGGTTTGGGCATGGCTTGATTAGTATTAAGCAATGCTATACAATATATTAATTAAAATAAAATATTCTTTACAATCCATTAATACAGAGAACTGGAAGTAATTGTGTTTATACTAGCCAAGAACTTAGTCTTTTTTTGGAGCAGTAAATCTCTTCTACTTTTAAACATTTCTAGTCTCAAAATCTATAGCTGAGATGATCTTCCCAGTCTCTCTTAGAGGTGAATGGAAGGACATGGAAAAGTTTGGGGAGTAAATATTACGTCCTTTGGGAATCTTGTTTCAGATAAGACGAATTATGTCCCTAATGTCTCTGAATTAAAATGACAATGTCTCCATTAAACACTAGGTGTTAATAATTATGCTGTAGGTAGTTACCTTGTAACTGTCTGCAGCTAATGAAACGTATGCCATTTTCTTATTAATTCCTGATCTGTAAGATAGGGATGACAATGTTAATGTTATCCTCTTAGATCACACTCCAATAGGCAGAAAAGATACCAGAAAACCCTAAGATTGTGAGAAGCTCAGGTAGTAAGGTAACCAGGACTGAGTGCCTTATATAGACAGAGTGATTCCAGAGACCTTACAGATCTCAAAGATTTAAGCATTTGAACTAAAACTCCCCCTTGTCAGTGGTACAGTTTTACAATATTGAAACATCTCTGTTTCTAGACAAATTATTTATATTCTAAGTTTTGCTGGAAACCTGAATATTTCAAAGAAACAGACATACAATTACTTAATATTCCTGGGGGAGAGAAATACAAATGCTGTAAACAGTTTTACTTCCTACGACAGATTTTCTCTAGGAAAGAACACTTTTTATCTCAGTCTCAGCTGCATTTTGTTTCATTTTGTGGGGTTTTTTTAATTCTAATTTGCTTTCAGGTACATGGAATGATCTCAACTGTGGCAGTGTTGAGTTATTCATCTGTGAAAGGCTTAACAACACTGTTCGTCCAACTGTTGCTCCCACTTTGCCGCCACCAAAGGGTGGGTGTCCTGAAGACTGGCTCCTCTTTGATAACAAGGTGCAGTATGAAATGTCAACATGATGTATTTTTAAAAGAGCAAAATGAAAAAAAATCTTTGAGTCAGTTTTTCAGTTGCAGCAGGGTTCTTAGTTATCACAAATCATTTCCATTGCGTGTGTTTAAAGACCTTAAAATTACAAATCCTGGAACAGAAATTACAGCCTCTGTTGGGATCACAGCAGTTATGAGGGAGATCTTGAGACATACAAGAAGAAAGTTTCATCTTACGACAACTCTACATGAGGGAAGTTGCTCATCTATCTGTGGCAATACAAAACACTAGCAAAAATATGTGTTCTCATTTACTGTGCTGAGCTTATCTGGCCCTCACGTGCTGCCTGGACACTTACTCATCCCTTGCCTATTATGCACTGGCTCTTAAGCCACCAAGGCACGTTCCCTTGAGCAAATTGATCCGTTTTTTTCCATAACCAAACAATTTAAGGATTTTAAATAATCCAGTTATAAGGTTCACTGCACTTTATTATGTACAATCACTCTTAACCTTCTCAAAAGATAAAACTTCAGGATACGAGACTGTATGTAATAAAAATCCATAGATTTTCATCAATGAAGCTATAAAAGGTACAAAACAGCAGTGTACACTACAATACTAGTAATTAGAATAATTACACCTAGTAATGAAGATAATTCTCAATAGCATTGTTTCATCTAGTTCTGTCTGTTCCCTTCAGTTGAGCAAAAATACTTCAGTTTGATGGGGATCCTTTATTTGAGATCCACTGGCTGTTGTCTCCCTTTTCCTTCCCTCTCTCAGTCCTGAGGAAAAGTCACAAACTCAGTGTCTTCCATTTCAAGGTGCTCTCTCAAGCTAAATTTCTCTCTCTTTCTCTCCTCCTGGATGAGGAGCTTCGAAGGCTCTCGCCTTGACTCTTCCCTAAGTGTTTATACACCGCTCCTGACCACCTTCCATTTTCCTCAATTTTTCCACAAACTGCCTGCTTAACTTTTCAGTTGCATGCTTCAGGTAGCACATTGAGGTTGCTTCACTCTGACAAAGCTGTCTAATGACTTCAATCTCCTAAGATCATATTACAAGAAATGGTAAATTCATAGCTTTCTTTATAATGTTACAATCATTTTCTTTCTGTGATTATCCTGTGAGAACCAAATCTGGTTTGACAAACAGGGCAACAGAAGATGAGATATTTTGCTCCAATAACATATCTTACCCTTTTTTGTTTTCTGAGGTCTTCTGCAGCATTTCTCTCATGGCCACATCTCAGAATTGTGCTC
The DNA here is from genome assembly GCA_013399875.1 of Gymnorhina tibicen. Classification (NCBI taxonomy): domain Eukaryota; kingdom Metazoa; phylum Chordata; class Aves; order Passeriformes; family Artamidae; genus Gymnorhina; species Gymnorhina tibicen. Next base: position 435,073 of record VXAZ01007739.1, read on the forward strand.
AGAAGGCTTAATGCAATTTCTGCTGAGATCAATAGACTGACATATTCCTCCTTTAAGTATATGCTAAAATATTGGGCTTTATATTCACCTTCTAGTACAGGTCTTCTCTGTCATTGAAACCTAAAGACAAGCTAGAAAATACTGTTAAATTAGCTAACCTCCCTCTTTACATAAAATATCCAGCTTATCTTGTTTGTTACAAACAGAAATGTTTTCATCAGAAATTAAAACAGCAGCTAGATTCAGACTTTGCACACTTCTCTTTTTCAGTGTTTTAAAGCCTTTGGCCTTGAAGAAAATGATACATTGACATGGCATGCTGCACGGAACAACTGCATTGATCTTGGAGGAAATCTGGTTACTATACCAAAAAAGGAAGTGCAAGGTATAAATTACCAGTGTTTTGACACTGATGAGACACCATGTAATTTCTGATAAAAAGATTAAAAAATGTGTTAGAGCTCCTGCCATATATGTTCTTATTTATTCCATATTAATATAAATTTATGCTTAATGAGAAGCTGCACCTTTGGAAAAATGCTTGCATAGGTTTTAGTGTCTTGATTAACTTTTAAAATCATAGTTTCAAGGCTAATATAGGATGTACTGCTGAAATATTAAAATTTTTTATTAGAGACTTGTCATATAATTAAATGTCCACATTTTCTTTTTTTTTACGAACTAGATGATCTTGAGGTCACTTCCAACTCAGGTCAGTCTATAATTCTATGAGTCTGTGTACAAAAAGCACACAAAAGGAGTAATATCCAAACCCAAACCACTGGGTACCTAGCTGCTGAGCCAAATGCTGTGTGTCAGTGGAGAACATATCCTCAGGCAGCAGAAGGCCCCAGTGCTGGAGTCCCAGCTTCCCCCTGTTCCCCTTGTTCTGCTGAACCTCAGCACCTGCTGGTCTTGCTGCTCAGCAAGTGTTGCAGACGTTTTAAGAAGCCTCATGCTTGCTCGGGAGATGTGCTGCCGCAGGTCCTGAGGGATGCACATGGACCATCTCCTGCCTCACTCCATCAGTACTAGTGGTTTATACTTCTTTTCTGTAGCAGAGGAAGGAAACTAATTTAGTGGAAAGTCAGCCAAGGCAGGAGCTAAGGAGAGCAGCATCTGGCATTCCACAAAGCTGAGATCCCTGTTCATACATACTTGGTTATTAAGCAGTTTTATTTGTGTTATGCCTGTTTAGAAATGAAGTTATTAAGTCAGGTTAACAAAGAAGTTACCAAAAAAGAAAAGGGAATGCACAGTCTGTGGACTCATTTTCTGTATGACAAGGCTTAGTGAATTCATGTTTATTTCTGTAATAGATCAGAACATTTTCCATGCTTCCTCCGATGATGAACAACATAGAAGAGTGTACAAATAAATTCCCGTTTTACTAAAAATTTGCCCATCTTTGAGTTTGTGAATACTTTTTTCCAATTTTAACTTCGGAACACTGATATTAAACATCTATTAATAGCTGTTTATTTTATTTTTGTCATAAGATTACCACCTTATTAAAAAAGAAAACTCATCATCCTGGTTCCAGACACTCCAAAATCTGTGGCGTTGGGGAAGAGTGAGTTCAGTTTCCTTCCTTATACAATTTTTCTTTTTTCCCTTCAGCTTTCCTTATGTCCCTCTTAAAAGATGCTGCAACTGATGCTTGGATTGGACTGAATGACATAAATCAGGAGCACACATACTTATGGACAGATGGAAGCCCAGTAGACTACACAAATTGGGCAAAAGGTTCCCGAAGTTATTATAGTATGGTAAACATCAATTTCTGTTTGTCACTTAAACATTTCAAATTTGGTAGATGAACAAAATGTATGTAGCTACTATTGTATTTTCTGTCTTTTTCTTTATGAAGATTTTTAGTAGTCTCATTGCTTTTTAGAAGCAGAGTAGCCATGTGGGAGATCTATCTCATTTTTTCAACTTCTGTATTTGTCATGGTTCTGTGTGAGTCCAGACAGAGGTTTTGTTGCATTATGCAAAACTCAGACAAGTGAGCAATTTCCCTCACTTTACCATGACTCATCAGGATATTCAAATTAACCATAGCATAAACTATATAATGTTGGGATGTAGTGAGTGTTATTTAGATTTGATGAAAATGCTCAGATAATTGTATACATTGACAGTTCTTGGCACTGAGCCTGTCAAGATAAATGCATTGAACAAAATACTCAAAAGAGGGAGTCTGGGTCTTCCTTTCTAATTTTTATCTTCCCCTAATCTTCATTCTGAAAAATCCCTTCTATATGCTTTGAAACTTCTGGCATGTCTATACCTTTTTATGTGTAAATTAAGACAAAACATTTTATTCAGTAACTGTGAAATAGCTAATGTAGGATACTGCCCAATAGTATTATTTCTATACTCCTGTGCTAGCTCTACCAAGTTTCTCTCTTTTCATAAGAGAATTGCCTCACATTCAGCTAAAATGGAAAAAAAGTTCTTTGAGGTCTAGCTGCCATCAGACTAGAGCTAGGTTTTGGGATCTCCAGGGCTTCCCCTTGTCAAACATGCCTGTGCTTTCTGCAAAAGGCTGTGACCATTCCCTTCCAGAAATCACTTCACATACACTTCCTTCTCTTGCAAACAAGACCTGAGCTAGTGCCAGAAGGGGGTTTGGACGTAGCATAAGGTTATGCTGATGTGAGGTGGGGACAGCTACTGCCTCCTCCCGCAGGAAGTCAAGCCACGTCTTCTCATGCTGTGGGAGGAAAAGGAGGAAGGTAAAGGGTCCAAAGTGCAGCAGAAAGGGTGTGGGAGGTGTCTTTCACAAAAAGTTGTTTCTGACAAACTACCTCTACATTACTGCACTGTGGTGACCACTTTGCTTCCTAGTCCTTAACTGGGGCAGAAGGAGGATTTCAGCTCTCCAGGTAAGCTTCAGTGCTGAGGAGAAACTCCCCATAACCTCCAGGAAAACAGCAATAGAGCTGTGGGCCAGACCTAGCACACACATATGAACCCGTGCACATGCACACACATACAAGGCCATGCAAAGAGTTATGTACAGCCAGATAGTCCCAGACACATCCTCCTGCCTCTGTGCTGTGCTTTGCAACTCCCTCTATGATCCAAATGCAAACTTTCCTAGGGCTGAGCTGTAAAGGCTTATTGTCATATTATGTGCCTGACCATTGCTTGTATGACCTTCTGTATGCACCTGTACATGAGTCTGTGCATCCAGGAGAAGTAGGAATGTTTCCTACATATCCACACCTTTCTTCTTGTTAATCTCATTTGTCTTGTAGGATGATTGTGTCTTTATGATCAAGAACCCTATTGAACAGGCAGGAAAATGGAAAGATGAAGGATGTAAAGCAAGCAAAAGTTATATCTGCCAAAAAAATTCTGGTGAGTTTTCTTTCACCACTTTATAATAGACCTGATTTATTATGGTAATTTCAAACTGGTGCTAAAAGTGACTTTTCTGTAATTCTGCCGTAACCTAACTGAAATTAATGACAGTATCATGTGCATTATGGAGCATTTTAACAAGATGATCACACATTTTATTTTTCTGGAGAAAATATCTTAACATTTTCTATTTCAAAGACTAGGACAGTAAAGAACAGAAAAATAGATCTGTGTATCATCATGTATTTTACTACTTTTGGCAATCAAAGGTGGCTGAGTGCGCTGTCTTTACATCTTCAAAACTGGAATTTTTAATGTTATACTAAAACTACTGCAACTTCTTTATTTTTTAAAACTGCCCTGCTTGATTTCCTTCACATTCTTTCTCAGACAATTTCAGCAGCAGCAGTTACATCCTTCTGTTTGCTCGTGGTGTTTATCATACCCTGTTCCTTGTCAGAAATACAAATGCCAGTATATAATGGAAAAAGGGAAGGAATTTTTCCCTTTAATGCCCTGCATTGGTACAATATGGTTTGGGTAGGTCTGGTGCTTACAAGGTGTATATCTGGGGATGATACAGATATTTATGCTAAAAGGTCATGCTGACAAGTATTAGAAAATTTTGTCATGGTACGTGAAAATGTGGCTTTCATCACTGCAGGGATTGTTTGGACATATCTTAATTTGTTATTGCAGTTTTTCTTAATTACATGGCAACTCCAGTATACCAGATATTCTTTCAGTGTTATGAATCTGAACCAATACAAAGTTAGACTTTTTGGTTGTTCTTTTGCTTGTTACAGACCCCAAACTGCCGAACTCCCAACCCACAAGTCCAGCCTTTGGTTTTAACAATTATGGTGATGACCGCTATGAAGTCATCAACTACAAAATGAGCTGGGAAAAAGCAGAGAAGAACTGCAGGGACCAGTCTGCAGAACTGGCCAGTGTCCTGGATCCTTATGTTGAATCTTTCCTGTGGTTACAAATATTAAAGTATGGGGAGCCTGTGTGGATTGGCCTTAACAGCAACATGGTGAGTCCACAAAACACTTGTGACAGTCATACCATTATGTGAGATGAGCTATTGGTCAGATCCACAAATGTGTGGTAGGAATCAAAATCTTGCAGAGGATCCTGATTTCCCTCCACTTGAGGGGATTTACACATTTAAATGTTTGTCCATAGTGTAGACAAGAACTGCCACAGCCCACAATTCAAAGGCCACCGAGGATGCAGCTGCAGCACTGAGTGGCTTCAGCGGTAAAAGCAGAGATGAAGTTCTCACTTCCTGCTCCATGGTCTACCACATGCTCCTGTGGTGGAGCAGTGCTGTTTCTGAAGGCACACTGTGGAGCACACCACAGAAAGAAAAACCCATTAAAAATAGTTCTTTCTTTGTGAGTTTAAGTTTTTGTTTCAACTCGCAGCCCAGCAGTACAAGAGCTTGTGCTGGGCAATAGTAGAAAGAGCAGGGCTCTGTCAGTGGGGATCCCTTAGGCTGGCTTTTGGAGCTGAAGCTGGTGCCTTGAGTAAAACTGCCAACAAACTCAGCTAAGAGTAGAAAGGTCTGAAATGGGAAGCAGCTAATAGAGACATGTAAAAAAGAACATGAATAAATATAATACAGTTGGATATTTCTGGAATTGAAGCTGGGGGGAAATCAAGTGGAAATAGGTAGAGCAAGAGCTTGGTGGGACACGGGTCTGAGAGAGGGCACAGGTGCTGAGGTGAGAGGAACCAGAGCTGCACCTCAGTGAGAACACTGGGAAACTGGGATTAGGCAGGAATCTGAAATGAAACATGGCCAAGGGTCTCAAAGCAGACAGGAAAGGAAATGGCACAAAGAACAGGATGGGAGCCTGTCCTCAAAGATCACAGGTGGAAGGATCTAGGCTGCACAGGATGGGGTGACAGAAGCCATGCATGTGACTAATATCAGTCATCCTCTGCAAACACTGGCAAAAGCCACTGACAAAATACATCTCATCTCTGGTAGCTGGTCCATGCAAGACCCACAAACTTACCACAAGTACAGTTAACATGGGTGGCAGGGGTCTGTGGTCCAGCCCCAAGGAAAGCCTCATCAGTTTTTCTTTCTCCAGTGAAACCTCAGATTTTTCTCTTTGCTATCTAAATATCTAGAGAAGCCTATGTTGGAGGAATGCTCCAATGACAACAGTTTTTCTTCAATCTTTGTCTGTGTGTGTATGTGGACACATTCGATAAAATCTTCATCTGTATATTCACATTTGTTACCTCAAGGCCCTTTGCCCATTTAGGTCATGAGACAAACGGTGTGAATTGAATAATGCAGGCTATGTGCTAAACAAATACCTGTAGGACCACTGCCCTACATGCTGTGGAGAGTGGGAGTATGGACCAGTTTCCTACATATTCATGATATAATCCTGTGCAAGAAACCATTATTCTCAAATTTTCCCATTTTTTGCATACATTCAAGTGCAATCTTAATGTTCTTCTAATCTAATTCTTGTACGTGACATGATCATAATTGTCATTTGCTTTTAGAGTGGTGGCCAATACATATGGTCAGATAGAAGGAGGAGCAGGTATCTTAACTGGGGCAGTGGAGAACCAAATAAAAACAAAGCCTGTGTCTATTTAGATTTGGATGGTTTTTGGAAGACAGCATCTTGCAACGAGACATTTTTATCTCTCTGTAAGCAATCCAACGGTAAGTTCTGAATAGGACAAATGTGGTCTGGTAGGCTGGAATTGAAGTTAATGACTTTATTTTAATTTTATTTTTCCACATGTGCAAAGATTGTGATAGACAGTGTATGCCTTGTGATAAACTCTTACTTTTTTTAAGTAATAACTCTCAGATCCAGTCTGTCTTGTGTGATTTCCAGAGATTTCATTTCACAGGCCAGTCAACACATGCACATCATAAAGACAGCTGAAATATTTCATGCCATGTGCCACAGTGGTTTTTTGCATCCTTGTTTGTCAAGAACTACAGAATCAATCAACTTTAGCCTAACTATATCAATGATATACTTTTACATTTAAAAGTATCTTTTGAAATATTGTGAGTTAAGAAAGTTTTGTCAGTGTAGCAGCCAAATCAATTAATTTGTTTGTTTCTTCTGCTCAAATACTTTAGCACTCATATATTGCATACAATTTTAATACGTTTCAAATTATGTAAGAAATTCATAATTTCTGCACCAAAATTCTCAGAAAATTTTTACTCATTTAAGCTCTGTTTTGTCTTTAATCAGGTGATGCAATAGGCTATAAATTCTGCTTTTACATTGATTAGGATATATGATGTACAAGGGCAGGTACAGACAACTTCTCTGACTGACGTCTCTAGAAACTGGTTGGACACAAGCCACAGACTTGTGGTGTCGAGATCCCTTATGTATGCTGATTCATTCCTCATTCTGTGTCACAAGTTTTAGGTAAAAATTGCCATGTTGAAGACAATTGCAGTTAGACTGGTGTAAGCCTCCTTTGGCAGACTGAAGAACCAGCTCCAACCAGAATAGTTTATTACTACTTTGTCATGCTTAATTCAGTACTTTATGAAGTCTATGGGATATTCCTTCTCCTGGAATAAATGTCATATTTGTAGAGCAGATGTGTGGTGCAGGAGTACATATTTCCCTTGGCTTTTAAGACTCCACTGGAACCTATGTGTCTTCTTAATAGAGTTAATCCCTAGTGAACCACCACAGCTTCCTGGGAAGTGTCCTGAACCGAAGCGTGGTCGATCTTGGATTCCCTTCCGTGGGCATTGTTACTATGTTCACACCACTTCTGAGGAAAGCTGGCCTGATGCATCCATGATGTGTATTCAAATGGGTGAGTGCCCTTTTTTTATTAGGATATTTTACAGGTTGTTTGTGGTTTTGGCTTTTTAATCCAGAATCAAGTGATAACATGTAATGTGTGTATGTGTGTATCAGTTATGAGCTACACTTAATTTAAATTTATTATGAAGCATTTTTGCTATATGGCAATGCTGATAATGAAGCATGTAATGATTTTTTACTGAGATAATTAATTTATAATGAAAAATCTCACTGAAGTTGTACATAATATTTAATTGATATTTTTAGGTGCTTCTCTGGTTTCCATAGAAGATTCGGCTGAAATGAATTTTCTCTTACTTTACCTGTCTCCACTTGCAAGTGACTTCCGAAAATTTTGGATAGGATTGTTCAAAAATATTGATGGTAATTATGTCACAATGCATACTGAGATGAAAATAGATACTAAATAAACAGAGAGAATATTAATTTCTACTAACATACTAAATATTAATAACAATATGCTAAATATTTAGTAAATAATCAGGGAAAAATAACTAATAAATATTTAATAGCTTTTCTGCTAAAATACATAAAACATAAATGACCAAGAGGTCTACACTTTCTGTATCTTTGTTGCAATTAGAGTATATTTGTCTGTAAAAGGCTTTAGCTTAGCACTGCAGTAGTTGACTAGAAATGTTTCTTATTGCCTTTTTATACTCAAATTACTTGACATTTAACTACTGTAGTATTTTAAGCAAAATGTTGTCTTGTCATTAAATGCTGAGTTAAATTAAATTTAAATTTATTTCTAGACAACACAGGGTATAGCGTCTCATATAAGCTGCAGAGAAAAATTTATTAATCTAAATTTCAGTGGGTTTTTCCATAAATTTTTGGTGGAACCTTTCATTTTAATCCAAATATATTTAATGTGGTTGTTTCAGGGTTTTTTTAACTGCTGTAATTGCAAGTTTGATACTGTATTCTATATCATCGTAATTCTGAAGCCAGTTTTTCTTGGCAGACTTTGAGGGTAAACCTCCAGAGTGAGTCTAGACTGGGGTCCAGCATCTGCTCACGTCTATGTCTCTCACCATCGGCAATGGTGGGCCAGGTTCATCTGTTCCAGCTGAAAACGAACAGTACAAAAGCAGAGACTTGTTCCTCACCTGTCCCCTGCAGTGCCACAATGCTCCACACTGTGCAAGCAGGGGCAGGAAGGAAATGCAGCTGCAGTGGAGGGAAAGACGAGGTGGCAATGAGGCAGTTGGATATAGCAGGATATGCTGCCATGAAAGCATGCCCTGAGGGAGAGAAGATGGCTATTATTCCTGCTTGATGGGAGATGCTTGAGAGTCAGCAGGAGATGAGATGATTAAAGGGAGAGCTGATTCAATTTGCAAAGATAATTGATTAATCCAGCTCTAATAAAGTAGTTAGTCGCTGATCTTGAATACACACATAAAGAAAATCTTCTGAGCATTCTGTGTGCTTGCACTGCTGAAACTGGCTTGTACAGGTGCTTTGCTTTTCTTAAGGCTCTCAGACACAGTCCTGGGCACAGGCTTCAGCTAAAGGTCCTTGAGTAGCTGGACAAGTGTTCCTTACATCACTGACAGCCGTGAATGCTAATGAAGTTAACTTTTTGAGCATTTGCATTTGGTACACTCCCACCTGAATAGCTCTGGCTGTTAAAAGAGTGAGAAATTAGTGCTCTAGAGTGAGAAATACGTGATACCAATTTAATCAACTAAAAAATCCCAGATCTGATCTGATATGTCATTGTGACTGATAGATTAGAAGTTATTCTCCATTCACTCACTAGGTAATACATTTGATTTTAGGAGAATGGATATGGATGGACAAAAGTGCGGTAGAATTTGTCAATTGGGAGAAAGGAGAGCCTACAGTACTGTTTGATGAACACTGTGTTGACATGGATGTCTCAAGTGGAACCTGGAGGACCTATTACTGCTCTGTTGACCAGAATTTTATTTGCAAAATCCCCAAAAGTAAGTTCTGAATTTCTGTGCATTGGGTTATTTTAAAAGTAGTGGTTAATATACATCAGGCCAAACTGTTTAGGCACTGGGTACACTTTATGCATTGATGCTGATGTATGTGCATCTAAATCAAAGCCAAGAGTAATTTCTGTTAAAGGTGGTGAGAAATAATGTTGGAGAATAAACTGAGTCACCCTTCTCTCAGTTTAAAAGCTTTTATTTCTGGGCATTTACTGGACCCTGGGGTAGGGAAGGACATATCATCTGTTGAGAGTGCAGAGAACATTCATAGACATTATGGCTAGAGTGCAAGCAGCAGTAGATGATGAATAGATGATCAAACTAGAGAGTGCTGAGCAGAAAGGCGGGTCCTCTCCTGATAGGTAAGCTGAGGGGAAGCAGTACAAAGTCACTGAGCTCCTGCAGAGAGAAGGTAGGTGCTGCTGATGGGGACAGTACCATCGTAGTGAAGTGTGCTGGGATCTGCTAGATGAGCAAGCAGACAGCATCAAGTGAGGGTGGGCAGTGGGGCCCAATTAATTTCTCTGCTTACAGAGGCATAGTGAGACATGCCAGGACAACCAAACAGCATGGTATGCTTAATTTGTAATGGTTACTTGTGGCCCTGTGGTTTTTTTGGATGACAACCCATGAGAAATCAGTGTCACAGGCTGAGGCGAGGCCTGCTTGTGTGCACAGCAGTGCTGCATAGAACTGAAGGATGTAAATCTGCACACATGCAGCTGTCATGGGTCTCTGTATGTGCACAGACCCAGCTGTGTTTGCACACACCAGCTAGGAGACACTGAAATAGGTGACATTTACCACTAGCAAACAGATCGGCCACACAAATGTAATTGATGTACTGGAGAACCAATCCTGCCTCTGGATCTTCACGTGTTGGCAGGTTGGCAATGGAGTCATCCGTGAACTTTGTAGGGCCCACCCAGTTGGTCCTCTAAGCAATTAACTAAATCATACTCCCCAGGAAATGGAGGGAGGAAAAGGAATGTGCCAGAAAATACAGCTAAAGTGCTGTTAAGTACAACTGTGCTTTTCATTTCCACAAGTGTAAAAAATGGAGTTCCTTAGTGTGACGTGTTAAGCGTTACACTGTGGAAGAGTAAAAACTTTGAGCACCGTCTCATTTACAAAAAAGGTGATCAAAGCAATGAATAGTGAGACGATAGTTAGCTTGGGGTTTTCTTCTTTTACGAGTGTTTTTATCAAGTGTGTTTGATGGATTCAGCCTCAATTGTCAAAACATATTTTCATATATTTTTTCATGTCCACATACTTTTTTCAGCTCTGGGACCCCCAGCATAAGAAAGACTCAACTGGGTTATTTTTAAACCTTTTAAAATAACCTACTTTTAAAATAGCCTACTCAGCTGGGTTCAGAGACCGACTGTGAAGACGGTCTGAGGGCTGGAGCACTTCCCATATGAGCACAGGCTGGGAGAGATGGAATTGTTTAGTCTGGAGTAGAGAAGACTCCAAGGAGACCTCGTAGCACTTTCCAGTACCTGACTGAGGCCCACAAGAGAGCTGGAGAGGCACTTTTTCCATGGGCATGTAGTGACAAGGGGCTTCAAAATGAAAATGAGTAGGTTTAGATTATATATTAGGCAGAAATCCTTTATTGTGAATGTGGTGAGGGGCTGGAACAGGTTGTCCAGAGTAGCTGTGGATACCCCAGCCCTGGAAATGTTCAAGGCCAGGCTGGATAGGGGCTTGTGAGCAAGCTGGTCTCTGGAGGGTGTCCCTGTCCAAGGCAGGGGGGTTGGAACTAAATGATCTTTAAAGTTCTTTCGAACCCAAACCATTTTATAATTCTAAGATTATTTAAAATTTGTTATAAACACAAAGTGAGAATTATGTATGCAGTATTTATTTAATTGAACCATTGCTTTCAAACTGTATAATGTACATATTTTTTAATTTTAAAGTTGCTGAAGTTGAGCCAACCCATGATTCACTTGTCAATAATGGTAAGTTGGTTTCTTTTAAGCCCATTAAACAGAAATTTCAATAGGTTTATAGGCATTCATTATTTACAAGTGGAATTTCCTCCAGAAAAGTTTCATTTAAATACACATTTAACTGTCACAGATTATTTTATTTTAAAGCTGCTTAAAATGAGAACACTTCCCTCAAACTGGATGTCTTTTTTTTCCTTACAAGTTGTATATGTAGTACAGTCTAAAGCTCCATAGAACAGATTAAGCCAAATTTTGCATTATCTACCTGGAACATGCATCAATTTTAACTGCTATTATGATTGTTCAATACTTTTGTTTTCACTCAGTTGCTTGCTTAGGGAGATATTGTTCGTACGCAACAGCAGTCTCTGGGCATTTGTAGCAATTGTTCTGTTTTGTCTTCCACAGCATCACAAAACAAAGCTGCTGCTTCATCATCAAGTGGTTTAGGTGGGATGATTTTTATACTGATCTCCCTTCTGCTAGCTGGCACTGGCCTCACACTGTATTGTTTCTATAAAAGAAGACGTGATCAACAAATGTTTACAGCTGGGTTTGACAATGCTATATACCGTGGTGACGTTGGAACTTGTGAATCGAATTGTCTTGTGACCAATATTGAAGAAAATGAGCAGGCAACAGTTTAATAGGCTGGGTAACCTTGGGCCTGATTTTGAAAAGAATTAAAGTGTTGGCATATGAGAATTCTTAAGGAAAGCAGTTTTCTCCTATGGAACTTCTTAGTTTTGCATAGGTGCTTCTTGCTTTCTGTACTAGCAGGAACAATCAAACTTGCAAGGCAGACGCAGAGATCTGCTCACAAACTGTAGTACCTGGGAGGATTGTTGAGCTTTCGCATGGACCTGGAGCTATGTGGTGTAAGTCAACACTCAGGCAGCTCCAGTCTCTTCACATCCACCATCTTCTTTAGGCACAAGAACTGCGTTCACCATATTCAGTTGTGAGAATATGGTCCTTAGCATGTTTCTAAAAGTATATCCAGATCTGTAGGTATACTGAAAATGTCCTGTTGCTCTCCAGCACACACTCTCCAGAACTGCACAGGTTGGACAGGATGTCCAAGCTCACCTGGTACAGATCCCTGTGTGATGCAGGACCAAGTCCCAGCCTCAGCCAGGCAACCTGCTCCAGTGCTGTGGGTCCACATCTTCTTTCTGCTACTGCGGTACCACAGAAAACATTTGTGTTGCCCGTAATATCAGAATTAACATAATTTGCTCCTCTGGTTATGACGGATGGAAAGCAAAGTGTAAATTGTATTTTTTCTGCTATAGTTCTGTAACATATGCATTGAAAGATCAGCTATGATGAGAGGTGGGAATGTATTGTGAATAAGAGTGGTTTATCATTTAAACAGTCAAATAGGGATCTCAAAGGATGCTGCAAAAGGGTGGGAAAGAAAGAGGAGTTATACTTAATTCACACCTGAACATCTACATAAAATGTATTCTTGATATCTCCAATGCCAGTGTAGATTTCATAAATTTTTAGGCCATTTTTTCAAAGCCTAATGAAACTTACCATTAGAAAGTCTTTTCAAATTTCTAACCAAATTCTCCCTGTCCAAGTATGTTTTAAACCTTTGAGTCTCATTCTAGACTTCCATCATGTTGGAGCTGATGGCACTGCATCTCATACTGGTCTACTGTTATATTTTCAGGCTTCATAAACCCTAAAATAGGATCACATACAGGTGTTTTATGTTTTTTGTTTTTGCTTTCCGAGTGTATTTTATGCCAAATGCAAACAACCAAATGACTCAAAACTCTTAGTGCAGTGGATGTCCTTATTTAATTTGATACTTTTTGATATTTTAATCTTTTGACAGATTTCAATTGTGTTTAAGTTAAAATATTTTGTGTGTGTATGAAATATATGTAAATAAGTTTTTATTCTGCATTGGTTCACTAAATGGGAATTAAAAGGCTGATTCTAAGTAAAAGTGTGTGTCTCTTCTTAAACAGAACAATTTATCATAACAGTAAAAAGAGGAAGGAGGGATGGGTCTCTTAAATTTTTACACACAAATGAACATCTACTATTCCTAGTCTAGTATGTTCTTAAATGGTCTTTACCAACCTGTGAAACTGTGTCTCATTGCTTCTTTATCCATAACATTTGAAAGTTTACCCTAATTATTGTCTGGTGAAAATGTTGTAATTCAAGACTACTTATGTGCTGTTCTTCTCTAGTAGTTTTTTAGACAGATTTTATGCATTGATAGCTCTTTCATATCTCCTCTCAATATTTGCTGATAGCAACAGTAGCTCTTCGTTTTGCATTTCACTGGCTACGTCTTCTAGATCTCTAATCCCTTCTGCTGTTCCCTTCCAGACCCTGTGCTGTGGTATGTAGGTCCTTCTGACAGTACACTGCACAGTAGATAAGGTATTTCAGCTGAGATCCTAGCAACACTGAGCAGATTAAAAAGATTTAATCCACTCTTGTAACACCTTCCGTAAAGGATCCTTCTGTCTGACTTGTATGCATTGGTTCCACAAGATGCATAGTTTTGGATAAAGAAGTGGCTACCAGAAAACAATAGGCCAAAGGCAGGAAATTTGCCTAATGAGAAGTTAATTAGTGAAAGGTTCCAAGGACTGATAAGCTTTAGCAGTCCTGTTGCATTTGTGAGAACTGAATCTGGAGTTCACTGGTACTGTACAGGGTTTCTAGTGCCCATGAGCATCAGCAGAGAGAGGACTGTGTATCTTGGACCATATCGGAGACAGCAGTGGCTGATGGCCAGTAATGAAGAGTAAGACCTCCTGAGGAACTTTCCAGACATCTCCTGAGAATTCCCTAGAGTGCCAGTATGGCTCTTTGAAACTGAGTGTACAGCTGGGATTAGTTTCAGAATATTGTTCCAACCAATACTGGTGATTGTCTGTGAGTGGACTCTGTGAGTGAAGAAGTGAATGTGCTGTGTGGATATTTATTTGCTCCTTATTTTAAGAGATTCATTCTATTCATAATAACAGCTTGTTCAAAAAAAAACCCCAGCAAACAGAACAACTTATTTTAAGAAATGCGGTTTATGATCTGCATTTCTTCACTATCAGTAAAATGGGAATTCACAAGACACTTTGGTTTTCCATACATCCTAGTATGATGGATTTTCTTCTCAAAGTTAATGTTTACTTGTAGGTTTTTTATTCCAAATTAGTCTCCTGCAGCTAGATTTCTGAAGGAAAGCTGCCGTTGCCACTGTATGTCATACCAAATCCTTGCTAATAGACCAACCCCAAGAATGCTCATCAGACAAGACAGATCCTAGTTTAAAGACTACTTGTGTGGAGGTAGGAAAGATATTCATCAGGATGCTTGGACACTTACAATTTAGTGGTAAAAGCAATCCTTCTACCAGGCCTAGGAACTTTCAGTGTTACACTGCTGTGAACAGAAGTGTGGGAACCACAATTTGTCAACTTGTCCTGCTTCCACACAGATTCTGGATTTGGTCTCACATGCAACGAAAGTGCATTTATAAAATGCCTCTCCACACAGACAAGAAGTTGACACCTACTTTCTCAGTTGCTTGCCCTAGCTTTCTCTATATTAGGGTGGTATTTTAGAGGGCATGTCCTGCCTTTTCTCACTATTTTCATTATATCCCTGGCCTATAACATGAATGAAAAAGTAATTGATTCTCTACTTGAACTTATTACAATGTAAGAAATAGTAACTGCCTTTAAGGAAGGAAAAGCTGTGGAAAAATTCACCATTGTAATTTACTGTAAGGTCAGACAGTTACAGAGCCATGGCAGACAGATGTACAAAGAACGGAACATCCTCCTCCAAAAGAATACCAGTTTACAGTGAAAGTTTGCTAATATCAGTATCAGTACCTATTAGATTCAGGCCCCTGGCTAAACAGAATTCTAAAAGATGCTGTTGAACTACAAGTCTTCACTTTGTCATTTAAGTTTCTAAAACTAGGGGACTGAAAAAGGAACTGAAGAGTAATTTGGAGCAAAATGTAAGGAAGTTCTATAAATACAAAGAGAATAGAGAGATAGTTGTGAAATGAGCTAGTGCCTTCAGGCCAGATTCCAATGGGCAAGAGCCAGATTTTCCGGGGTCAATAGGAAAGGTGTGAACTGCTCTATAAGCACAAAATTGTCCTGATGTCACTGTATCCGGACAGCGGAAGGGTTAGTGTTCATTTTGTCTCTTCTCAGCTGTGTCCTTATCTGACATATCCAGCTTCCTGGGCACAAGTTTTTGCTATGCACAATTATTCACTATCTGTTATATAATCTTTTGAAGAATTTGGTTAGTGTTTTAAGGATGTGGTTAATGGTTCTGGTTCCTCTGAGGAACTATTTGCTCTCATTTCTGGAGAACGCACACAGTGCAACCATTATACTGGCTTTTTACCCAGACTCTTGATCTAGACATCTAGATGAAATCCATGTCACCTACTTTTAGAACTGACTGACATAATTTTCCTTTATAGCTGATAATCAGGAATTTATATGGAGGACTTGCAGTTGTTTCGTGGTCCACCAGAAGAGGCAAATGATGACACAGATGTTCTAGGCATAGGAGGGAATAATATTCAGTAACTGGAGGAATAAGGGTTTGTGCAGTGAGAAACATTGACTGAGGTTGGTAAGAGGATGGCAAACAAAAATACAATGCAAAGTGTCCAAACAAAGGAAATTGAAGAGAAAGGTCAAAGTAGAAATGAAAGAGTTTGAATTGAGCCAGAAGTGCTGACCATCCCTAGGAGAGACAGGCAAGGCTGAACATGGCAAAGCAGAGGTCTGGGGACTGCAGATGCTGCAGGCAGAAATGCAGGAGGATAGGACTCCTCCTTGTTGTGGGGAAGCAATAGAGGGTTGAATATGCTTTGTATATGAGAATCAAGAAAAAAAGCTGAAGTACCTGAAGTGAACTGTTGCCTCAGGAACACCGTTCAGACCACGAAAGAGAGTGTGTGTGTGTGTGTGTGTGTGGATGGGGAAGGGCTGGAGCATGTAAGATATTTGTATGTTTGTTCCTATTTGCCTGGGTATTCTTGTGTTCTTTGAAAGGCCACAGCTGGGGATCAGGGAAGAAGGCAAGCTGCCTCTCCATCTTGCCCTGGCTGCTGATGTCTTTCACAAGGCAGAGCCATCTAGAAAGATGAGGAGATGGTTTCTTTCTTGAGAGTGGTGAGTGTGCACAGCGTGGGGGTGATGCTTCAGAATATCATGCTAGAGTGCAGAGGATGGGACGGAAACCGGGGTTTTCCTAAGAGGAACAGAAAGTGGACCTGTGGGGAAGCCTCTGAGGCAGTGGAAAGGAAGAGGTTTCTGTTAGAGTTCTACAGAGGAACTGCGTGGGCTGTTTTGCAACCCAAGAAGCCACTGAGAGAAAGCTTACAGCAAGCACTTTCTCTGCAAAGATACTGTGAAAATGGAGACATTTGTTTTTAAACAACTTGTTAGAGAACAAAACCCCTGGTGTCCTGGAACATGTTCAGTTGGAAGAAAAGGTGCTGATAATTCAGTATGCTGGATCTGGCCACCGTGGGCTCCTCTCTCAGTGGGTGTTGGGAAGCAAGAACAACAGACAGAGGAAAAGGTATATTGGCCTGTAATTAGTGGGAGGAGTGAGGGAGGTAAATAATCTGTCAAAGGGCAAATAGAATAGTAAAAATGAGTCTTGATTACACATCTCCCAGCAGCACAAGGATCTCTCCTCCACCCCATGTTGCAAGAAAAATGTTTTTTTGTTTGTTTCTGGGCAGTGGGAACAGCAGTCTTTTCTCCTAGTAATAGTACTTTTCATTTCAGAGCTACCACATGAGATGGTCATGCTTGTCAGGCTGCTTTTGAAAGTAAGCTTCTGTCAAAGGCACAGTTTGCTGTGTATGTTGACTTAATGATGCATTTAAAAGTACACAAAATTTAGGGTCTAATCAGAGTTAAGTCTGTTTGCAACAAAATTTTAACAGGAAATGGGAAATCAGAAATATGCAATCTCCACATGTTTCAAAGATAACAAAAGTCTGGAAAAAGAGACCATTTATTTCCTTGACTGTTTATTTGTCAAAGCAGGTTCATTTAGCACACATAACGGTGAAACTGTTCATTCTTAGTTGGATTACAAATGAAAGGGAATTGATTATGCCACAAAGAAATGACTACATTATAATTACTTAACTGACTATGTGAAATTCAATGATATAGAAACTTAGCATAGCGACACAAATTAGGAAGGGATTTTAAACAAATGAGGAAGCAAGATAAAAAGGAAGGAAATCCTTAAATTTTGCTTGAAAGCCATTTGCATTCACCTAAAGAATCACAAGAGAAAACCACAGTCTACAAATTTTCTTCCTTTAACAATTTTCCAGTGCTTCTTGTGCACTTTTATAATTTGACTGAAATTTCACTGGCTACTATAATCATTTCCATTCCAGAAATTTAATATTTTCTTATAACTCCAAATATTCATAAGTTGTTCTTTTCCTCAACTATTCATATGGTGTTTGATAGTTCAAACAACTAAAGTGTCATTCAGAGTAAGTTTTGTAAATGGTTTCTGCCTGTTCCCACATTTAGTGTGTTAAACATAGATACATTTCTCTATGGAAATGTCATTCTTGGTTGTGGAAATACTCAAAACCCATCTGGAAAAGGTCCTGAGCAACATTTAAAAGAGTACATATCTTTAAGGCTCTGTGCTGAGCAAGGCATTCACCTGAATAACCTTCAGAATTCCCTTTCAGTGTGAACTATTCTATAATTCTGTGGTCAGCAGTGGTGTACAAGATTAGGAACTTTTGATGAGCAGAAAATGTGGCAAAGGCAGGGAAGAGACAAGGCCACCACCTTAGGAAGCAGCACTGCTGTCCTGGCTGCACAACTGGTGGCCACATGGTCAGTGCTACACCCACGGCAGGCTTGAGCTTTCCATTGATACGAGATCAAAGCACAGATATCACAAGCACCCCCCCACTGATGTTATTCTTGTGGTGTCAAATCAGGTGCTACAGCTCAAGAACTGTGGCTTATTCTCTCTGCTGTCCTCATCCCTGTCCAAAATTGGACTGACATCCCTGTCCCTTGCCAGACCTGCATAGAACAGTGGCAGAAACTGTACCAAAAGCAGCAAGAAGAAGACATGCTCCAGAACTACTGAGCCACAGCCATCGTGTCCCTGTAGCACCCCATGACATAATAAATTGAAAAAGACAAAGGGGTAGGCTCTACCTTCCAGCTGCAGGTGGCCACAAAACAAGTTCTTGGATCCAAGTAAATCAGAGAGGCTCTTTGGTCCTGCTCTCAGTAAGCATTTGACGAAGGACATAAGATCTGGGCCAGAGGAGCTCCTACTGGGGTAGAGAGGCCAGAAGCCCAGCTGTCTGGCACAGAGGGCCATAATCTACTGCAAGTAATGGTAGAGAAGCGATAATAATGTATCCCAGGCTACTCAAAACATTATTGGAAACGGCAAGTGCCAGCAGCAAGTTCAGTCTTGTGTCCTGCTCTTCGAGGATGATGGCTTCTGCCTTCGGTTTGTGAGACTAGTTTAGCTGATTAGGTGGTTTTGGCTAATCGAAACCCTTAGATTTTATCTTAGGGGTTAATTACAGTGCCCAAAGCAAGAGGTCACTTATGACCAAAAATTTCACCTTTGAAGGTCCTGCCTGAATTTCGATTAGTTCTTGGTATCTGTCAAGATCCTCTAAAGATCATGTAAAGTCAGTAATCAGAGAAGCTGGGGGATAGATGTTGTTTTGAAAACAATATACACTGAAATTAGTCTTAATGCAGCATATTTTTATACAGTTTAAAGTCAGGTATCAAGTTCGATTTATTGTCAGAACCCAGAAGTCCTACCCATTATTTCTTTTAAACACACTTGGAAAAATTCCAATATCCTGAATAGATGTCTAAACTTTATTGAAGTGTGCTTGAAATGACCTCTGTAGAGTGTCCTGAAGTGACAAAGAACAGCAGAAAGGGCGGATGAAAACCGCGCATATGACTTGTGTTCTGTGAGAGGTTTTCTCCAGCCATGACAGCGGGGATCCCTGTAGAGGCTTATCAAACCTACACAACAGGACTGACAGGGATGTCTACTTGAATTAAGCCAGTAAATTTGGGTTTTTAATCACAACTTAAAACCCCCTCTACCACGTCATACTGAAAGTTAATTTAACCTAGAATCCTATCCCTGATGGTGTCCAAAGCCAAGTATTTAATGAAGACAACAACAGTTGACAAACATCAAGGTGTAGCTCTTTATTTACCTCTCTTGGTGTTAACATTTGCAGCTCTGAGATTTCCTGAGCCAGATGTAGAGGTTTTGAGTCTGTCTCTATAGGGAAACTGGCATGCAATTAACCTTGGGTTTGAATTCTTTCTAGCAACTCCAGAGTAAATCCTCAAATAAATTTTAATGTGTGATAAATGTGAGGTGATTTGCTCTGATTTGTATGGAATAGGAAACAAAAAATCCACTCAGACAATCATCAACAGGCCAGCTAATAGACTCAGTGTATACTGTTACAGAATTTTCCTCTATAAATAAGCCTGCAGAAATGAAGCAGTGAAAAAAATGTATTTTTGTGATATTTCTTGGAAAAAATAAAGTATGTTTTCAGCAAAAGCTTATTTCTTTTTTCTTTCTATTGAATCCCTTTGGATGTTCTGATACTTCACATGTATCAAGACAATTTCTGACAGGAGTCATCTTCACTGGTTTTTTTAATATTTCAAAATTTTAGTTTCTTTTCTGACTAGTTCATCCTACTAAATGGCCCAGGGACTGAAGAACTCGGGGCAGTGTAGAGTAACTTACAGAGTGTCAAAACATGAAAAGATTTTCTAATGGTCTGTACAGTAGAGGGTAGAGAGACGGTTTCCTTGAAGAGACAGAATGCTTTTTCCCTCAGAATTAAAGACATTCTACTCTTGTTATGCCAACACAGCTTGACTTGTGGTTTTTCAACTGATGATTTCTAAAAGAAATATCTCTGAAGAACAGTACACTTCTCTTTTGTAAATAGCCTAGTGGTAGACTATTATGATTTAGTTCAGAGAACTAAAATGTAGATTCACCTCTTTCCACAAAGAGCAATGGTAGCTCTGGGTGTGTATTTTTCACTATTAAAAGAAATTTTCTCTGATCAGTCTTTCCTTCCTTAAGAATCTTCAATTTTGCATTTAATTTCTCAAGCCAGTTACTTATATTTATGAAGTTCATTCTGCATTTTAGTCTTTGGATGCTTCCTGCTGCCCCTCTGTGTCCCACTAGTTGGACTTCATCAGGAAGTGTACGTGCCCAGAAACTGCAGGACTGGACGTCTTCTAAACAGTGGTGAAAATAGTCCACATATATTTTTGTATGTAAAAACTCCTGAAATGAAAAGCCACATTCATGCTGGTGTGACTAATAAGTACAGTTACTGACAAAGAGTAAGAATGAAAGAAATTTGGAAGACTCAGCCTATATCGTGAATAAGTCTGTAGTCAACGTGAACTAAAGGTCCTGTATCATTGGTAATGCTTTAGGAAAAGTCCTGCAATTGCTGAAATAGGGAAAGACATGATAGTGAAAGAAAGGAATTCCTTACTCTGTGCTTTGAAATATTCTCATGATTTTGACTGTGTTCAGGGAAAGCTGTCTGTCTGCTCTTCATTAGTGAGCGAGTGTAGCTCTGATCAGTGACTTTACTGTAGCTCTGAGATGCCCATGAGACCAGTCACAGACATTCCCAGCCTCTTCAGAGGCAGAGCAGGTGCAAGGACAGCACACGAGGATCTCTGGCACCTTTCTTGCTCTTTGAAGCAGGTCAGTCTGGGCACAAGGCTTTGGTTGCAGACAGGAGTGAGGTGATCTCAGGCCAGCTCGGGTTGGTGGCTCTGGCATGTGGACCACAAGCAGCTTCCCTGACATGCTGCTGCACTTTAGAGATGCAGCATCTTTTATTTACCACTGAGTGGAGTCCTTAACAAGACTACAGATGTGCAAGTCCAGATTCCCCAGTTGCTGTGTGACATTTTGCTCAGAGCAGCTTGGCAGTGAAGCTGTGCCTGGCACTGCAGCCAGATTGTTCAGGGCATGGGTGAGCGCTAGGCTTGTCATCAGGGTACCACAAATAGAGGGTTACCTTTTGGCACCATTGTCAAATACAGTTTCTACCAAGTATTTAATACAGATTTTTGTTTTGTTTGTTTAACAACAAAAGAGATGCTTATAAACAATATTAATTTTAAAATGTATGTATCTTTACTCCTTATAGTTCACTGGCCCTTTATTTGGACAATGTCTTATATCAGATACTCACCTTCAGTCTCTTCCTGTAGCTGTGATTACTACATTAACCCACTCAGAAAGACTGGTTGATGTTCCCATATATTCAACTCCCATGGTCAAGTAGATGAGTGCTTCCATTAGGTTGTAAAAATTGCATTCCAAATCAAGATCCAAACCAGATGTGAGGTTTCAAGAAATTGGGATCCCAATTCTTCTGGGAATTAATTATTTTGTAAGTGTGAAATAAAACCACAACAATCAAACAATCCAAATAAATCAACTGTGAAAAGAAAGTAAGGAAATAGGAGCTAAAAGCAACTATTTTCCTCATCTTCATATTTCTGAATGGCTGAGGGTACCTTTTTGTGATCCTGCAGTCACTGATATCGTCTCCCAGTATCAGATTATCTTCTAAGACTTCTATCTGCCTCTCAGCACTCTGCTTCTTGTTAGTACCTTAACCCCTGCAATTGCCTGTTTTCCTCAATGTCTTCATCATGAGACTGATGTGCAGGGTTCCTCAGTGAGTGCCCACTACTTACTGGTCTCTGCAAAAGCAAATTGCCGTGGAGGAGCACACATGGATCCAGTCTCTTCCTTCATATCACTCCTGCCTGTGTGAATAGACAGAGGCAGCAGAGGAGAGATAAGCACAGAAGATGCTTCACCTGGTGTGCGTGGAAAAGTTGGTGATGATACCACACACAGGAGCATCCTTCCTCAGAGATACTCAAAATGTGAAGTTCAGCAAGGCAATTGCAAAAATAACGATTCTAATTCGTAACACACACCACTGTGCAACTCTGTTGTCATGCTGTAACCATCGAGTTCTTACCTTGCAGGTTACTTCAGAGTCTAATAAAGACAAATCTTACGTAAATCTTCAGTACAGAGATACAGTGTGTTATCTTACTGGAATGTGTCACTGCCATGTCACACTAGTTGTATTGTGAAACAATGTGTCACTTTGTATTTTTAAGCTTCAAAACACCTTATTTTCAGTTTAGGAGGGATTTCAAAGACGTTTGAATAAGCATGTTCTCTATGGTTCTGAATGACACTGAAAGAGAAGTGGGAATGCAATTTCTTTCTTCAAATGCTAAAGCAAGCAATAGAAGGCATGATGTAATTTAAAGCTTAAAGGTCTTAGAATTTTGTATACCCTGTGAATAGGAACCTATAATCATATTGTTGCATTCCACTGTGGGGAGCTCTGATGAATTCTTTTAAAATAGTTGGTCTAGAGCAATTGGCCCCTCACATATATACAAATTAGAAATAGGGATCTGAAAAGGTCCTGCCCAAAAGCAGTATCAGCTAAAACTGATCAGCTGCTGAAAGATCCAACACCTCTTTTAAAGTTCGCAACAGCAACCATGATTTCACCTCTCTCCTGGGCAGCCTGGAGTGCCTTGCAGTGCTTCTGGCTCCGCAGGACAGCTGGGCTAGAGTGGCTCTTGGTTGCTCCAGAACAGGCTGGCAATGGCTGTGTTGAACCTGCTTCATGGGAATGGTCCCTGGAATGCTGGACATGCAAACTGGACCTAGAAATCCCTTTGGGGAAGTGTTCACTGTCATGGGTGAAGGACACATGCCTACACTCATTTGCTGAGTAGACAGTCCTGCAATATTGCCTTTTCCTGAGTACTATTTAATTTAAATTAATTAATGGTACCTAATTACCAGCTGGGCTTAAACCACGACACAAATTTTAAATGATTTATTATTACATTTTCCCATTATTTGAGATGTTAACATACAGAATAGCCCCAAATCTTTCCATGAAACCCTTGTCAGTACACCTACCAACTCAAAATAAGCTACTAATTACTCTTCCTTTTTTAGGACTGTGATTCCTTATTCTCTAGTCATCCTCTCATGATTAGCAAATAGTACTGTTTTTTCCACTAATTTTCTAGGAATCCAAGTTAGTCTGCCTGACTTATAATTCCTTGATGTTTTGATATGTTCAAACCTTGCCTAGCTTCCCCCAGTGTTTATTGAGAATTGCAAATTTCTCCAAGTATTGCAGCTTGTCCCTAAGAGCTAAAAATAACCAAATTAATCTGCTTTAAAAAAAAAAAAAAAAGTAATTTATTGGGTTGTCCTGTAGCCCGAACATCACATTCAGTTTTCATCTTTAATATATCCTGTTGTTTTATGCAGAGTTGGACACAATTTCAGTAAACTAAACAATGTTCATGGTATAGGAAATGATCTTGCAAATATTTCCTTATCTGCCATTGTTTACATGCCTCCTAATGAAGTGTCTGACAAAATGCTGTGGAAATGAAGAGCAGGCTTTAAACATGCTATGTTTTGGTATGAAGCATTAAGCTCATGAGTGCAGCGACGCTGCCTCATGTAAAATGAGAAGGAAAATGTATTCTGCACTGAAGCTTTCCAGAACAGACTTAAGTGTGATAGACTGTGACTCTGCCAAGAAAATGTGTGAAATTATTGAAAATGTGGGCAGGAGCCCCAGCTCATTTTAAATGCACATTGGCTTCATAACATGGAAAATCAGCTAAATTAAGAGTACTCTGTACATGTAGTGCGATGTGAACAGCATCTAAAAAAAGTGTGCTTTAATGGATGATGTGCCTACTTAGATGAATATTTAGAGAAAAGTGGTAACCGAAAAAAGCATGACATTGGCTGCAGAGAATGTGATCTTGGATAGTCCTTTAGCTGGGAGCTGGCTCTGACTTTAATTTGAAGCTTTGACCGAAGCTCACCAGCTTTCTAGAGGCCGTTCAGATCATCTTGGCAGTTTTTAGTGCAGTGGACTGGCAGTCTGTCTGAAGAACTGAAAACATTTTTCTAGATGTCATATAGACTTCACAACACATTAATTTTGTGCAGATGCAAAAATTAGAGGATATACGGTTTGACTGGAAGGGAGGAGCACGTGATAGGTTGCACAAGGGCAGGGCTGGGAATGGATATACTAACCTTTAATATTTTTTGTTCCTGCATGTGTTCAAAATCAGGACAAGTTTGGGTAGTGCTGTGGTCTGATGAAGTATTTTTTAAGGTGGTTACACTGTGCTAGCAGTGGCTGAAGTTTACGGACTGTCCTGTTCAAAACAGTCAAGGAGTTGTGGAGTGCTAGCAATGGTAAAGGAAGCTGAATCCAAGCCTCTCAAAGTTCCTAAATGCGGTGCCTGGTTTACCTCAGGTGAGATCATTCCCTGCCCCTTTTTTTGTGTCCACAGAGCAAGGAGTAAGTGAGAGAAGAGAGAGAGAAGAGTCGGGGGGAGGCTGGTCTCGCTGGATGCCCACAGCTGGTGGTTGGGCTGGCGCAGACATGGAGCCCTGGCCTTGGCTCGCTGCAGTATGTGTGGTTTGCATTGTTAGCACTAACTAGGCAAGCAAAACTTGTCCTGAAAATGGGATATGAACTATAAATCCCATCCATGACTGTCACCCTTGTAGCTCTTTACAAGCTCAGATGACTGTCTGCCTAAATATGGATTAATTTAGGGAAGGGATAGGTGCCTTTCTCTCGAAAACAGGCAGTTCTGCACAAATGGTGTTGACCAACATAATGTGCCCAGGGCAGTTTCAGGCTAAGTAAGGTGATAGTTTCAGCATTAGGCAGTCCTGAGAAGTTGGTAAACTGAACTGATGACTGAGCCTTAGGCAAATCACTTTCTACTCCTATAGAGTTATAAATTCAAACCATGAGAAGAAATAAAAAAAAAAGAAAATGCATTGCAGTGATATTACAATGCTCAGACTATGCATGGAAGAGCTGTGAGAAATTTAGATGCCCTTTATAACAAGGAAATCTGGAAACTATTTCAGATTAAAGCCAGCCCTTACAGCTATTTACAGAACTCCTTTTGCTATTTTATTTGAACCAGTGTGTGTAACTTACCAGAAAAAAAAAAAGAAAAAAGCCAAGCCCTACAGATCTTTTTATAGTTTTGTAGTTAAGAGATTCCTTTGGCAGCAGTCCATGTGAATGTCTGCTCTCTCTATCTCCTTCTGTACTGCTAATTATGAAATTTCCTTCCTCTTTCAGAAAATAGGTCTGATACAATTGTAATTGGGAGGTTTGTGAGGAGGGGAAGAACTCCACTGTCTTTGCCAGTGGATGCAAAGAAACTTCAGTCACTACATGTCTCCCCCCCCAGAGACTGACAGATAGGTCAGGCCATGACTCTGTATTGGGCATTTGGACATTTTTCAGATATGGAATTCTTCACACACACTCATTATCCATATCTAAAATCATGTTCTGGACCTCACCAATCCACAAGTAGCAGGGAAAAAATGTTTTAAATACATTTTTCTGCCAACTTTCCTGCTTCGGCATGTTTCTCTAAGGTATTCAAGTCAAATGTGGCATTTAGATTTAGTAGAGAATTTTGCAAAGAGAAAAGTACTTAAAGTCTTAAAAAAATTATCACAGAATCATAGAATACCTTCAGTTGGAAAGGACTCTTAAGGATAATCAAGGAAAATTCCCTGAACACTACACCATATGACTAAAAGCATAGCATTGTCCAGATGCTCCTTGAAGTGCTTGCCCATGGGAATATTTTGAAGTAAAACTTTCTGGAAAGTGGTATACATTTTTTTTTTAATAAGAAAGGAAACAATGATAAAGCAAAGGAAGAAAACAAAGACTAATCACAGAGATAATACAAAGAACAGGCATTTTCCCAGTTATTTTTAAAACTATATACTGTTATCCAGGAAGTATGCCTGGACTAATTATTTTTTTCTTACACTATCCATTATTTAAACAATAGTCCAAAAATGCATGTTGATTATTTCCAATGATTGCTGAGGCTCACTTAACAAAAAGCACTTAAAGGGTAGTACAAAAGGTTGATGAGCGCATCTGTAAAGCAGCAGTCATGGAGCATGTGTTTGTCTGCTATGCCTCAACCAAAATATTGAGGTTTAGATGCTGGTGTCATCAGGCAGGCCTATGCAACACCTGCAGCTGTGATGTGCACCTTTGGCTGCAGTCTCCGAGATGGGGAACTCTTCCATCCCCTGAATGTGTCCCCTGTGGCCCCATCACAGGCAAAAAGGGCTGAGACCTGCTGAACTCCTGCTGCTCACTCCGACATTTATCAGGGCTGTGATGACTTCAGCTCTGTGGTTTACTCTCTGGTTTAACATGCTGTTCTCATTTTAACTCCCCACTCCCTTATTGTGGAAAATAAGGGAAATTTTCAAGCAGTCAGCTGCTTTTTCTCTCTAAGGAAAGCTTGGTTGGGTCTCACCCTCCTTTTTAAGTCTAAGGCTGATGTTGCGTGATGGACTTTGAGATTTGTCCTTCACACCAGGGCTTTTCAGGTCTCACTCCTACTGTCTCTGGCACTAGTTCAACCTTGTATCATGTCTTTCTGTGCTTTTCCCTCCTGTCCCCTGAGTTCTCCCAGCATATCCTTAGAGGTCACGTAATTCCTCTGCATCTTTCTGCGATTATGCGATTTCTTTAAAGGAGAAAAATTAGCGGGTTTGACATTATTTGCACTACAAAAGTATTTCCCCTCTATTGAAAAGTATTTGTGTTACAAAAAGAAAATCAGTTTCTGAAAGGCACAGATAAAAAAGAGACTTTTTAGTTTGTATAGAAGAAATAGGAGAAGAACCTCAAACACAAAAGATGACACACATCTTTATGGATGGAATAATAAAGTGGCATGGATTTGGGGTGTTAATTTGGAGTGTGTTTAGGTGTTGCTGTCCCTAAATATAATTAATGAAATGAGGCTGAGCTAATACTAAACAATTCAAGAAAGAGTCTGATAATGATCCATTGGCTTCCTGTGTCAAATGAACTTCTCATTCAACAGGATACGTTACTCAACAATGTTTTCGGGTATATCAACTTACAGAGTTTAAAAGGAAAAATTATAAATTGGATGTCCCTGTCAGATAATTTTTTGGTCTGGAATGTGTTTCCTCTATTCCTGCTTGAGATGAGATCACTGATATTTTTTGATTGCAGCATCAAAATGGAAGATAAGAAGATTGTCAGGATTCTTATTTTAGTAAAAACTCATTTGAGCAATAGTGCTACATCTACATCTTGTTCTTACTCTGCAAGCATACAGTGTATAATGAATATAATAATGTTCTGGTAACTGCTGTAAACCAAGACCATTAGCAAGGCAGGTATTAAAGGAACATCTCTTAATGTGAGTCAAAGTTCAATGATATTTTTCATGATCTTTTAATTGAATTATGTGAACTACAACCTTCCAAACATTAAAAAAAATATATTTATTGTTAAATATAATTTAAGCATATGTGACATTCTAAGATGTTATGCAACTTGCATGCTTTCCTGAAGATTACATTAATGATTTAGCACTCACTGCTACACAAAATTTTTCAAAACTTCAGTCTGAAGATAAGCCCATAAGGCAAAGCTGATTTAATTTCAATACACATCCTTTCCTTGCTGTTCTTTCTCAAGTTAACATTATTGACACTTGTACCACAAAAGGCTCATGGATTTAGATAAGAATGGGGAGAAATCACTCACCAGTTACTGTCACAGGCAAAACAGACTCTGCTTGGGGAAATTTGTTTAGTCTGTTACCAATCAAATCAGAGTAGGATGGTGAAAAATAAAAATCTTTCTCCTTAATTACTACATGCTTTGTGGTTGCTTTCACTACGTATGTACAGAAGTCAAGCAAATTAATACAATAGCCACACTACTTTCAGTCTCATGGTTTATTTCCCTAAATTAGTTATCATTTTGATCTGTGTGGATTTCATTTGTCTGATCTTCTCAGAACAACTTTAAACCATTGCCTTTATCAGACTGAATGAGAAGGATTATGAAGAGTGGCAAAGAGTACCTATCCCCCTTGCTAGAACCTGACCAGAAGAATAGCAGGCTCATCAAAATATTCAATGAAATTTGGCAAAGCAAGACCAATTAGTGCCATAACCCATGAGAGCAATGACTTTGCAATGAGCCCCCATGGCTGGGGCTGGTCCACAGGCGCAGGAGTGCAGGAGTGCCTCAGCTGCTCTCAGCCACTGCAGCTGCTGCATGAGGCACATTTACCCTGCCCGTAGCTGCTTTCTCATCAGAGCAGATCTTTGCTTGGAAGGGATCCCAAAGCACTGTATGGGTCTTTCTATGTCACTGCAGCAGTCTGTGAACACCTGGCATCAGTAACTGGCAAATTATCACCTGCAAAGCCACCGTGGCCTGCTAACTCCCACCTCCTATTCATTCAGACCCATCAGACAGGTGGGTATAAGGTGCTGTTGAGATTGTGCTTTTCCCCTTAATCTTTGAGATAGTAGAAGTTTAATAAACTTGGTGGGATTTCCAGGGAATCCTTAACATCTTTTATGCTATCAGTAATCTCTGTAAGAGATGTTGGCATAGCAATTGAATTTGAAGTAACAGAGAATTGTCTAAATTCATGCCAGGCAGTACAACTTTGTTGTTAGCCCAATTTTTGACCTTCCAGATCAGGACTGGCCAACCTGAACTTCATGGCTGGTGCAGCTTGCACTGGGATTACACCCGTGAGCAGTGGCTAGGAGCAGGTGCCTGACATTGCCAGATCTCACAAGTGCAAAGGAACAAGAAGGCAGTGCCACCTCCTGCCTGGTGCTCCCTGAGGTTTGTGTCAGGTGCAAGTGACATCGTGAGGTTGGCTGTTCTAACTTTGCTCTTCCTTGGAGTCTGGCCTCAAGGATTTCAGCAGCCTTGAGCAGGTACCCCTTTGCAGGAACCAGCACAGCACCCCGTAATTCACACTACTGGCTGTAGGAGGAGAGGTGCAAGCACACCAGGTGTGTTTGGAGCATCAAGGATGCAGTGCAATTGTTCAGAGTTGTAGCCCTAAGACCATCTGAAACCTGGGTGAAGGGAAACCAATGTTTGCTTTACTGCCAGGCTGCAGCTGGCTCCGGTGTGGCTTGAGGTGCAGAGGAGGCTGAAGAAAATGGATCCTTTCCTGTTTATTTCTTTGTTATTGCAAAATGTCCAGCTGAGAAGAAAATTGAATTCCTCTCGGCCTTATGTTGTACAGGCTCCAGAATAAAACAAGGCTGTTAAAATCCCTGACAAAATAAATGACAATTTATTGACATTTAATCCCTGACAATGTATCTTTTATATAAATAGGTCACATGCTGTAAGGAAATTCTGTCAGTCTAAGGCAGATCAGTTAAGGCTAAACAAAACTTGCTCTTTCTAGGCAAGATCTTTGGCAGCAGATTAAACAATTCATGTTTTTAGAAAGAATATATTTTCCAAAAGAGGCAGTTAACTTTATCCTTGTTGTTAGTATATTTTTTCATCATCTGGAAAAGAAAATTCAGTTAACTTTGCCCTAACATCTGTACCTAGCATTGCCTCATAATTTCTTATTTCAAAATTCAATTTCTTCCTTTTATTTTAATCCTGTATATTTTCTCAGAGAATTAACCCTCTTTCTTGCAATGTCTTTCTGCTGAGCAGACAAGCAGGATCAAATTCTGTATTTGGGAAATGTAGTCATCTTGGAAAAAAACAGCAGAGGATGACAAATTTTCTTGATGTCATATTTTTGCTACAGGTGCCAAATATGTTACTACACTTCAAATGATATTTTCACATCATGGACTGGTTTTTTTTCATTTAGACATTTTTCTAAACAGAACAAAATATCTCCATTGTAAAAACCTGCTGTGATAAAGTCAGGTCTTTACACAGTTATAGGGGCAGTCTGCAGTGGTCAGGAAAGGAGTGTTGGCAGTGCTGTTTTTTCTCAAGTTTCCATCTTTAAGTCTGGAAAGCAAAGTGCTGAGTGCTGGCCCTGGGTAGGATCTTGATCTGGATAAAAAGCAATATGTGGCATTTCCTGAAATTGTGACTGACTTTTGGTATGGCTCTCAAACAAGATTTACCTACTTCATGAGAAAAAGAAGCATTGTTTTTACAATAAGCCATTTTCCAAGTAGTTTTGGGTGCTTGTTTTCTAATTGCATTTATGTAGAAATATAGGATAATGGCAAAATCCTGTTGAAGGGCAGAAATTTTTCTAATATCCTGCAGAATGAATTTGACTTAAATCTTCTAAAATTCACTTCTGTCTCATCTCACACATGAAAATAAGAGACTTCTGTGTTTTCCTGATAGTATCTTTTTATTCTATGTAGGTAAGGTATAAGATTTAAAAGCTGAGGCCGGATTTCTCTCTTCAGTATTTCACTGTTGATTTGATCCTGTGAGCTCCACACATATCCTCAGGAGAGACAGTGGGAAAGTAGTGAGATATAAACTTTTATGTACCACCTGCTTTCCCAAGGAAGCGCGGTTTGCCCTCAGTGAGAAGTCATTCTTTTTTGAGAGTAAAATTTGTGCCGTGTGGACTTGTTTCTTTTGAAATGTGGCATGTGACAGAATGTTTCCTTATTTAGCACTCAAGAGCTTTTTACCCAACCATCCAGCCTGCAAAACTGAGGAGGACCAACCGCTGCCCCGTCTTCGGCAGGACTTTATTGCCAGGAACTCTCACCATCCAGGTTTTACTGAAGGGAGGAAAAGGAAGCAGCATCTACAGTTATGTTCTCCGAGTTCTTGCTTGTTCTCGCTCTTATTCACAGGGCTTTGCAGCTGGCGGGTAAGTGTCTCCTGCTTGCTTCTTGTGAAGGTTTTCATGAAAGTGCTTCCAATCCTCTGGCTTTTCTGGGTGATTGTGGTTCTGTGGTACTGCCAATATGTACATTATTAGTTTGGGGATGAGGAACCTCTTAATGGCAGGTAAGAGGCAAGGGAACGATCTCACCGGAAAAAAGAAATGGTTAGAGAAGGAAGCAGAGACTCAATTCCTAATGGGTTTATTCATATATGATGGCACTATCATTTCAATAACCCCAGAAGATAAGACCTAAGAAAATAATGAGATATGCTTAAATGCCTTTCTAAAACTTAATTTAATTCTTTACTTCTGCGTTCTGATTTTTGAGCTGTTGGTGTCTGGGTAATGGTTAGCAAAATCAGGCAGGGAAAATCTCCAGGAGTGGTGAAATGTGGAAATATTTGTAGGACATTAAGATATTCACAGATGATGGCTGTAAAGGGGGGTTTATTCACTGTTTTGAATAGACTCATTGAATTCACTGGCATTGATAAAATGGATGGAATATTTTATTTTGAAATAAAATTGGATTAAGTTTAAGAAATATCTTATGGAATTGCAGTAACAACACTACTGTTATCCCTTTAGCTGCACTTCTCTTGTAGGTGTTAAACAGATGGCTTCTGCAGACCTGAATGTTTAAGGTTAAATCCTTTCACCTTTTTAACTCCTGAGGAAAACTGTGACAGATTGTCTCAGAGTATATGGTATTTTTTAGATCACCATGGTCTGACTGGAGGCCACAATAATTATTTTCAGTGTACTGTATATTATTAATTACATTGATTTCAATTTTTTGCAGGCTTTTAAATGAAATATCTTTAACCTCTTGAATACATTTTCATTAAATATTACACCTGCTGATGAAGACATGTATCAGGGACCAAAACTGGTTATGAATCCTACAAGCTTTGGCAGGAAATACAACTGGATGGGTCACAAAGTACATGACAAGGCAGCAGAGCAAATCTGTAAGCACAGTTCACAATTGCTGCTGATAAACTCACTGCAGGACTGAAATTAGCTCCCCTACTTCTACCTTACCTTTAAGCCAACATTCTAGGCATGATCAGAAAAATTGCCTGGAGAGCTAGGGACCCAATTTCTGGTGCAGGTGTACCTTCTATCTTCCACCAGCCTTTACACACTGGCAAGTGTCAGATGCTCCTACTCCCCAGTCCTTGCTACTTCCTCAGACTGTGGTTGGCTTCCCAAAATCATTCCTGGTTTTATATTCAGTGGCTTATAGTAGGGATGGCAGGTCTTGTAGGTCAGCAAGACTGAGGAGCTCAGAGTGACCCCTGAGAAGCCCAGACCGGTTCACTCACATTTATATGATAAAAAAGGAAAGGAAAGGTGGATTTGGGACTAGGGAGGCAAATGGCTCAGCAAAGATGGCTGTGTACCCTCTAGGAGACTTGTAAGGTCTGGCAGGGTGAGAAAAGTTTGTAGAGGTCAGAGCTCTACAAGGCCATGCATCTGAGGGTAGGTTGGAACAAGGTAATAGCAGTGTGGTTGAGGGAATTCACATGACTGACATAAAAACATCCAACAAGCTGTGCTCAGCTCAGCTGCTGCTGCTGCCCACCACTGATCCACAGTATTGTGACATATAATCATGACATACATTTTCTATTGTCTACTTTGTTTTTAATCAGTAGAATTGATATTGCCCTGGACCCTGTTGAAAATCATAATGTTTTTATCTGACATGAATGAACTTCTTGTTCATGTGAATGGGAAGAAGAATCATATCACATATCCAATATACAAATATTCTATATTAACTATTTTCTATGTGTTGTTTTGTTTTACAGACACTGAAACATTTTTACTATATAATAAAGTCAACAGGCTCTGTCTCGCGGCATCTATTGCACAGTCAGTTAGAACTGCCACTTGCAATCAAGACAATGAATCACAAAAATTCAGGTGGATCACAGATCATCAGCTTATGAGTGTGAAACTGAAACTATGCCTGGGGGTGCCATTGCAGAAGGATCAGGCCATGGTCACCCTGTATCCCTGTAATCAAAAAAGTGAGCTCCAGTGGTGGGAATGCAGAAATGAAAGCCTCCTTGCAATCCAAGGAGAAGATTTGTTTTTAAGTTCTGGCCATGAAGAGCATGATAACGTTTTGTTAAAGAAGGAGCTGAGTGCAAATAATAAGTGGAATATCTATGGGGCCATGGAGGTTTTATGTTCCCAGGGATATGAAGGTACAGAAAATTGATTCTTTCATCTTTTGCATTAATTCCTTTGTGAGTGTTAAAATGTTTAGGATCTTTGGCTCTGACTATTCTGACTCCTTCAGTGACCACAAGAGTTTTAGAAAATCCATGCACTGAGGTATTTAACCTTGAATTTAATGTTATATTTATGTCCAAGCATGTATTATACACACACACTTTTCTAGTCTATGTATTATAGTACATTAGTATTTCAAATAGTATAAGTGTTACATCTACTCTCCATGTATACTGTAAATATATAGTATTAGGGTATATGTGTATACATACTTACTCTTATACTACCTTTAAGCATTCTCTAAAGTCACTATTGCTCACCATACTGTGTCACTACATTATTAACAGAGCATATACACAGTAAGTTTCTTATACAGTCACAGGGATATGAAAATACATCCCCATGAAAGAAGTACAATACGGGTGAGCTGAGAAAATCTTAAAGTACTGATTTAAGTAGAGGAAGCATGGTTTTTTTCTCAGCAGATGAGGATGCTCATGGAATAATTATAGTCACCAGTGCAATTACCTTTTTTGATTAGCTGAAGTGTGATTGTTCTGAATGGCTTGCCCACGTCCAGAATGAATGCTCTAAAAGCCACCTCACACTGTATTTGAACACTGAACTCAGCTTTGCATGTGGGAAGCTGCTTCACTGTATGAGACACTTAAATGGTCACTGGAATAAAACCACAGAGAGATGGTCTAATATATGTTTACATTTTCCAGGAATTAAGACTTATAAATATTATTTCCTGCTCTTTCATGTGTTATATAAATCTCAACATTGTTTGAAATAGAAGTATCTTAGGGTAGAGCTCTGGAGCCTTATTAAGATTGCAAAAACTTCTTGGGCAGAAATTTAATTGTAGACCTCATCTATGACATATTACTTTACATCAGAATAGCACTGCTCTAAAACATATGTCAGCAGCTTAAATCTGAAAAAGTGTTGAAACAATTCTTTTTATGATTACGGGACAGGAACCATGGAAAGCACTTTGAGATGCAGCTCAGCCAC
Organism: Gymnorhina tibicen; assembly: GCA_013399875.1. Classification (NCBI taxonomy): domain Eukaryota; kingdom Metazoa; phylum Chordata; class Aves; order Passeriformes; family Artamidae; genus Gymnorhina; species Gymnorhina tibicen. The sequence continues at coordinate 469,392 of VXAZ01007739.1, forward strand.
AGGCTTTACTTTTTCTCCAGTTTACATTCATTTGTTATTTTTCACGTTCACGTTATCATTTTTTCTTCTCAGAGACCTTCACGCTGCTGGGAAATGCTTTCGGGGCCCCGTGTGTCTTCCCTTTCATGTACCAGAAGCGGTGGTGGGCGGAGTGCACGGCCGCGGGCCGCGCGGACGGCTGGCTCTGGTGCGCCACCACTGCCGACTACGACGCGGACCAGCGGTACGGGTTCTGCCCGGCCGGGGGTAAGGCGCCTGTTCCCTCACGGGTCCGCGCAGGGCGGCCTCGGCAAACCGGCATGAGCAGAACAGGATTATCTTTATAATAACAACGCATAACTTACAAGAATGTATTTTGTTACGTGATGCGTTGCCACATCCTGCAGCTCACTATGCAAGGAAATATCACTGCATAAAGATGTGAAGAGAATGGTAGAAGAGTAAAACAGCACTCAGTTCCCATTACCTTTTGGGGTGTTGTTGAGCAGCACAGTAATTTTGAGCTCCTAACTCTTTTCCAGACCAGATGTGTGCTATCACTGTTGTAGAACCCTTCTCTGAAGATTCCTTATTGTGATGGATGTGGGCACAAAAATGAGCACTGTAGGAAGATTGATGTTGAAGTTACTGTTTCAATCTGCATGATTCTCATGTGAATATGTTTTTTTATTAAAGTGGAATGTGTCCTTTTATCTGTGCTGTTAAGTCCTGTTCATATTGTCCAGGAAGCAGCCTTTCCATCCCTTTGACATCTGGCTGGCACTTCACTGCAATTTCAATCACTTTCTTCAGTTTCTGTGGTCACTTCTCCCTCTATCTCCCTTTATGGCTTTGTTCTTGCCAGGAGAGCTTTGCATTCATGACATTGAAATCTCCACCTGACACATCTCGTCTTTACTCTTTATTTCTCCCCATGGCTCCTGTTCAGCATTGTCTTTCATTATTAGAGTGCCCCTTCACTCCAAAGGATCTGAAGTGGACTTTCAGTGTGGCACACATCCTTAGCCAACTAGGCTTTCTGGGTCCCTGCAAAGATACCTCAGGCACTGAGCTCTGAAGGTGTGTGACATAGGGTCACTGAATAATTCTCAGAGGTTTTGAAAGCTAGTCCAAGATTTCAGTTCTTCTTTCTAAAATTTCATCTTCATACTGATTTTTGGGAATAATCAAATACCTGACACAATTTTGTATTGTGCTTGATTGAGCATGTATAAATCGTCAAAAAATCAAAGATGCAGAGGTAATCAGAGGAGGAGCATGGTGCTGCTCAGCACCTCTGCTGTATGAAAGGTGCTTCCAGAGGCTCTTCACAAGGGGATGGGATTTATCTAAGAACTTTTTTGATGCTAAATTCAGGTCTAGAGCTGGTTCTTACAGCTCTCATTGGGAACTGTTGTCCAGAGAGAGAAGGAGATGTTGCACATCTTTTTAAAATTTTTCATGTGGGATTTCTGCCGCAGCACTCCATGCAATGTATTTTTCTATGCAATCACTTCCCTTTTGGTAATTCCTGACTTTTCTCTCTTCACAGAACAGGAGGCAGTATAGGCCAGCTTTACCTGTCAGTTTACCAGCCTTAATTTTGTCCTTCCCCATATGCTTGTAATATTCTCAGTGGTCTTGAAAGAGCAGCCCAGGTGACATTTAAGGAGAAGAATGAGAACCTGCCACACCGAACAAGAACTGCCTCTCAGTTTTCTGTTGGCAAGTTTCTATGACCTCTGCTGTAATTATTTTCTCTACAGATAAAGACAGCACCTGGACTACAGATCTGTCAACAAATGTTCACTACCAAATAAACTTTGACTCGGCTCTCACATGGCACCAAGCCAGGAAGAGTTGTCAGCAGCAAAATGCAGAATTACTCAGTATCACAGATATTCATGAACAAACATACCTTAAAGGTAAGGCAGTAAAGCAAACCCTGGGTTACATTCAGGATCTGTTCAGGATATCATAACAGCTAAGGATTATTTAGTATGAATTTGACCATTGCCTTTGGACCTAAACATGTGTGGGCAAGAAAACAAAATACTTTAGAATTTTCAAATTCATATAGAAATTGCTGCCAAATTGACATAAAATTCAAAGTATTCCAGCATCCTGCAAGTGTCACAGTTTGACTTCATATTTACTAATCTTATTTTATATTAAAACATCATTGGTTTTTCTTTTTGGTGGGTGAAAAAATCCTGAAAAATTAAAGCTTTACTTCTGGTCAAAAGGAAACTTTTTTTAAAAATTGAAAAAAAAAAGAAAAAAAGGTGTATCTTTGTGCCAAACAAAGATGTGTTTTGTTTCAAATACAGTTTTGACAGCTTTTTTTCCATTCACTTGGCAAACTGAAGAATATCAGTTATTTATAGATACCAAATTGCAGCTTTACTTATCCATGTATAGCTGAGGGAATGATAGGGAAGAAATATTTATTTTTGGTTTTAAGGATTTTTAACTTCTAACAGATTTATCATTATTGTTTATACTTATACTTTACCAATATCTCTACTTAAATATACAGAATTTAGCCTATTCTGCAGAAAAAAAATTTATTTTGGATATACTCTGGATATAATCTGTGCTCATTTTGCATTAGTTGATAGAATAAAACAGGGAGTTTCTGTTTGTTTGTCTTTTTACAGTATTCAAAGCTTTGGCATATTTCAATTTATCAGCTATCTCAGTATCTACAGTTAGTTGCAGTTAGACATTTAGGAATTGCAAGTCTTCCTAGAGACATTGTTAGCGACCATTGCTAATACAAAAGAGATTTATAAAATAATTTATCTTCTTTTTGTAACTTAGAATTAACAGAAGGTACAGATTCTCCACTGTGGATTGGACTCAACAGACTGGACTTGAGTAGTGGATGGGAATGGATTGGAGGCAGCCCTCTCCAGTACCTAAACTGGGCTCCAGGTAGATGTGACTTTGTTGGATTCTGTATTTCTAAAGAGAAAATATACATACCTCAAATACTGCTGTAAAATTTTATTATCAGATAGATATGCCATGAGATAAGTATTTTAGCTTTTCTTGCTTTAGCTTTAGAAAAATCTCTTTTTCTGTAGAAATATATGACAGAAACCTTCAATGTATTGCAAAAATATTTTAGCTGTGAAAACAACACTGCCTTTCCCAAAAATATTCAGTCTTCCATTTCTTGACTAGCAACTAAAGTATGAGTTTACAGGTCTGTATCCACTTACCTAACTTACATACTACATTTCATACAGACATTTCCACTATTAGAGACCTACCTTAGCTCTTGCCAAAGCTGGGAAAGACATGACCTCCATCACTTCATCCAAGAGTGGTCTCTCATGTGCATTTTAGACCTTAGAGCTCTGTTTGTCTTTCAGAAAAGTTCATTTTTTTTCTCTGTACTTTTCCCAAAGGAAGCCCCTCCCCAGTATCTGGAAAGCTCTGTGCGGTTTTGAATCCAGAAACAAAAGCTAAATGGCAAAATTGGGAATGTGATCAGAAACTTGGTTATATTTGTAAGAAAAGGAACGTTACTTTGGTTCCTTCAGGTATGTTGATATATGTTGATAATTAAAGTAGAAACTGTTATCTGAATTGCTCTGCATATTGACAAAGAAGAACAGAAGAATTTTATTAGAAACTATTTCTTGTTTCTCTGGTTTGCTTTTTACAACTATTGCAACCATTCTAGTCTGATGTCCAGTTCCACAACATACAGAATGAAACAGATAAAAGCAAAGAATGTCCAACTGGTCCCTTCTGTCTATATTTCAGTGGTCAGTCTCCCCTTTAAGTACCCACACTGCTGGCCATCAAAAGGGATAACAACCCAAAAATTACTTTTCAGAAGAGGTATATTAGTAAAAATAAGCCCAAGAAAGAAAGATGGAGAACTTAGTGTGGTTCTAAGTCATTCTCCAGGACTTGTGGTCAACCAGCGTCCAGATTAGCAAGTTCAGAGGTTTCTGCAGAACTGGTGGAAGATCAAGACTATGGAAGATAGACATACTGAAGTGAGAAAAGTATTTTAAGTGTATGAAGATTTCCCTGTTGGTGTGTCCCTATGTATTTTTCTAGCTATGAATCTGCCTTGATGACTGTTATTCTATCAATATACTTAATCCTTTAAAAATTCATAAACCTTCTATGTTAGCTGCAGATAATGTCTGATTTCTCCTGACAAATAAGTACTAGGTGATGTAGAAGCTGATAAAATTAATAAATTACAAAATTAATACATTTGATTAATACATTACAAAATTAATGTATTTGTTGCAGACATTTGACTAGCCTTAGAATTTGTATTAGATATTATTTTTATAGAAAAGCTTTCCTTTTCCAAGCTAAAAATTGCCTGATTTAGAATCACATTTATGTTTACTATATTTTGTGTCCATCATTTCCTGATGATGAGAATTTCAAAAGAAAATTCTTAGTTTGGAATTTTTGCACAGATTAGGTGGAAATGTTTTCAGTGTCACATCCCTTGCATGGCAACTGAGCTCCTGTAAAGCCTTGGTACATGTTCCTAGGTGACACTGGGCCTGTGACTTGCCCAGATGGATGGGTGCCGTATGTAGATCATTGCTATAAGATCTTCAGGGACAGCAAAGGATGGGAAGGAGCTTTGACCTCTTGTCAGAAGGAAGGGAGTCACTTGGCCAGCATCCAAAGCCTTGAGGAGCACAGCTTTGTGGTGTCTCAGCTTGGGTACAGTGAGTATTTCCAGGGGGGTCTCTTGCCATTGCTGGTATGGAAAACCAGGCATCTGAATTGAGAGTTCCTGCTGAGCTCTGGATGTTGTCAAAACTCTGATTTCACTTATTGCCAAAATAATTGATCTAGAACTGGGGGGCTGGGCTTAGGGGCTTTCTCATTTTTTTCATTTTGTTGAAAGAAGCTTAAGACATTCACATTTCAAGTTACATAAAACCAGTATTTTAAGATCTGGCTGGTGCAACGGAACTGAAAAGTAACTATTCAGAGTTCTATCATACCATCATGGTGTATCAGCACTAGGCTGGTAATTCACACCCACTGTTAGGAGGAAGAAGAGCAAAATTTTTTCATCCAGGGCAAGGATTTCCTTGCAGCCTAATTTTCCAAAGCATTCAGTCTTTATTTTGATATCTATATGAAAGTACTAATTTATAAAATGATCATAAAACACACTAAACAACTTTATGCTTCATAAATTTGTGAAGGGAGTTGTATGTCCAAAGCTTGATGGTGCTGTGAAAAGGGTGGAGTGCCATAAGAGGTCTTATCTCTGTTTCCATCTTTAGAACCAACAGACAAGCTGTGGATTGGGTTGAATGACCGTAAGGTTCAAATGTATTTCGAATGGAGTGATGGTTCCCCAGTGACATACACAAAATGGCACCTGGGAGAGCCATCCACCACAAGCAACAGGCCAGAAGACTGTGTCCTGATCAAGGGCCAGGTGACTTTACTCCATACACATTGTACTTCCATATTAAAACCAATTATTTAATGAAAGAATAACATGCTCTGTTATTTCAGCGAATGGCTAAGGCCAGAAAAATGGAGGTAGGGAAAAAAAAAATGAGATTGAATGTGACCTTTAAAAAGAAAAGAAAGCGTTACTGCATCACTGGTGAAATTTTCTCTTTAAGTACATCTGAAAGCCACAAATGAAATTATTAGGGCTATGAAACAGGTCTCTGAAGGTATTTTGAGTACATTCTCTCCTTTTCCTCTAGTGGTAACGATGGTATATGGGGATCTCTGATTCCTGCTGGCTCCTCTTTGCCTGCTCATTTGCCATCCCATAGCACAACTGCCTGTGTAAGGCCCTGTACAACAGGTCAGGGAGCAGCTCCGTGTACTTCCTCCCTTCTTATAATTTCCAGCTGTGGCTGTACTGTTATAGCCCAGTCTACTATTTCACTGAATATGAGCAGATTTGGTTTTCTTATCATGTAGGAAAATTGGATAAGGAAAAAAAATTTCATTTAAAAATAAAAGGAGAAGGAAAATTAATAATTATCATTATAAAGGAAGATGTCATTTGTCTTCTTTAGATTACTCATCTTTATCTTTTTTTTAATTTCAAACTTTTTCCTGACACAGAATGGCTATTGGGAAGACCACATCTGTGAGAAGAAGGCTGGCTACATTTGTAAAAGAAAAGCTACATCACAAATACCTGGTGAAAAAGAAATTACTGATGCAGGTTGCAAAGAAGTAAGTATGTGAGAATGGAACGTCAGTTTCTCAGATGAAGTAAGTACATTGTCTGAGAATCACTTAGAATTATTTGAATTATTTGTATTATTTACATGGAAGGTTTTTTTGTTTTTATTTATTATGAAATTTCTCCCTTTCTCAGTTACTCTAAACTTTATAAAACCATTTACAGAAACTGCTAAGAGGAATCTGTAATTTCACTGCAAAAAGTTTCTAATTCATAATATTCATGATCATTGTGCTTCATTAATTCTGAAATGGCATATTTCACTTAATAAGTGATATCACAATTATTTAAAATTTGTATGGAAATCCTAAAACCATGTTACAGGGCTGGAGAAGATATGGAACCTACTGCTATTTTATTGGACATGTTCCAGCAACATTTTCAGAAGCAAACACCACTTGTGAAGGAGAGGAAGGTTACTTAGCCACAGTTGAAAGTAGGTATGATAATGACTTTTTCTTGGCTTTTAAATAGCTAAAGATTGTATCTTATGAAATATTCCTAGAAAAGCTAACACAACACCAAACAGCAAACTGATGAGGTCTTTAGTTGAATAACATAAAAGTCTTGGGGTTTTTTGTTGTTTATATGGAGTCAGAATCCTATGGTAAGGTCTTCTCCCCTAGATTGAAGCAAAGAATAGGAGAAAAGATTTCATCGTCACATTAGATGAATACGATTTGGGTAAACATCTTTGTTTTCACTTACATCTCTATGATCCCTTTTATAGGTACGAACAAGCCTATCTGACTAGCCTTGTTGGGCTGAGGCCTGAAAAATATTTCTGGCTTGGCCTCTCTGATGTGCAGGACCGAGGCACTTTCAGCTGGGCCAATGGTGAAGCTGTCTCCTTCACACACTGGGATGCAGGAATGCCTGGTAGGTGCTGTGACTGGGGATGGTGGATGCTCTCTGAGATTGTGGTCCCTATTTGGGTTTGCATGGGCAATGTCCTCTGAATTTTTTGTTTTAAACTTTCAGTATATTCTACAAGCACTGGCAGTTTTCATATCCTGTATTTTAATTTCAAAGGGAAAAGTTTAAACTGCAGTTTTATATTAGGACACCTGATATATTTACCCATAAGGTTAACTTTTGCCCAGTCTTCACAGGGAGATAACAGGAGTTGCAAACAGGTCCTGAGACTACTCCACACTTGTCCCTCTAGCGGAAAAGTTAGCCTGGGAGAAGAGTTTGAAACATATCAGCTGCAATATGGATTTTAAGTTAGAATGACAAACTCAAAGTATAAATAATTACTGTGCCATTATTATTTTTTATGTATGATACTAAGAAAACTGCATTAACGGGTTCACACTGTACAGAAGCATAGAAAACAATATTTCATAATACAATGAGGAAATCTGCTCTCCCTGAGATAGACTATGTTCCTCACAGTGATCATTTTTCTGAAAACTTTCTTGAAAACCTCCAGTGAGGTTATAAAATACAAAATAAAAATAATAAAAAATGACTAAAGACAAAGACTAGTAAAACCTTAGCAAATGCCATAAGAAGAAAGCTTGCCAGGGAGTCTGTGGTGCCAGCAGATGATCAGAGTATGGAGAGAGCACTCGGAGGTCATATCAAGGAATCTTCCCTCTCTGACTATCTAGGTGCCACTCTGGAGTCACATTCACACCACATGAGCTGGGACCAAGGTCCCTCCCCAGCAACACCCCCCACACTCACACAGTCAGACAAGGTTTCCTTACCAGCTCGACCCCAGGTTTCCCCATATTTTTTGATCCCTAAAATAATTCAATCATGGTGCAGTAATAAAATGACAGCTTGAGCTGGGTGCCTCCAAGGCGGGTCCACGAACAAAGGAAACCCTGGGATTTTTTACCCATTACAGTCTAAATGCACTGATGTCTGGGATCCTCGGCTCTGGCCGTGTCTTTGGGTGTCCAGCCACCTGGCTGGGCTACTGGCGCCTGTGCCCTTTGCTATGCAAAGTGTCAGTGCCAGTTCAGAGCCCTCTGCCTTGGGTCCCAACACTCAGAGCTCAATGTATAGTTGGCACTGCAGCTTGCAAACCAAACTACCTGCAGCAAATGCATTCCTCAACAGTCAGGCTGGAACAGTAACGAAAAATCCATTTCCTTGCATCTGTGTTCACTGAGAAGAAAATGGACTTTCTGTGCTGGAAAGTTTCTTTGTGAGGATATCTTTGGAGAGTCGATTTCAAGCTGAAATATCAAGCAAATAGATTATAGAGCAAATTGATGGCATGAAGTCAGGACTAAGCATGGCTGCAAAAGTATTCAGGAGCTGTTAACATTACATGAAGTGAACTCTTCTCTTTAATGTGTAACTTCCTGCTAAAACTGCCTTGACATCTAGGCTATGCAAAAAGACAAATTCAGTGCCAGCATTTAAAATGGTTCCAGGGAGATAGGGGAAATGGAGACTAATGAGTCATTAGTAAATTATTTGAATCTGTAATAAAGAAGATACAGTGTGAAAGATACATAAAATCACTTCTGGAAAGGGAGGTCATGCTTATAGATCTCCCAGATCTCCCCACAGAAGGTGAAAGCATATGAATGAGGGAAGTCTAGTAAGTGTGGTCTATTCCAAATACCAAAAGCCTTTCAGCTAATCTGACCTAATACAGACAAGCTCTTACATAAAAATATATAAAAATAATAATACTATATATTAATAATGAAAATGTATCAATAAAAATATTGATCAAAAGGCACTGAATGGAAGGTGGATTTTTAATTTTGGGGGCTATTTTTTACTTAGGAAGTGTGTTCACCAACAGAGTTCCTTAATGACCTGTGCCAGAGCCCATGCTGTTCAATGTATTTGAAGACTATCTGGAAAAGGTGAAATAGTGAGGTGACAAAATTTGATGATGGTAGTAAATTATTTCTGATAGCAAAGATGTGCCTGTGAGAAAACTCAGGATGGTATCAGGAGAATAAGTGACTGAGCATGATCACCAAACCAGCAGGTGAACTTTGATGCAGGTAAAGGATGTTCTTAGGAACAATCATGTCTTGAATTGACATAAAATGATGCATTTATAGCTGTTCATTTCATTTCAGTTCTTGGCATGATGATAGACAGGTCCATTAAAACATCAGGCCTGTGCCAAACAAGAAATAAAAAAAAACCCCAAAATGTTTAAAATACTTAGGAAATTAAGAAAGAGCACAAATAAGCCATTGAATAAGCCCATTTTTTTGCATTTGACTACATCTTGTGGGATGTAGGCAGCTCTGTTTCCCTCTGAGAGAACCATCTAAAATTACAGCAAACATCATGGGGTAAGTTTCATGCTGAAACTGTCTAGGTTTGCACACCTGCCCTCTGTATGCACCAGCGGGGTTGTTTCCGTCTATGTGAAAAACACTAGTGACCAAGGTAATGCTGTCTCATGTAAAACAGGCTTAACATAAAGAGAAATGAGATTCTTGAAAACACAAGATTTCACTGTAAAAAACTCTCACCCTACTTTCTACCCAAAGAATTATCATGCAGGAGGTTAAAAATAAAAATTAAAAAAGTAGGATTCTAATTGGATCATGACCTCTTAAACCAGAAAATACTACTCTGCCTGTGTGACAAACACCTAAAATACAACTTTGCTGTTCAAATGTTATTGCAGGGCAAAAAGTGAGTGATTTTAAAAAAGGATTAAAAAATTCACGTTTTATAAAATATCCAATATGTTTGTTTTGGTTTTTTTTCTCATAAGGAAATAAACCAGGGTGTGTAGCCATGAGAACTGGGACTGCAGCTGGATTATGGGATGTTCTTGACTGTGAGATAAAGCAAAAGTATATTTGCAAGCAATGGGCAAAGGGTGCAACCGTTCCACCTATTCCAACTACTGCTCTGGTCCCTACATGCCCTGAAGGTTGGGTATCAAACAACCATAGAAGTTCCTGTTTTAAAGTAAGTGCCTAAATAGTTAAAAGAAGCAGCTTGGTTTGGGGGAAGAAAATAAACAAGAAAAAAAGAAAAAGGAACTGACATCTTTATTTTGCAATATCTGAGATTGGTATAGAACAAAGAACAAAACCCCCAAAATTCTTCTCAGGAAATTATCCATGAGAGGGGAGAAACTAAGGAAGAAAGATGAGGTTGAAGGGAGGCAAGGGAAGGGAGGGGAGTAGGGCACCGGAAAGAAAATGAGGAAGTTTGTGCTTCAGGGGTTGAATGAACTGGAGCAGGAAATGGAAGAAGAGGAACAAAAATATCAAGGCCCCAGAAAAACATGAAGAAAAGAGGAAAAAAGAAAAACAGGAAACCACTCCATATTAAAATTATTAGAAGGAAAATGTCAGAATTCTGTACTAAACAGCAGAAGCGGCAAAGCTGGTTTGTTGGCGCTGCTCTTTATGTCTGTTGTGCAAAGATGTGGTATTTGTCTGAGACGTGTGAGAGTTCAAGGAACGAACAGGGAAACAGCGAAGTGTAGCCTCCAGCAGCACAATGCCTAAGGCTGGACCTTGCTAAAATAAGCACCTTACCCCACAAAATAACGGATAAAAAGTCACATGAAAGGTTAATTAATCCAGTGTTTATGAAGGACATTTACTTGAGAGTTTCTGATGCAAAGCTACAGATAACTTGTGTTTGAAATACAGTCAGCTATATCTGAGCAGGCATCAAAAAGGAGTTTGAACAAGAAATGAGTGTAATGTGCAAACAGTGATTTGGGATCATGCAAAGTTGAAACGTGCTAAGTGTGAGATGTTAATATTTCTTATCACTTTATTGAATCACTGAGTCCTTCTCTTTTTGCTATTTTTGTTCATTTCTTTCAAACTCAGCTGGAATGCTATTTACTTGGGCTCCTTTATCCCCAAATCATAATTTTAACTTTGGTCAGACAACTGTGCTTAGTTAGACATCATACTGCAAATGTAAAGTGAGAGTTGTAAATTACCATGAGGTCGTTCTTTTGCCTGTATCTTTAGACTCCTCTCAGGCCATCTTGCCTCTCCACCCCACAACTATTCTTCTTTCCCTTCATCTGGAAGGTGGCCTGGGCCTCCTTCAGATAAAAAAGAATTAAAGGGAATTGTATTTCCTTCTAGCAATTCCTTTCTTCTTTTTTATTTTGTTTTTTTTTTTTCCTTTTGTTTTCTTTTCTTTTTTCTTTTTTTTCTTTACCATTATGCTAAGTAGATAGGCAACTCTAGTGTAAAAATTCTACAGGGTGAAAAATGCTATTTCTCTTACAGACTTTTACTTGACTCGTATGAAACCTCGCTTATGTTTAAGCAAGACTATAATTCTTTTATTATTGTAACATGTATATAATATGTTTTAAAGTAATTTCCCCATAGTGTTTTTGCAGATCAAAAATTAGAAAGAAATCATGGTTTGAAGCTCGAGACTTTTGCAGACAAATAGGAGGGGATCTGGTCACCATTAGCATTAAAGAGGAGATACCATTACTAATCCAAGCAATGCGGTTGGTATTTGCTGTGTGTTTATCCTACCAGATTTAAAAGACTTTTCTTATGAACTATTATGAATGATATTAGATGATTTCTGAAACATATGGATTCCTCAAAAGCCAAAAGACCTGTGATACTTCAAAACTTATCTATTCAGTACTGTTTTTAACTTTTTTGTGGAGAAAAAGAGTGATTTATGTCTAGAAAAATTTAAAAAAACCTTCACCAGTACCATGATTACTAGATATAACTGAGAAATACATGAAATTCACGGTATTTCTACATGGGTAGAAAACATGATCAATGTATCTACTGTTGAAGTCGATATGTATCTACCTTGCAGTGGTCAGTGCTGAAACCACTTTTTGTGAAGGTTTTCCCTAAGTAAATAGTACATTAGAGAAACACATGATCAATACTACTAGGTCTGATAACTAAGCTATTGACACTGAACCACAGAAATATTACACATTTCTATGAAGAACATATGCATGCACTTCACCAAAGGTAATAGGGAAATTTGCAACTTCACTGCTCTTACAATGTGCTCTAGAAAGTTCAACAATATATTTCTGGATGTTTTTTGTGTTGATATTTACATGCTGCTCTGTCCTGTAATTTCTTTTAGTGCCTCTCGCTGTATGTTTGAAACAGTTTGGCTCGGTATATTTTCCTTGAATCCAGATGAAGGATTTGCCTGGAGTGATGGCTCTCCAGTGAGTATTTTAATTTTTCATTTGCTATTTGTTTGCTTAACATACTTGGAGATTCGTACATATACTTTTTGGCTTTTTACTGTTACCCTCACCAAAAGAAAACACCAATCCTGCAAACTTTCACATAGCTGCTAATCTCTATTGTCATGACTAATATCACAGCTAAATGTTTGAATGCATGGTAATTATCTGTATCTCATCAGAATCTGTAGCTTTCTGTGTAAAATTCCAATTTAATTTCTCTTCTAAGAAGATAATATTTACACCTAAGGTCAAAACATAAAGATTCATTATACTGCATCATGTATCCTGTCTCTGGCAGTAGCCATAAATGTCTTAGGAGCTAATCAAGCAAGCGCATTTCCCAGTATACTCCTGAATCCCCCAGTAAGTAATGGCTCAGGGTCTTTAAGAACTGGTGCTCATATCTGTAATTTTAATTATTTATTCCTGTGAATTTATCCAGTCATCTCTTGAGCCCACACAAATATCTACAGCTGTGAAAAACATTCCTGCAGGATTCTACTCTTTATTACCCTCCATTTACTACTACTCTCTATTCTTTGGGGTTTTTTTAATACAAGCAAGGACATTTTCTCTTATCCTGTTCACATTATTTTCCATAAAAGTTTCAAAAAGTGTTGTTATCAAGAATTCATGACAATAATAAGTAGGTTGTATCACATGGGTCTCCCTTTCCATTTGGATATCAGTTTCTTCAGAGGTAACTCCTCTAGATTTGTAGACATGACTTCCCTCCCAGAAGTCACACACCCATCCTCATTAACGACAGGGAAGGGAAGAAGTGAATGCTGAATTGATGCACGATATGGTCACTGCCACCAGACAGATGTTGGACAACGTAATTTTGAACCAGGTCAGATGTGGAGTGAAAAGTACCCTGTCTGCACATGATTAGCATGAGTGATATGAGGGTAAAGTTCATAGCTAGGCAAAGTTCATTAGAAACAGTCCATTTGCCTGTCTCTCTTCTGTCTGTGTCTATGGCTCAGGGCACAAATAAGAGGAAAAGCCCTCCATGGCAAGACAGCCATGTCTGAACACTGACATCATTGTCCCACTCTAAAATCCTTTTACCTATTGCTTTCACTGCATTTCCAGCTCTTTTTAGCTAAAACCAGAATCTTTGCGACAAAAGCAATTAGTTTCTGTTTTCCAAAGTACAGCTACTGAAACAGATGAAAAGAGTAACAAAGCTGATTTCTTCTATAGGTTAGGTACACAAACTGGGATGATAGTCCAAGGAATTCAGGAGGACACAAGTTTTGTGGCTCACTCGATGGTGGGAGATTTTCTAAAATATGGTCTCTTTCAATCTGTCAAGTACAGCATGACTGGGTTTGCCAAATAAAGCAAGGTAGATTTCTTCTTCTCTTTTGGCAAGATTAAAAACTTTAATAAGTAGTTGCTTTCTAAGTGAAGTTATTGGAAAAAATTTTGAAGAACTACTTTTTCCAAATGGAGGTCAAGAGCATTGAGTAACATATCATAGGCTGAGATTTTTCAATTATGGATGATAAGAATGAATAGACTTTTTTTTACATAAAGATTTATAAATAAATTGCTACATTATAAAGTTTTTAAATATTAATAATCTTTTGCTTTTATTTTGTAATGTTGGAGGCAAGGAGTTGTAAGGCCTTGAATTGTATTCCTTACAATACTGTTTTTTATACTAACACAGGTGAAGCTAAAAATCAAGTGTGATATCTCTGTCAGATTTGTTGGTACTTCAAGTTCTCCTGTAGAATTATTCAGGAGTCAAGTGCTTTTGGAAAAGCAGTGGTTCAAAGCGGTGCCATTTCTTTTTCTATCCCAACCAGAAATAACTCACAGTCAGTATGTGTGTATACATATACATGTACATAGAGTTGTATTTCCTTTTGCTTATGAATATTACTCAGAGTTTTTTACAGACCTAAAATAAATCTAGTGGAAATTTTCTCCCTTTTGATGAAAATACCACCAGCTGAATTATGGAATATCTACTGATGGATCGGTAAAGGAGCCGTTTGCCAAAGTTTAAAGTGTTTCAGATAAATCTACTGTGACTGGAATAGCAATTTTCCCTTGCCTGTGCAGGAATGTGATTCAGCTAAAGCTATGGCTTTGCTTATGTGAAGCACAGCTTATGACACAAAGTTAAAGTAGACGACCTTGCATATTGAGCAAGGTGAAGCTGAACTGGGTGGCTAAGCCTGCTTTCTAGTCAGTGGCAAAGGGGTGGAGAATCCTGCTCTGTTCCTCACTCTTCTTGCAGTCAGTCACAAGCTATATCATAAAACACTCTATAGAGATGCATCATGCCTTCTATGCTCTTCTTTTGCAGGAGTGTCATTAAAATCTGAACCAATTGACACATATGGTAGGTCTTTTTATACATTTTTTCTTATTATTCATAATTTTTTTCCTAAAATTGTTATTCTAAAATAAGGTTTTGTGTTCTAGACATACAGAATTTAAGGCTACCTTATTTGTCTTCCAGAATATAAAACCACTGCAGATGGATGGGTCATATATGAAGATAAGCTCTACTATATCAGCAAAGAAGAGGTCTCCATGGAAAAAGCCCTAGAGATTTGCAGGAAGAATTCTGCAGACCTAGCTGTTGTTAATAGTAACACTGAGAGAAGGTTTCTAAAGAGAGCATTAAAAGAAAATGTAAGAGTCATTATAAACAGACAGCCTAAAGTAGAAATACTTCTGACAATCTGTTTGTAAAACTTGAGTTGTCTCAGAAGCAGAGCCAGCAGCATTTTCACTAATGAAATATCCCCAAATGCACCCTTTGATCCCATGGGGTTTGGCCTCTCCTGCTCCGCACCAGCTGAATTGATGCAGTTGATGGGAAGAGCGATGCAGGAAGGTACCAACTCTCTTGGGAAGTAGCTGGTCTTTGAGGGAGAATAAAAAAGGAGTACCAGTTTCTGACTCAAAATCTGCTTCTTTTCCACTCCATCCCAAGGGCCTTCAATGCTGCAGGACTCAGCTCTGATGTCCCAGATAAAAACCCAATTTCTGTGCCTGGGCATATAAACACATTGCTCTGCTTAACTACAAGCAGGTGCTTTACTGCTGTGGA
This sequence comes from Gymnorhina tibicen, assembly GCA_013399875.1. Classification (NCBI taxonomy): domain Eukaryota; kingdom Metazoa; phylum Chordata; class Aves; order Passeriformes; family Artamidae; genus Gymnorhina; species Gymnorhina tibicen. The sequence continues at coordinate 484,836 of VXAZ01007739.1, forward strand.
CTTCAGTGGCTGTTCTGTGAACCTAATCAATGGTGCATCAATTTCTACTTGTTTTGCTTCAAAGATTTATGTTTTAAATTAAAATAGTGTCTTTCTGCTTTAGGAGAGCTATGGGAGTAGGCCAATAGGATACTTCATTGGTCTAAAAGTGAGCCTTGATAAAAAGTTCAGGTAAGTTAAGATGATCAGTGCAGCTCTTAAAATGTAGAAACAAATACAATATTTTATGTAGCTGGAGGTACTGAATATGTTCTCTTCAAGGTCTGAAGGCTGTTCCACACACCGTGTACAAAGCAGAATGAGATAGTCCTAGAATATTCTAAGTCCAATAGTTTTCCCCAAAAATAAATAGTAAAAGAACCCGTTTTCCTTGAGTAAGCACTTAGCCAAATAAATGCTTGGCAGATCTACCCTCCATTCACACTTTCTCAAGTTTTGTTCAGAGATTTGCCCCATAAATTGGAGTGATGCTTCATTATGCTGAATTTTATACCTATAAACATACACACACACTTAAAACATGCCCTATATCATAGGGTTTGGCTTTCTAATGTTTTTTATCTATATATCATACCTTCAGAGGGGTTCTCCAGAGTTGCAAAGACACAGGCAATGAGTACAAAAGGCAGTCTCTGCAAACTCCTGTTCCAGGAGAAAAGTCAGCAGAAATTTACAGTATAGGAACATTAACAAGTATTCTGAGAAGACCAACACACAAATCAACTCAAAACAGAACTAAGAGATGCTGAAGAGCATGATACGTTGCTTACCTTCCTACCTGCTAGTTAGGACACATCTGGGAGGTGAAAAAATGTGCTTCTGAGGTTGACCAGGAAAAGGTTAGAGCAGATTTGAATTTAACCTTTCTATTTTAATGCCACTTATGAACGCATGTAAATCACTTACCTTGGGAAGGGCAGAAGAGGAGTGGGGAGAGACAAGTTGATAGTGACTGGGTCAGTAGATTATTCTAAACTCCTGATTTAGTAGAAAAATTAGGGACATAGAGAATTCCATGGGTCCAGTGAGAATCTCCTTTATTTAGATCAATTGTATCAGCAGCAACAAGAGAGAGATGAGAGAGCTGAATTTCTTTCCCACTTCAGACTTACTGACCTAATTTTTCAAATACTGATTAAAATGTGGAGACAACCTCTTGTTCCTTCAATATATTAAAGCAATATATAGCAGTATATTAAAGTGAAAAGCATGTAAACATTGACAAAAAAAATTTCAATTTTGATACTTTAGGAGGGATGATTTTAAAACTGACAGAATGTCCTTAGGTTAGAAAAAAGTAGAACACCACCCCTCATAGAGCAGGAAAAAATCCACAGAAAAGTACTTTCATTCTTATTTTCATCTGTGAAAACATTGGGAATGTTCAGACAGAGAAGCATAATATTAACTAGGAATACAATAGTTATTGTAATAACTCAAGATAAAATTTTAATATTCTTCTCTGTATTATGTATTATGACTGATTTTGATTTCTCTTATTAAATGTCGTCAAACCAATCCTGGCCATTAACAAAAACTATACTTGGTGTATTCTTTTTCTGTTTTGCAACTAGAAATACTTCACAGAAATTTCTTCAAATTAGAATAATCAAGTAAAGAGAGGAAAATCTCTGACAGTCCTCCTGTTGTAACCAGTTTTCCGTTAATTCTCACAGACATTCTTAATTGTGAGGTGTTCATAAAGACTATCATGTCACAACTGAAGGTATTAATTAATAACTACTTGTGTATCTTTTCTTTAAGCTGGATGGATGGAACTCCAGTAACCTATGTGGCCTGGGCTCCTAATGAACCCAACTTTGCAAATAATGAGGAAAATTGTGTGGTAATGCTGTCAGAGCATGGTAAGTAGCAAAGCAAAACTATTAGATTTTATTTGTCTCTGCTTGGATTATAACTGATGCTGTCAAACTTCTGCTGTCAACTGTCACACAATCTTTGGTAGCCGTTTTCGGCAATTTCTTTCCTGTGACAAGCCAACACAATGCAGTAACTCTTCCCAGTCATGGGACCACCAGCCATGAAGAGTCTATGTCCTTAGAATGGGGAGATTTCAGTACCACGTGTAATTTAAAAAGCAGGTGTTTATTTCTGGGTTTGTAAGATTGATACTGCACCTTTTTACAGGGCTTTTCACTACTTCTTTTAGCAAAAAGTTGAATGGCCTGTCTTCTCTCCCATGAACTTAAGAAAACATTTATAGGAGCTACAGGAAACAGGAGTTGAAGGTACAAGTCAATGAGGAAAGAAAAAATACATCTAATGTCCTAAGACATGTTTACAAGCACACTGAAATGCAAATTTCTTGCAAATTCTAGAGCCCTATTTCCTCTTGGCCGTATTTCTCTAACTTATCTGGGGCTAATGAGAATTTAGTATATATGTATTGATCTCTGAATTTATGTTTTACAAAGAATTAATGAAGTATGTTTGAACACTGTATTGTGCCATTAGATTGATCTGGTATTTCCTATCTCATCCATTTCTGATCCATTTTCTTTTCAAATTTGCTTACTGGTGTATTTCCCCTGCTGCGTGCAGTTTGATGATGCCAGAGCTCAAAAAAACCATAAACAGTTTTGTTTTAAACCAAAACACAGACACAGTGGAGAGAGCCCTGAATGAAGAGCACATGGGTCAGGGAGCTCAAATTAACTGCAAAGGGCTACAGTGGTGTTACTACTGGAGCTTATTTGAAGATACCACGGTTACTTTACCTTCAGATCAAGCTGCAGTCTGAAATACAAAATAGAGAAAATTGTGTTCATTAAAAAAAAAACCTGATAAATTATTATTACAAATACTATAATATCTTGACTTGTTTATTTTTTTTTTATTATTATTTTTAGGCTTGTGGAATGATGTAAACTGTGGTTCTGCCAATAAATTTGTATGTGAAAAACATAACAGTTCTATTAATTCAACATTTGCTTCTCCATTGTCTCCCAGAGGATGCCCAGAAAGCTGGATGTTTTTTAACAACAAGGTATGTCAACAAATATCTTCAGTCAATTGTGTTAAGTGGTAGAACTGAAAAGAAAATCCTGAAAACCTCACATTTTTTATTAATATAAAGTAAATCTGGAGAGTAATTACTTAGTCAAAATGTGCAGGCTGGATGGCTGGGCTTTTTTTGAGCTGACTATAGACAATTAACTTTGCAGAGAAATACAGTAAAAGGAGATGTATGATGAATACATTTCAGAGAGCATAGTTTGTGCAGACTTAAAATACACTGTTACTGTTTGAGAAACAACAGGTTTCTCAAACAGTAGGTTTGAGAAAACCTCTCCTCCTCTCTTCATGTATATTATTTTGTTTAGAAATGCAAATTTGTAATGGTCAATCTCGTAAAAAATGGTGGAAAGCTTTAGAAAGAATGTATTTGAGCGATCCATTTGGCTTGTACGTCTTCACAAAGCTTTGAGTTCGGAAAGATGGTGCCAAACTACTATTGTTTTGAGTACAGCTTTGCATTCAGACACAGTCTGGAAGTCCTCACTGCTGTAACAGAAGAGTTTGTACCAATCTGAGTTGAAGTTCCATCCACCAAAGTTTATGCTGTCTACTTTATGTACACTGCATTGCTATTGTTAGGTCAATGTGCTGAAGGATATTTCATACCCTTTGGCAGAATGAACAGTTGTAACCACAGTCATTGGAAGGAGGACAAAGCACAGTGGAGATTATGTCCTGCAGCTGTCACCCAAAGCCACATTTTCTTGGTTTCATCTGATGCCTCTGTTGTTACAGGAAGAAGGCAGATGAAAATGTGAAGACTGATTATGTACTTGACCTCATTACAGTCAGTTTATTTGATACCAGACTCCTGGGTTACACCCTGTGCAATGAGGGGAGATAAGTGTATGCCTTGGTAGACATACACACTTTCTACTCCTGAGCTCTGTCACTTATTCTAGCTCTGATTTCTTTTTCTGCAGAAAAGTATATCTTAGAGCTAATTGATATTATTCTATTCTAGTTTGAAAACAAATTAGTGAGAGACTCCAAGTCAGAAATACAATTTAATAGGGAAAATAAATAAATGCAATAGTACAAAAAAACAACCCACTGACAGAGTCAGAGTACAACCTGACCCCCTGGCCATCAGGGGGTTGATAGCAGTCCAGTTAAATGGTGGCTGCAGTCCTCCTGGAGTGATGGTTCTGTTGAAGCAGTGATTCTGTAGAAGGGTCTGGTCTTCCTCTGAAGGTCCAGTGGTGGTGTAGAAGGGTCTGGTCTTCCTCTGGGAATCCAGTGGAAAAGGCTGTTTGTGCTGTTCCAAACCCCAGATTTTATCCAGGTGGGAATGCTTGGCTCCTTCCCCCTGGGCAGAGCATCTCCCAATGGGATGGTGAGTCATGGGGCAAGGCACTGATGGGCCCATTAACAGGAGACAGTCCAGGATCGAGTTATCTACGAGTCATGTGGCAAGGCATTGTTGGGCCCATTAACAGGAGATAGTCTGGAGGGAGGAGGCAAGGAGCATTGCTACACCTGGTTGCAACAGCTCATGAAGATGGTAATAGAATACATTGTAACCCAGGACATATTCACATACAATAGTTCCAGTCTTTGCTAGTTTGAAAAAAGTGTTTGATTTGTTTCCAGTGTTTCAAAGTATTTGCTTCCAATATAACAAGAAATCTCACATGGCATGATGCACGAGATGTTTGCTTCAAACTGGGAGGAAACCTGGCTGCTATACCAAATGAACAAGTGCAAGGTACGTATATGGGCTCTACTGAAAGAAAAAAATCTTAATCTCTCACTAAAGAAACTGCTATACTCTCCAATATAGAATATGGGATTAACTGATGAAAATTGCTTATTAGTCAGGTCAGTCCATGGTTTAACTCCAAAGTGCAAGGCAATAGCTAAAATTATTACATATAAGAAATAAACTTTGTTTCTAGTTCTTCAGTTGCTTTGTTTTCATGAAACTTCCAGTAGGTTTTGGATGTGGTTGCACAGATCTCTCATACTGACAGAAATCTGTATTTTCTGTCTCTCTCACTGGCAATAGGATTTGCTGAAACACTATGTGTGCATACACGGTGGGTAAGGGATGCTTATCTAAACATTTAATTAGCAGCAGATGGGCTCTGCAGTGGAAAATCTTATCCTTTTATTATGGCCCCCACTCTTTTGCACCTTTTCCCTCTTTTGGGCAAGTCATGATGAGCTTTCCTTAATGAGAAATCTTTGTTTCCCTCCAGCTTTTCTCTTCTATCACTTGAAGTATGCCACAACTAATGTTTGGATTGGGATGAATGATATAAACCAAGAGTCCACATTTCTTTGGACAGACGGAAGCACTGTTTCCTACACCAACTGGGTTCATGGTGCACCAGAAGGGAAACAAAGCTACTTTGACTTTTATGAGTATGAAACATTGACAGATGATGCTCTGGAGGTACAGGAAATTTAAGTAACCTGTATATCTTGGGCAGCTAGATGATTTTCCTAAAAGAAAAGTTACAGCAGTAGTAATAGGAGCCTGAAACAAGTCCTTTTGTAAGCAGAATGGGGTTTGGCAAATCATCTGATAATGATTCCAGATATACCCAAATGCTTGGCAAAGGTTCTGTAAAAGAGGGATTTTGTGCCTTCCATCTGAACTATTGCAAAAGACCAGTTCTGTAAAAGAAGCTTGGAGAAACTTATATCAGCTCCTTCCCAAACTGCACTAATGCAAATACTAAAGTTGCAACACCAAACAGAGAGAAGGCATGATAAAGCAAAATTAAGACTGCTGATGCAACAATAATTTGTTTGTGTATATGTCCCACTCCAGGCTAATCTGCTGCACACTGCTTTACTCATTTCTGGTGGTACAAATTGATATCATCAATGAAATTACTATTTCTCTGCTGAAACTCAATCTCTTTTCCAAAGGTGGTAATTTCTGAGGAAATGATTGGCAGTTAGTCACCCAAGATTTTTAACATCTACCATCACTCAACTTGCTGATGACTATAACTTATTTGAATCAGCATAAAGGAGAATCTTGGATGAAATGCTGAAAGACTGTCATGGCCAGTCTTGAAATCAGGGAAGTCATGAAGGAAATATTGGAGCAATCAAACACAAGGAAGTAAACAGAACATGTTTTGTTGCTAAAGGCATCTGATAACGATAACTTGATATTGACTGTAAAAAACCCAGCAAAGAGTCTGCTTTCTGCAAAAGAGTCTGCTTCAGTTAAACTAGGGCAGACTAGTGCTTTTAATAGTAGTTCTTATATTGTTTTTCTCATTGATGAAAATTTTATGAAGCAGATCTACATAACAGTAAATCAAAACTGAGAACATCTATTGTAGGTACCTTAGTCATTTCTACAGTCATTAAAGGGTTCTTAATAAAACTGGTAAAATTGATTTTAATTGACTTCTTTCAGACCTTAATTGGCACTGGTGGAAACTTGGTTCAAATTTACGGGGTCACTAATAAATACCAGGTCAAGCTGCTTGGCAGAAACCTAGGAAATTTGAACTAATTACACAGGTGTTCAGTGAGCTCCTCTCCTCTCTGCCATCAGGCCTGCACTAGCAGTACAGGAGCTTCAACTCACCACCTCCTCACTGCGTTTTGTAATGGCTGTGCCTCTTCTCCTTTCCTTCAGACAGATTGTGTCTTCATCATGAAGTCAGATGGAAAGTGGAGAGATGATATCTGTGACAACAAAAGAGGCTACGTGTGCCAGATGAATTCACGTGAGTTCTGTTCAACCTAGTCTCCTAAAGAGAAAGAATATCTTGGCTAGATAAGTAGCCAAGAATATGTAAACTGACATGATTTCTTCCAGCTTTGAGTCTCATTCTGAGTCTCTCAGGCATTCAGAGCTCCCTCAGTGTTAAGCCAGTGCTATGTTTAAAGTACAATTTGTTTCACAGAAATTGCTGAAGAGGAACCACTATCTTAAATGGGGTTTTGTACTGAATCATAATAATACTAGAGAATAATAAATGAAAATGGATTTCTTCTCAGCAAAGTATGAGGGCTTTAGGCATCCTGTTTAAGTGCAGTACAAATCATGTTCTTGCAGTGGTCTTGCCATTCTCCTGGGTCTCTGAGCAGAGCATTTAATCCTCTCGCAGTATTTTTACTGAATGCCATATGATGTCAATCAGGATGTACAGCTTCTTGGATGTGTCTCTATTGTAGAAGAATATTTTTATTTTTTACACCAATATGAGTGGTGAATGTTGACTCTTCCTGTAGAATTATAATTATACAAATCCCAGCTGCCCAACCATGTAACGGGAGTAGAGAAGGCAAAGCATAGATAGCAAAACCATTTTGCCTCAGCTTTATTAAAGTTAAAATTATTCCCTGACCCCTCACTTCAGTCAGTGCCTACACCCTGTTCACTCTCAGCACAGCTAACTTGCTTGTAAGAACACACCCTCCCTGCACAGCAAACGTATAGTTTTATGGAGGCATTTTTAGTTTGCTTGATCCCAGTTCCAGCTCTTCTGAATATATTTACAATCTCAAGGATGGAAATATACAGTGCCTGACTCAAACACGCAGGCAATATTCTGGCAGCTCTTACAAACAGGCCAACAACTTGGAGTCAACAGCGAGTGATGATCAATTAACATCAGGTATCAAAGTCTCAGGTTGAGACTACAGATTACAACAGTTAATGCCTTAAATGCCTTGTCCTTTCCAGCAGTGATCTGAAATAGATGTATACTCAGATATTCAGATTTAGTCAAATAACTTACAGCACAGTATCTGAAATATCCAATTTAGGAGTCTTAATCTGGACCAGTCAGGTCTATAGCAAGTATACTCTACTTCAGGGCATCCAGGATTCCACTCAACTTATTAACTAACAAATTTGCTCCATGTCTTGAAAGTTATTTTTGGTGCTTTTTTGTGGGTTGGGTCTTTTGGGGGGTTTATTTGGGGTTTTTGTTTGTTTGGTTTGGTTTTGGTTTCTGTTGTTTTGTTTTGTTCATGAGCTTAAAAAAAGATTTTGACTTATTAGCTAGGACCTTTTGACCAATTTTTTTATGGCTTCCATGCTAGAGAAGAGCAATATGTTGTAAATTCATCCATTCAGTTTTTCCTCCATAGTTCCCTCACAACCTGAAATACCAACAACAAATCCAGCCTCTGGCTTTAGTCGTTATGGTGGCAGTAGCTACTCAGTCATTTCATCTGAAATGCAATGGGAAGAGGCCAGAAAAAATTGTCAAGACAAATCTGCGGAACTGGCCAGCATTGCAGATGCCTACATCCATTCTTTCTTGTGGATCCAGATGCTGAAATATGGAAAACCTGTATGGATTGGTCTTAACGGCAATATGGTAAGTGCTGGATAGATGGGAGGTGCAGGTGCTCAGAGAGCTCTCCTGCTCTAATAGTCCTCTGGATGACCAGTTTATAACAGTGGAACAACTGTATTCTGCATGGCGTCACTGGGTAAATGCACAAAAATCTAGGGATCCTGTTAGAATTTGTCAAGGATTTTCATCCACCAAACAGAGTGAAGAATCACAGAAAAGGTTACCCAAGAAGCAAAAGATGAAAGTAGAATGTTCTAGAAACAGTAAAAGAAGTCAAGCTGCAGGCTGAGAGTCACAAGCCAGAAAGTGCAGCTGTCATGAAGTGACTGTTGGCCATCATAAAAGTCAAATGCCCTGCTATATGGGGGGATACTTAGAGCTATTATTATATTAATAGAAGTTACTATGAGAATTAGGGAGATATTTTAAGATTTAAGCTATTTAATACTTAATGTCAAGTAATCTTCATGCACAAATAGCTCCCAATTTTAATTTAAATAAAGCAGAGCAGAGGGGATAAATTCTCTGTAATTCTTTCTCTTGATATAGGATTTACTAAATGACCTAAGATGTCCTCATCTGACTTTCTCCTCACCATGTTGCAGAAGTTTGCTACTTCAGAAAAACCTTCCCAAAAGCAATGCAGTGTTGAACACTGTTTTGAACCACATATGTGGTTCTTGCGTAACTCAAATTGCCCAGTGACATTGCTTAGAATAGTGAATATTGTTTAAAAAATGGCTCTTTTTTACAAAAAAATCAAATAGACACATGATTATATTTACACTATGTTTATGTGAAAAAAATTTTTATGTAAAACCAAAAAAATCTATTACCAGAATTTATTTGTTTTTAGACTGGTGGCTATTACAAATGGACCAATAACTGGAAAACCAGGTACACAAAATGGGCAGCAGGGGAGCCAAAGGAGAACAATGCTTGTGTTTACCTCGATCTTGACGGTACTTGGAAAACGGCATCTTGCAATGAAAGCTACTTTTCTATTTGCATGATATCAGACGGTAAGCAAAGGCATGTAACAATTTTAAAGACACATTCCTAATTCCATGAGCCTGCCTAATCCTAGAAACTTTGCTCTACCTTGGGCTACCCCTGCAGAACACTATGCTTCAGGGTAGCACCTACCTCCCTGCAGAATGTGGATGTTTGCTGTTGGATGATGTATGAATTTAGGCACAGGAAAGGCTCTTGTGCAAACCCATATGGCTACACTTCTTTCATGGTAAAACTGTTTCCATATGATGAAGCTCTATTTCCAAGGTATATCTTGCTCTTTACAAGACATGACCATAAATCACATGAGTCTGTGTGTCACATAAGTAGGTACTGGGATTGTGCACTGACTGTATGAACTCCAGCTGGGGAAGCTCACACACAAGTGTCACTGAGACAAAATACAGGCAAGAGTTTCACTTCCATTCACTATTGCTAGAGCTAAAACTGTAAGAGCCTTGGAAATGTGAATGATACTTTAACTTTTTGCAGATATATGCAGAGGCATGTTTGCATCTAGATTTTGTAGAATCGTGCTGTTTTCCCTCCTTTATGTTTATGCATACATTTGGTCTGCTTATGCAGTGCAAGAACCACAGATCCATCAAAGTGAATTGGAGTTGCACCCATGATCAGAAACAGAGTCTAATTTGGCAGAGGCATCCTCCACTGATGGCTTTTTTTTCCTAAAAAGTGACAACATGAAGAGACCAGGCAGCCAGACAACATGGGACTGTGGCATTAATGATTCATTAACCTACAACAGCTTTCTGTGTTGTCATAGCGCAAATTTGAGATTTGTATCATCCCTCAGGGTTTTCTTTCCTCACTGCAAAGGTGGTTGGTTAGATGTTGCAGGATGCAATTTGATTCCTTGTCCTAAGAAATGTGATTTGAGAAACAAGATGTTTCACACTTTTGACTGCTTGGCTCTCTGTCAAGGTCCGGGGGGTGTTCTGGTGGGGTGCTATGACCTTCCGAACCAACTCCAGCAGAAAGGCACTCGGCAGCCACTGCGTTCACACAGACACACACACACCGGACAGCTTCTTCGACAAGCTGACAGCAAGGAGGCAGGAAGGGTCTTTGTGTGGAATTCCATGCACAGGTTTATTCCAGTCCCATGTGTGAAGGGGACCAAGCATCAAAGACGTCAGAGGATGGACAGTTCCAGCCTATATACGGGGGTGGGGAAAGCATCAGGGACAGGGGTGGTACACAGGCGGGACTAGGGTACAGGAGCCAATGGGAAAGTCTGAGGGAGTGGCAAAGGAACAACGTCCAATGGGAGAGTGGGGAAGGGAGAATTTTCTATGGAAGGAACAGGGAAGGTATAAGGGGGTGGGGAGGCCAACTGGGGAAGCAGAACTGGGATACATTTTGCATAATGAAACAGCATCCTAGGAAGGTCTTTTTAGTTCACCTTAATCTGGAGAGGATTTCTACCCCTTGTATTATGGGCCACTGGCCCCACAGCTCTCCCTGCTGTCTGGGTTGGGAGAATGAGGGAGTAAGTCAGGAGTAGATGTCCAGATAGATAAAGCTGGGTGAGAGAAATCCCACACTATTTACACACATATCATAGAACCACAGATGATTCATAATGCAATACCAATTTCATACCACATGGATTCTTTAGATATAGCTCCCACTGACCCTGCTGAGCTGCCTGGAGACTGTCCCGAAGCAGATGATCTCCAAGCTTGGATCCCTTACCATGATCACTGCTACTACCTTGAAGCATCAGCTGGGAGAACCTGGGCACTGGCCTCCCTTGAGTGTGCTCGTTTAGGTGAGAGCCTTCATTATCAACTAACAAGATTTGTAAAAATGTTTATACAAAACTCACATAAAAATATCAATTTTTTAAAAAATTAGAAATATTTTTCTACCTAATAAGCTGTTCTGAGGCTGGCACAATGAAAATAAGCTGACAAGAGTGACTTTGTGCAGCATTCTGTCCTCTCAGTTCTGCAGCTTCCTTGTGTATGGAGTTCCCCATCAGCTCTTGGCTTCTGGGATACCATCCTGGGAGCAGCAGTGGAAGGCCACAGCCTCTAAGTACCTCCAGGTCATTGTCTTCTGCAAGAAGCAATGGAAAGACCAACAGAGAAGCACGAACACTGCCAGAAGCTATTCTTTGTACAGACTAAAAAGAGGAGGTCATTACTGTGGTTGCTCATGTGGGTTATGGTTATTTGCTTATTAATGCCTTTCAGGAGCTACCTTGGTTTCTGTAGAAAACATGGATGAATCTCACTTTCTGACCCATAAAATTCAACCACTTGGAAATAAAGTAGGAGGCTTTTGGATAGGACTTTACCGAAATGTGGAAGGTATGTCTTACTTTCAATTTTTAATGGAAAAACGCTTTGCTAATATGAGAAAATTGAGAGTTACTGTACTTTTACAAAAAAAATGGGTTTCTGCTGAAAAGTGGCTTACTATTGGTTTTTAAAGTAAATTACTGAGCTGAGGAGTTAAAAAATTAATGAGATAGGTAAATTTTAATTTTTTTTTTCACTCTGCGAGTTGCTCTGTAGGCCAGTGGTTGTGGCTAGATAATGCTGTCCTGGACTTTGTTAACTGGGAGGAGAAAGAGTTCGGTGTGGAGCATCAGTGTGTTGAAATAACTGCAACATCTGGTTATTGGGACAAAAGCGATTGCTCTTCTGAAAAAGGATTTATCTGCAAAAAACCCAAAGGTAAGTCCTCAGTGTGTCAGCCCTTAGTGACAGGGCAGATCTCTTCACTAGTAACCCTTACAGCCCTTCACCACAGGTCTGGTAGTAATTTCTGGCAGTTTTGTTTGGCATATCCCACTTCTCTAACCGTTTGTAGTTTAGCCTGCTTTTGTAGACTGAAAGATCTTCACATTGCTGTCTACGGTCACATGGAAATACGGTAGCATCCTGTACAGCCTAAGTTGAAAATGAAACTTCCAGAAACTTTTGAGTACCTAACACAGGCATTGATATGGCACCTGTCAAACGCCTGTGCAAGGGTATGACTATTCCAAGAACTAATTATTGTGACAGTTATTATACCATTGCAAGGAGGAATCAATGTGAATAATCAATCTTCCTCTTCCAGCTTGTTATTCTCAAAAATTTTATTACTTCCCAGTATCCCAAACTGGCTTCATATTGGCCCTGATTCCACAACCTATAAGTCAGTAATGCCTCAGGGATTCTAAAAGGTCACCTGTTTGTATTGCAATAATAATATGAGGCACACTTGCCTTCTAAATGAAAACTTCAAATCACTGGAGAAGCTATCTTATCAGCATTTCTGGAAAATTTCATGCAATACTGTAAATACCAGACTAATGCATTGGAGGTAAAACACTACATGAAGTATTCCCAAGTGGACATACAAAGGAAATTGTCTGAAAGAAAGCACTATCATTTTATTTGTCTAACTTAGATGTTAAAAATCAATCTATCTTACCTAAAATAATGGTAGGTAGCCATTGTTAAACCTTTGCACTTTCTGTGGTAGTAGCTGTGAGATCAGGTTTAATTTTCCAGCTTTTGTATTGTGCGTTGTTCCCAGTAAATCATAGGGAGCATCTCTGTCCTATGTTGAAAACCTCAAAAAAAGTAAAGACTGGCTGCTTAGCCAGTTTTAAGATTCTATTATTCATATGAAAATTTGAAAAAACTTGATTTCAATGCTAAAGACATCTCAAGACATGAAAAAATGTCTTGCTGGTGAAAAAATAACTGAAAATTTGGAGTTAGCATTTACTCATTTTCCAAATAGTCTTTAATTAGAAAATAACCCTGAAGTGTCACCAAGAAACAGTCATCTCCCATGCACTGTGAATTTCTGTGCTTAAATCAGCACACACCCATGGCAGTAAATCAGTTAATCTCTATTAGAGACTTACTAAAAAATCCAAATTACATTCCATCCTACATAGTACTAAAGTAATAAGGAATCTCTGAAGTCCATCCATTGAATCATAAGGTGCTCCCATACGTAACTATTTCCTGCCGTAGTAGGGGTTACTGTTGATTTGTACCTATTCATTTTGCATTCTGCTTTGCTTTCACGTTATATCTTGCCTTTATAAATTCTCTGGGTATCAAGGGTGTTTGCAAGCTGTGACATAAAACAGCCCAGAGGAGAAATATTTTCATGACAATTTAGAAGCCTTTAATTCTATGTGTATAATTCTTCATTTCTGAGTGCCAAACTATTTTTTTTGCACTTCTTCAACAACAACAAAATTTTATAAAGGTCTTTCATTTTTCTCTGTCTCTATCTACACAAATAAGAGGCAAATTGGAAGATTACTCCTGTGATTCAGTAGTCATTTTCCTGGGAAGACATTTACGAATCAAAAACTTTGTAACAGCTAGACATGCAGATCTTCCCAAAATATGCCATGTAAAACTAATCTCCAGAGTGGTACATCCCGTTCTTAGTACATTAAAATTAATATTTCAGGAAAAATGTGAAAAGGTATTTTGAATGAACATAGAAAAGAGTCAGTATTTTAATGTTGTAAATATAAAAACAATATAAAGTTTCAAAAGTGGATAAGGTAATGTTAAGTAGGAAGAGAAAAGCTTAGCATTGTATTTTTTGCCTCAATTTTTTGCCTTTTATAGCAGACATATATGTTATTAATGCAATGGCAGAACTTCAGGGATTTTTTCCTGTACTATTTTTGGAAAACAGTCAAATGTACGGATTCTAATGAAGTGTCATATAATTTCTCTCTGATATTCACTGAAGTTGAGCCAAATGGGAGCCCTATAAAGCAAAAAGGTAAGAGCTTGCATTAGAAAATTAAGAAAAATCTAAATAGAGGAAGAACTTAAAATGAGTTTTCCCAAACCACTCTCTTCTAGAGAACAAGTCCTGCTGAGGGTTGCATGGTTATCAATCACTCGGGGTAATCCCACGGTGCCTTCCGCATGCACAAGAGCACTCACATGTTCTTGGCCAGCAGGACTGCTGCAGGGCTAACCCTGAGCTGACAAGCTCAGCAGTGACCACACTTGAGAAGAACTTTGAGAACAGCTACCGAGTGCTTCAACCAGACTGTTGGAAAATATGTAGATGGATATGAAAGTTTCTCCCAAAGATATTATTGTAAATAATGTAACATAAAAATATTGTAAAACCAATTTCCAGTAATTAGCATCCCATATCCATCTAAAGCATATGTTTTCATTAAATTCTTACAAGCATCCACTGCATGCATTGTATGTCACCATAATCCAGATCCACTAAAACCATGTTAGCTCTAGGAACAGAGACCTGACTAATGATTAGCAGCAATTCAGGGCTCAGTTTACAGCCTTCAAGTTCAGGCAGGAGAGGGCATCTCCTTCATGTTTTTATGTTGTATGTGGAAATAAAAACTACTATGGTTTCTCACATTTATATGGATTCGTTTCAGGAAAGGAAAAGAACGAAGAGTCTCACCCACATGTTCATGTCTCTGTTTGGCCACTCATTTTCTTGGCTATTTTAACTGTTTTTGGAGCTGGCATGGCAGCCTATTTCTACAGAAGAAAAAGACAAAACCAGCTCTCAACAGATTCTGGCAATGAAACACTATTAAAATGATGTGGTGACTGAAGAGTTGGTGAGAATGGATCCTGTGGCGTGGTACTTGGAGCAGCAAGTTTCTAAGCTGAAATTAAAAGATGTATCTGTTAAAAGTCTCTAGTGAGATCTTAAATGAGATCTAGTGTAAACTTAAATAACTTCCCCCTTCTTGCACCAGCTGATTTTTTTTTTAATCATGCATATTTTACAAAATCAGAATTATGGTTTGATGTTATACTTTTGTAATGGTCAAGATGTTCTCAAGTGCCTTAGCAAGGACAGTAGCGCAAAACACTTGCCAAAAACAATTACATGTACTGAAAAGGGACTATAAAAGTCAACTAGTGAGAAGGAATGTCCAATAAAGTGTGAATGCCATTTAGAACTGTATTGCTGTGCCTTTGTGGACACTAAAAGACCTCAAAAATTAGAACCTGCAACAGAGTTAGACAAACTTGAACTCATTTCACCCCTCAAACTTCACTACATCAGACCAGCACTTCATTGTTCCTTATGGCTATATCCTATTACACTTATAAAACTGCTTCATATTCTTATCTCGGAAAAATTTGGGATAGAAAACCTTGTCATGTTCACTTTCTGCTATGGAAAACACAGTTGTTGTCAGAATATTAAAGAACTATTAAGACCAGGTGTAAACTGTAATCGTTTTTCAGTTCAATAATGTGATTGTTAACTGTGTTATGCTCACTTACATGAATTAAAATATTCTTACCCTTACATTCTTCCTTCTTTTTGCTAATGCTTTGGAATAAATAAAGAAGTTTTCTATTAGTATAATTTTCAGCTTCAGAATTCCCTCTGAATCAAGTGAGGGGAAAGGGGAAGGGAGGTGTCAGCACAATAACTCCTTTTTCAATAACAAGGAGGGCTTCTCTCCTCACCACTTGGAATTCAGCTTGAATAAGCACCAACTTCCCATTTTAAATGCAAGAAAAAGGAACTGAAAACTAAGGAATGCAGCAGATGGTTCTGTACTAGAAATCTGCAAGACACTAAGTTTTAGACATCAGAAAAACAGAAAGCACTACAAAATAGCTTTTAAGTGAGCTGTAAATACAATTACGACACTAAACACTTCATGAGAAAGAGTGCTTAGCAGATATCCCCAGGAAACAACCTGCCTCCCCCAGCTGCACAGAGTCTATTGAGCAAGCTGGAAAGTTAAAAAAAAAAAGAAAAAAACAACTAATGAAGTTTCTTTCTTAGGCAGTGAACTCCAGTTTTTTTGGTGTAAATACAAGCAAGAATGTAGGACACTGCTGAGAACAGGTTATTGCACAAGGTGCTATGCAGCACACAGGATACTGACCCCAAAAGGTTTGCAACCAGCATGAAGCTGGTTGGTCACTGAAGTACTCAATTCCTTTTTTAGCCTACCCGAGTGTCTGCACTAATCTTTCCCAATCACTGTAGCCCTGGAAGAATCTTCAGAAGCATCCATTTACACGAGAGTGGGAAGAAAGCCCAGTTTGAACCAGATCCAGGCCGCCACTTTGTGAGGCAAATGAGAACTGGGCAGGAACTGTCCCCTCCAGGTATTCTCCCTTAGGATTTCCTATGTCAGAGTGATTTAATTTTGTTCATTTAGATGTATCTGAAATATGTTTTCACTCAGGAAACTCAGCTTCTATTTGTGCCCCATCATGTTGGTGCCTGCGGCACCATTCAGCTCTACGACTTAGAGCTACTCTTGCAAGCCTTGCTCACACTAAGACCTCCCTTAATGTGACCTGCAAATAGAATAGTTATTATTAAACAATTCATTCAATTCTTACTTTTGCTGTAATCCAGACTTTTTTATTACAGAAAATGTTTTTCACTCTGAGTACTTTCTACAGCCAAATCAACAAGTTTGTCCAGTTCTTGCAATAATTTCCCCCAACACTCTTTTAAAATAAAAGCAAAGATAGTTGCTCCTCCTATGACATCTACTGTTCAGCTTCTATATATATGTCACTACTGGCTATTTCACTTCTTGGTTTTTTTCAATTTTGCTATCACGACTTCTTTTAATTTCACTGATGTAAACAAACAGAAGGGACAGCAGGACTTGTGAACGTTTGCCACTATGGCTTTGCAGCATATTTTTACAAGAATTGCCATGCCAGTACAAGTCTTCAGATGAGCACTTTGCTAACACATTAAAAGGAGATTTTCCAATTTAGCTTGTTTTTGGCTTTGTCCTGAAACAGCCTCATTAGGAACTTCTCAGATAGGTAAACACATTTTTTGCTTGATTAAAGTATTAAAGTATTCCAGGGAAAAGTTTCCTTTCTGTTACAGGGAAGCTTACCACTGCACTACGGTGTTGAACATCTTCACTTTTTTCAGGCCTTTGACAAGTAATTATGAATAGCCAAGCCCCAAACTGGGATCAAATAAACCAGTGTGACAATGCTAAATTTGCCTCAAAGTGAGAAAGAACTCATAATGCACTGAAAACTGCAGATCCTGTAAAGTTTGCTCTCTTTCTTTCTTCTAGATATGTAGTGCTGTGACACTATTACAATGTATTGAAGCACTGGGATTTTGTCTCCCTTTGTTTCTGAGATGTAAGGGTTAAATCAGAGACTAAGGGTTTTAACTGATGATATTTCACTGCACGTTTCTTGTGCCCACTTCTCAAGCTGCTTTTCCAGGTCTGTCCTGTGTAGCACCCCAACAAATAACCTATATTAATATTAGCAATATCGCAGAAGAATACAAAAGTCTCCACCTCTAGTTACAAGGATGGAGACTTCACTTTTGCAAGGGACTTGCTTCTCAAAGAGAGCAGTGTTTACAAAGTGCACTCCAGTTATTTCAAAATGCCATGTGACAGGACATTTCCTTATTTAGAGTACAGAGCTTTATCCATCAACCCGTTGACACAGAGAAGGACCCATTACTATCCACAGAGAGAAGAATTTTTATATATTGCCAATCTTCTAGTCCAACTTTTGTTAGAAGAATGAGAAGCAAGTTACATTTGAAATGAGTTTCTCCAGGTTTCTGGTTTTCCTTTCCCTCATGCAATGTTCACTACAGTCATCAGGTAAGCTTCCTGTTGGTTTTGTGTTAAACTAGATATGAAAATGCTTTACCTTGGGCAGCTTTAAAGTTTTAATGCATAGATTGTTTATTTTGTATTTTTTATCATATTTGATACATGATCTAAAGAGTATGTTAGGTACACTGGCAGTTCTTGATTCACAGAATAAAAGAGAGGATGTGTATGGATGTTGGGAAAATGGAGGTAATAAGAGCAGGATCTTTAAACTGGAATTTCTTTCTGTGGAAGTATTAAATCAGATGTCACTGTGTGGGAGGGAAATGAAAGATGAGGGAGCATGGACCTATTTCCTTTTGCCCTCCTCATCACACCCATGGTGCAGTCAAAGGATTTACATGTTTTCATGATAGCTGTGTGAGTTTCTCTTTCTGCCCCACGACATGAGGTATGAGAAGGAAGAAACTGGCTCCTCCCCTCCAGCCTCACCAAATTAGAAGAACAGTTCTACTCTGAAGATGTATGTCAGTCACTGGGTATAGCTATAGAGAGAAATGGTAAAGCAGTAATGTGTGGAGAACTAAGTAGAGGAGCGAGTTTTCATGAATGTGAGATTGAGAGCCCATATCAGAAATTTCACGATGAAAGAACATTCCCATTACACTGTGATAGTTTAAAAATATGGAGCACTGCTAACCTTAAAGAATCTGAGTTCAGGATGAATCTGCAAGACCTCTCCAAGCAGAGAAATGTGCAACTGAAACCTAAAGTTTGTACTGTGTAAATACCCTCGTGACAACGTGGTCTGTATTCTCTCTGGTCAGCTACCCTTTTTCTTTGAACAGTTAATGAATAGATGTGGTGAAAAAGTGGTAATGGATAGAGTGATCAAGCAAATAAAGAAAACCTATTGAGCTGTGCAGAAAAAAACAATGCAGTGAGCTCACTGTTGTTTCAGTTCTACTTGTAGTTTTTCTCTCTTCAGGAACCACAATATATCACTAATTTTTCATCACAGAATTTGACTTGCCTACAGTATATATATATCAAATTCTAACCACAGTATTTAAACTTCTCATTTTACTAAAAAATTTATTTGAAATCTCTACCTACACTAGGGAGGAAATGATAATAAAAATTAATTTTAAAAGATTGCATTAACTTCTCAATTTAGATAGAAAAATACATGGTAGATGGGTCCATTACTAGAAAGTTAGATTTATGATTTTATTATTATTTTCATGTCCTCTTAATATTTTTTTTCCTGCTAGTTACTTTTACATTACGAGGAAATGCCAATGGACAGCCTTGTGTATTCCCTTTCAAGTACAAAGAGAAGCAGTACAATGAGTGCACAGATGCTGGCAGGTCAGATGGCTGGCTCTGGTGTGCAACAACTGCAGATTTTGATGCAGATAAACTGTATGGATTTTGCCCACTAATAAGTAAGTCCTGCATTTTATTTATTAACTTGTCATGAAATGTTGTTGAGCAAACCATCTCTTGAGCTACCAGGTTCTTTATGAGCTACCAGCTGCACACCTGTGTGACTGACCTTGTTAGAGCAGCCCAAATGAAAATCACCTCACTGAACACTAGTCCCCATGGCCGAGAGCTCTCTTTGTAGTGAGTGGAGAGCAAGAGGTGCCACCAGGTTCCTGGTCCAACCCAGACAGGTTCTGACTCAACTGCTGGAGGTGACTGTTTCTCTCTGTGAACCAGAGGGTGAAGATGCTCTTTGTTACTTCATTTTATGGGACTTAAGTGCATGGCATGAACATCACAAATTTAGACATCTATCTTATTATTTAGACGTTCACCTTCCTTTC
This sequence comes from Gymnorhina tibicen, assembly GCA_013399875.1. Classification (NCBI taxonomy): domain Eukaryota; kingdom Metazoa; phylum Chordata; class Aves; order Passeriformes; family Artamidae; genus Gymnorhina; species Gymnorhina tibicen. The sequence continues at coordinate 504,581 of VXAZ01007739.1, forward strand.
AAAAAACTCCTATTTCTCTTCATTCTTCAGGGATTCCCTATAGCCAATTCTCACTTAACTTTTATTTTCTAGTTTTTTCCCTTTAATTTTCTATCTTGTTCTAGTTTCCTATTGCCAGCCTACAGAAAAATGCTGCTGCAAAAATTATCCTCCTGTCCCACCTTTCTGGTATCTTCTGCACTGAACTTATGATTGGATCCCTCCACTTCAGGACACAAACATTGGTCACACTGGTGGCCTTCCCAATAACACAGTAGTTTCACCAGGTTTTGTGAGTTCCTCTGCAAAAACAGCAGCTGAGCTGTACATTGGTGCTACACAGACTTCTTTTATTGTTTCTCAAGCTGTCAAGGGCCAGGTCCTGCCATTTTTGGAAAAACTGTTTCTCTTGATGGTGAGCTAAGAGGGAGTTCCTACCCATCGGGCATGAAGAGGGTCATAGTTCATCTACACACTTGCTTTACACTGGAATCTCTTCTTTCCAATAAAGAGATATGTCTGGTTTACCTAGAATTGCATTTCCAGTACGAGAAAATTCAAAAGCAAGTACTGGGAAACAATTCAATCTTTTCTAAAAACACAGAAATTTTAAATAATGTTTTTAATTCTAAAAAAGTTTACATGTTTTTCTAAATTGATGCCTAGATTGATTTTTTTTTTCTGATACTGACAGTTAGTAGTGTGCATCTTTAGAGATTTTGCATTATTACACACTTTATTTTGTTTCAGTTAGTGTATATGAGTCCACTAGAACAGTGCTCTATGTCACTTCTTCCAGATGACACAGAAAGATTTTGGACAGGAGATGTTTCAACCGGCATTCACTATCAGATAAACCCAGAATCAGCTCTAACATGGCACCAAGCAAGGAAAAGCTGTCAGCAACAAAATGCAGAACTACTAAGCATTACAGAGGCTCAGGAGCAAGCATATATTAGAGGTAAAAAGATAGAGAACAAGACCTTAAAATATGCTGCAATGAAGTTGGCTGCCTTGTCATCTGCCTCAGCAAAGAAAGAAGTCAGGGTTTCTGGGGTGGTTCAGCAGCCACCAAAAGGGGGATGGTCTGAACTGCCTTTCCACTACCTGGGGATTTTTAAGAAGGGTTGGTCACAAACCTCTTTGGGAGTGAAAAGTCCCCATGCCAGCATTGTGCTCCAGATGGGAGCTCCTGCAGCTCCTGCAGTCTGTCCCAGGGGCAGGGTTTCCCCTGCTCACCTTTGTGCAGGGCACTCACTCCTGACCAGGGCTATGGGCTGGTCCTCAGATTTACCTTTTACCACTGTGTTTCAAGGATTAATAATCTTTTCAGGAGAACACATGATGATGGGTAGATTGGTCCTAATATGGGTACATTTGCATAGATAAATTACAAATAACTCCAGTGAATTTCAGGTACAGATGGTATCTGTTTCATTATGAATAGTGTAAAGGAGGCTTAGAAAGAACTCACACAGAAAAAGAGCTGGAAGAAAACTTATTGACACAATGTCCTTTTGTTTTACTCCATGAAATCTTTCACAGAAAACTTTTGGCAAAATTACTCAATGAAAATCTGGGGTTTTTTTAGATCTCTTATGATCTAATGAAAGTAAGTGAGAAAAAATAAACTCCAACTTATGTAGTGAAATAAGATGTTAATTTGCCCTACTAAGATCTCTGCTAAATCAATATAAATTCATTTATAAATTTTACTCTTTGTAATCTGTACATCTCAGTAATGCAGAAAGTACTAGTTTGGGGCTGGTTTAAACTAAGAAATACGAATTTCTTACTTTACACTTAATTTCTTTTAGATTATCTTACTATGAATAAGAATAGAGAGATACAACTGACGGGGTTTTTTTTCTAATTCAGAGCTAACAAAACAATTTGGTTTTGCCTTCTGGATTGGATTGAATGCTTTGAATTTCAACAGTGGATGGCAATGGGCCGGGGGCAGCCCTTTCAGATATTTAAACTGGGCTCCAGGTAAGAGCTGTATCTATCTTGTAATCTTTGAATGAATTATGATAAGACACCAACTAATAAAACCTGCACTATTTATTTCAGGAAAGTCCATTTTGATTTACAACAGCTGAAGATCTAGATCACTGTTTTAAGACTAACCCTTTCAAATGACAAAGTTCACAGGGGATATCAGATATAGCATATTATTCTATTTTCTTATCTAAACTTGTTTATGAAAACAGAGTGTCATTTGGAGTGATACATAACCCTACACATCAAAGATCAGAATTTTCCATAACATGTTGTCCACGAGTGTGAATATAAGTCAAATCTTCCAAAGGCGGCAAAATATTTAGCTAAATAATGGCACTATGTTGTTTTGAGAAATTCTAAATACTACTGATAAGATTCGGGAGCCAGCTTATAATTCCTCAACAGTGTATGCAAAATTACACTTGGCCACTCAAGGAGGAGAGAAGGGGTAGGTTTGTGGTGTTCCTCATACATAGAGAGTTCTTCTCTTTGCTGCTTGGGTTTTTTTGGTTCTTTGTTTACCTTGTGCCATGAGTATTCCAAGCTGTCTCCTGATTTGGAAAAGTTACAAGGTGTGAAAGGAATAATTAAACTCTTCTCTAAGTTTTCAAAAATTCTGTATCAGGAAATTTTCTTTGCTGCTTACAGAGGTTTGTACACACTGCAACAGAAAAGAAAAAAGCTATTTCATAGGAAAGTAGAACTGTGAAACTCTTGAAATATACTGGAAGGATAATATAATTTAAAACTCAGTATTCTAAAGTTTGAAAGTTTTTGACACAAGATAAAAGTTCAGTTTCAGCTGTTCTTCCGTGAGCACCAAGATGTCAGGAAAGGAATTAGATATTTCCCAGGACTATCCTAATAATAAAATCAATGGAGGGTCATTATTTCACTCTCAATGCATTGACTAAAGGTAGCATCCTATAAACTACAAGGGAGTTATCCTGTAGGGGAGGGCTTCTTCCTATTTATCATTCAAGGAATAATAAAAACCAGATGTTTCCACTGGTAACATGATGTTTCTGTTAATATTTTTTAGTCATTTCTTGCTGTGAGATTCTATTTTCTCTCTTACTTAAAGGAAGTCCTTTCTTACTCCCTGGGAAAATCTGTGGAGTGTTGAATCCCAGAAAGAATGCTAAATGGGAGAACCAAGCATGCAACCAGAGACTAGGCTACATTTGTAAAAAAAGAATCTTCAGTTCAAAGCCTGACATTATGCCCAAAGGTAGGTTAGTCAAATAAAAATAAAGGTTTTTATCTGACTTCTAGACAAAGGAACTTGTATGCAACATTATTTTTCAACCAAGATGTTAGAAACCTTCGAAAAACACAGCTATACATGACACACAGACTTTTATATCCTGCCCTTTTCCTCCCTTTGTGTATTAAACATTCATAGGAGAATATTATTATTTTTTTTCCATCACTCTACCATTCATTCTTGCAAGACGGATAGTAGCTGCTCTGCCATGGTAACCAGTGCTAAAAGACATACTTGCACAAATAAGGTAGAAATATGATTTGCATGTGCTCCAAATGAGTAATTGCAGTTACTTGTATATTCATGAAACAAAATCCTCCTCTGTCTGATGTCAGCAGTTTGCAATGCATTGGCTTCACATGAGCAGAGCAGGAGCAGCAACAACACTGACAGAGACCTTATTGCATCCGTGGGTCACCGCAAGACGCCGGCATGGCTATGAACATGCCCCATGCAAGAGGGATCCACTGGAGACTGTCACATGGGAATGTTGTAAAAGCTACCTTCAAAGAATGAGTCATAATAAAGAAAGTAGAGAAACAATTTCAGAGAATCTTTATTTCATTATTAACCTTAAAAATAAAGGCAGGATTCTATTTTTAAAGTAAGATTAAGGTACATTTTTAAGAATTTAAGTTATAAAAAAGCCACTGAGAGAATATGCAAAGTCTCCACTAATTTGAAAGGTTTGCTGACCTGCAGTTATCAAAGAATTGCTTCATGCTTTTCCATACCTGAAAAATATGTTTGTTTGCAAGAAACCATAGAGCAGCCAGCAGAGCCCAATGTGAGCCACTGCAGGCAGCACGAGACCAAGTGGCTGTGGGGGACAAAGAGAGGAGAGGCTGATGTCAGCTTTGGTCCCTCCTTCCTCACAGATCATTATTTCAAATTGCATTTCTGACACAATGTGGTTATTTTTCAGTGGTTGTCTGCTTAAGGATACTTCATTCTATTTACATATTTAGCATACTGTGCCTTAATGATATTTGCTTTTAATTTGAATGTATTTTGCATTGCCAACTACAGCTTTATGTTTATTCATATAATCCTATTTTTGTAAATAGTACTCAGGAGACCTCATCTTAGTGTCCTTTATTTTCCCCTTGTTCTGAAAAATTGTGTTCTGATTTTAGGGGAATTGAGGCCTGTTCAGTGCACAGATGGCTGGTGGCCATATGCAGGTCACTGTTACAGCATTCACCGTGACCCCAAAACATGGGAAGATGCTCTGTCTTCGTGTAAAAAGCAAGATGGAGATTTGGCAAGTGTCCACAACATTGCTGAATACAGCTTTCTGGTGTCACAGCTTGATTACAGTGAGTATATATGTAGGCCTGTACTATATTTGCTCCATGTGTGACATAAAAGCTGAACTTCAAATGAAATATTAATGCTTTCTCTGACATATCACAAGTGAAAGACTGAATCCAACTTACCATGCTCTTTTATGTTGTTGCTGTTGCATAAATACTGAACTATATCTATGTTTATCAAGAAATAATCCACATTGCAAAACATTATAAAGGAGGAGACGAAAGCAAAAAAAAAGAGACACATAAAGATCTCTAATGACTGCACTTTTGGCACCTATATTCTATGTTCAAGGCTTTAGAACTGAGCTACAAACCTAGAAGATAAACTTCTCACTGAGATTCAAACCTCTTGCAGATGCTAACCTCTTGCTATATATCCTTCTAAGAGAACAGTATCTTTTACTTCTGATACTCCTTGGATCTGTGGTAACCAGTCCTGGCACTTACTGCAGATGCTGCCCTTGGTGAACACACCTGATGGGCCAACACCAGTCCTCTGATGTACTGGAAGGTGTCTTCATGGCTTGGACTCAGTCTGATCTCCTGAGAGGTGGGACACTCACAGCCACTCAGGGTCTTCATGCTCAGGACCATTTTGTTCTTCTGAATCACGAGAAGTTTGCAAAAAATCTTCTGCCAGCTGTAAAGAGCCTTATGTTCATTAAAATCAGAATTTCTGAATGGAATCTGATGTTTTTTCCACAATACATGTCTTGTAGAGATCTGAGAGGAAACAGCATTTTTATAAAAGCACAAAGACCACCTCTTGTGTACCACATGCCAAATTTATCAGTCCCTCCTTGTTCTACATGTGGAAACAATCACTGCACAGTGGGCAGTAACCAAATCTATTTCTTATCATGCTTCAGAGCCAACAGAAGAGCTGTGGCTGGGTCTGAATGACCTGAAGGCTCACTTCTACTTCGAGTGGAGTGATGGGACTCCTGTGACGTTCACCAAATGGCAGCACAGGCATCCCACCTACACGAACGGTCTGGAGGACTGCGTCACTATGAAGGGGCAGGTATAACATGCACTCATTTTACAGCAATGCAAATTAATCACTGCATCAGCCCAAAATCACTTACTTATGTGCTCATTAAGGTATCATTCATTATATTATCTTATATATATTATATATATATTATAAGATTTTTGGAGCAAAACTGTGTATAAAAATAGTTTTGCTCCAAAATTTGGTATTGACCACAAGAGAAGTTCAGAGGTCAGGAGACATCGGAAAGGGATGAAGCATTTTCCTAGTACTCACTTCTGAAATTCCTTGTCTGGTGAAAAGTTTGATCCAAAAATCTTACGTTGAATTCTTTCCCTTGGTTTCAGCAAAGTTTAAGCTCTGGGAGAGGAATGGGGATGAACTAGTTAATACCCTGTGTGGGTACCAGAGGTTCTATTTGCATACCTCATATTCCAATCAGATAGACAATTATGTCCCTCTGAGGGGACTCATGTCACCGAGACATGGCATCGAGGTGCAGATACCTGGCACTACAGCATGTTTCTTCAGCTGTCATCTACCTGCCAAAAAATAACGTAAAATTCTATAGTATTTCTGACTGCTTGACTCACAAACTTTATTTTCTTGCAAGACGTGGTTGTTTTGATACATTTACCTGCATGTGCATGCACACACATGCACACACAAAATGTGTCATGAAATTTGAAAGAAAAAAATTGAAAATGCTGGTGTGAAATACATGCTGTTATTGAGAGAACTTTTATATCATAGAATAATGTTAATGTTTGCCAGTATTAGGTACAAAAAGAATTGATCCTACGCCAGATTTTATGGGGGGAGGGGTGAGGGGAAATCTCTTCTTAAATCAGCTTCATCAGCTTAAATCATATTCAGATTCAATCAGCTTAAATCATATTCAGATTCTTTGATGGATAAAATAGTTAGATTTACTGCAACCCTATCAGATGTGCATTAGTTCAGTTAATTCATCTTTTTTCCAGAAGTGTAGTGAAATAATCCTGCTCCAAAAGCAGATCCATTAGCCCTAGATGAGATGGATCTTTACAAACCCTTTCATTTAAAAGTTATGGTAGGAAGTAATGCTGAGACCTCAAAATGTTAATTTTCTTCTTTCACCTCAAAGCAGCATTACAGAAGTGCCTACTTTTTTAAATAAAACTCCAGTTGGCCTTGTGAAGAAAGAGAAAAAACATTAGTTATGCTTATGAGTGCCCTTTTTTGACATTTGTTCTTTCTCCCTGCTATTCTAGGATGGATACTGGGCAAATGATGTTTGCAATAAGCAACTTGGTTACATTTGTAAAAAGAAGCCTTCATCACAATCCTCTGAAAAGGAGACAATTGAGGAGGACCCAGGCTGCCAGAAAGTAAATGCCCTCTCATAAATAATAATCTTCCAAAAAATATACAGAAATCAATTTATAAGTTCTTGCCTCTTTTGGATACTGTCTTTGTATATTATAGAAAATCTACTGTTGAGGCAACCTGGTCTCTTCCTGCTAGCAATTTACTAATATATGTGCATTTTTTTATTTTTATGTCAAAATTCTCAAGGAAGTTGAGATTCATTTACGTGTAAACGAATCCTGCCTTGCCCTCAATTCCCAGATGAGCCACCCGGTGATTCAGAAAACCATTGTATCTCTGTTGGTCAGCAGAGATCTCTGTAAGAGCAAGAAGAAGTGGGGTTGCTTTAACTGATATTCCTCCTTTCCACTCTCCCTGAAAACAAGCACTGTCTGGATTCCTCTTGGCCCAGAAAATCTCCTCACCACTTGTACTTGGGACTGACAGGGGCAGCTTTGGGGGGCTGTGCTTGTTTGTGAATTCATTTCCATATTGCAATATTTTGGTATTTCACTATGTCTGATTGTGCAACTCTGAAAAGCTGGAGCTGCACGTCCCTCTGAGTGAATCACAGGCTCCTTATAGACTCAGTTTGCATAATCCCACCCCTACAGAGCATTGGAAAGACATAGCAAATAGCACAATCACAGTTTTCTTTGAAAAATCATGTATGCATAAAAGAGATGAAAACTAAGATTTTAATGTCATCTCTTAAACAAAAAGGCCCCCTGTAGGAGTGAACAGCATCAAAAAATAGCTTTTATTTATTAACATATCAGCCCAGTCTCATCTTAGTTTTAAACTCAGCTGCAAAAAACTGAGCATTGAATATTTATAAACAGAAGAGCAGAGAAATTTCTACATTGAAGTCTCTTTCCATTGCACATTAAAATCTTATGTTTGTCACAGGGTTGGAAAAGATATGGTTTTCACTGTTACTTGGTGGGTTCTGCACTTTTGACATTCTCAGAAGCAAATAAGACATGTGAACAGAGCAAAGCTTATCTAGCTACTGTGGAAAGCAGGTGGGAAAATTACTTTTTAAAAAATCAATGCTTTTAATCGAGCGACTTGCAAAACTTTTCCATCTTTTGAACCTGTCAAAGTGTTTTATCTTTTCAAAAAATTTTATAGTAGCAAGGCATGCAAATATTATCAATGCAGAAAAAAAACCCCCAAAACAAACACCTCAATGTTTCAGGGCTATCTACTCAATCAATTCTAGCAATATTCAGATTTGGAGGGTTCTTGAGTTGAACAGTTCCTCTTATTTTTCAATTCATAATTAAAGCAGCTTCTGGTTTTGGTGGGGTTTTTGGTTTTCTTTTTGGCTGTTTGGTTGGTTTTTTTGTTTTTTTGGTTTGTTGAGGTTTTTTCTCTGTTGGAAAGTAGATACTACAATTTTCATCTACTTATTGACAGGTGGTCTCTCATTATGATAGGAAAGCTTCAATAAAGCTGTTTTCCTAAACCACCTTCTAAGCCAAATTCTGAACAAATGTAGGAAATCTTCCCCAGAACCTGCCATCTCCCATAGCCAGAATGTATCATCTCTAATCTACCTACATCCCTGTCAGGCTTCAGGGGCTTCATGGCCCCTGAGGAACATGACTGCCTTCAGAGGTGATGGGTAGTGAAGCTGACAGCTTGGTCTTTTCTTGGTGGTCTGCTTGAGGCATCTCAAAGATTTGGGAAGACAGTGAAAAGAGTAGAATACAACTAGAAGACCATGCGAGTGGCAATTTGTGACTTTTTAGTTGCCTTCAGCTGTAAGGAGAAAGTTGTCCCGCATGAAATTCTTTTGACTGAAGTTTAAAGACTACCAGGGTTTTGCCTGAACTTCACTGAGCAGCTGTTGTTTCGGGGTCATGTTAACATGCCTCAATACAGATTCTTTCCCTTGGTTTCAGCAAAGAAAATGTTTAAGCTCTGGGGGAGGAATGGGGATGAATCTGTATCACTTAGATTAATATTGCACAGTAACAGGCTGTGAATGAACACTGTTTCCCACTGCAGAAATGAGCAAACCTTTCTGATTAGTCTGACGGGGCTCAGGTCTGAAAAGTATTTCTGGATTGGTCTCTCTGACACAGAAGAACGAGGGAGTTTCAGGTGGACCAATGGAGAAACTCCTCATTTCACACACTGGAACACAGCAATGCCAGGTAAGCTCTGCATGGGCTCAACCCCTGTGACGGGAGTGCAGCTGTGACTCACACAGGTTCGTGCTTTCACTCCCCTGGCTAGAAATTAGAGTGGGCACTATGTTTTGTGCCTGTAGCTGCAGGTGGCCAACACCATCAGACCTGTGTCTGACACCAGTGCAACCAGCACTGTCAGTCAGTGCTGAGCTGCAAGTGTTGGTGTAAGTCAACCTCCTGCCAAGGTGTACAGAGATAGATTTTGATAGGTCAGGCTGAAGGCAATACTGTGCAGGGGTTAACAAGGTCCATGGTCTCATTTCTTTCACTATTTTTAACAACAGTAAACAACAACTCATCAGATTTAGAAAAATTATTCTGGGCAGCTTTTTGATCCACAATATGTGTATGTGCCAAATGTGCAGTGAACATGCAGCTGTTTGGCATTTCAGCAATACAGCTTAGCAGCTACCTGTGAGCTCTTGCCTTCACACAGCTAGTTATGCCTTAAAACAAACCTGTTGTACTTGACATCAGCCTTCTCGAAATTGAGTTACCAGGATACTGAGAACTCCAAAGTACTTGTCAGGTCATCTATTACATGTGCAAATATAATCAAGACCCATTTGCCCTGTGATTTCCCTGGGGTGGCAAGATAAGGAAGATTTGTTTTCTGAAGCTGGAAGTCTCTGGTTTTGGCAAAGCTATGTCTGTGAGACTCATTGGCCTGTATCTGGCCTCTGACAGGTGGTATTGAAAAGAGTTTTATATCCAGGATGTTTTTTAATCTGCATAATTTGCATCTTCCTTTTCATAATCTTCTATGAATAAAAACAAAGGTCTCATTCCTTAGACAGCAATTAAGGCTTTGGTCTTACTCATTCCTTTTCCATATCACAAAGGGAAAGAGCAAGGCTGTGTTGTCATGGGAACTGGAATTGCAGCTGGATTATGGGATGTTGTTAGCTGTGAGAAGACATCAAACTATCTTTGCAAACAGCGGGCAGCAGGAGTACCACCTCCTTCTCCTCCAGGACAGGTCCCTGTGGCCACCTGTGCCGAAGGCTGGGACAGAGCCTCCCGGGCAGACTCATGCCTCAAAGTAAGTGTGTGTCCACCTTCACTGGGAGCCTGAGCATGGGGCAGCCCAGGGCACAGTGCCCTAGTCACCGTGATGCTGGGCATTATTTGGGAATGATCTTCTCTTTGGTATTCAAGGGCAAGAAAACACGGTGAAAAAATCCATCAAGTATAACAAAAGTCAACAACGGAAGATGATGAACACAGAGTGCTAGAAATACGCTTTCTTTTATCTAAATGCCAGGTGCGAACCTCACCTAATTGATTTGCTTCCAGGAATCCGGAACTTCAGAAGAAAATGTAGTATTATGAGTATTGCCATCTCAAGAGCTGGCAGTGTCATTTGCTCAGGACAGTGTTTCTGAGAGAAAACGCGCCCCTCTGACAACATTTTCTCACACAGCACGCAATACTCCTAGTGATACTTTCGGATCTGGGTTTAGCTGGTGACTCTTCAGCAAGTAAAGCTTTTGAGCATTCTCTTGATTTAGCTAAAAATACCTTAAAAAGCTCTCCTTTTAGCAAAGGAAAAAAGGAAAGAAAAGGCAAAATAAATCAAGTAAATAAATATGTATCATTGTTTTTCCATGTCTTTATATAAGTATCCTCTCACTTTCTTTCCTGAGACTCTGCCTGATGGAAGACCAGAGATAATTTTAGTCCTGTATTTACAAGGGTCTGAGCTTCTATGTCATATGTAATTATCATTTTATTGATTCTGCATTTACCAAATTTTTGATTATCATTCCCACAAAATGTCAAGCATTGAGTCCTGTTAAACATATCCTTAGTCCAAGAACGTGTGTTCTTCACGGCAGAAAGTGTATTTTGTACGTGTGTGCTTGCACCTCAATACAGAAACCTCAGTAGGGGTCCACGCTTTACCGAACAGCTTTCTGCATCCATACTGTCTTTTCTAGTCCAACATACTGACTTACCCTTCACCTTCCTTTTCTCAAAAATCTCCTGCTTTTTACTGCAAAACGCCATGGTTGAGCTTTTCCATCTTTTTTTAAGCTTTCAGTGGCCAAAGTTCCAATTAAGTTATAGATTAGTTTTTTCTCCTCTGTACATTCTGCTACCTTTGGTTCTCCTCAGATGCTTACATTACTTTTGCCTTATTTTAAAACAGATGATGCTAAGAAAAAAATATTTACACTTAACATTTCCAATGTTTAATATTAAAGGCTTGTACAGGTGTCATGTTGTCTCACTCAAGAATAAAGGGGTGCTAAAGTGATGCCGATTGTAATTACATATGTTTTACAAGCTTTACAAATTTACTAATTTATTTTTACTTTTTGTTCTCAACAGTTTTTTGTGAGAGAGGGAAACCAAAAGAAGTCTTGGTTTGAGGCTGAAGAATTCTGTAGAGAAATAGGTGCAAATCTGGTCACAATCAATACAAGAGAAGATCAAGTTCTATTGTGGCAATTAGCTTCGTGAGTACTTGCATAAGAATTCTTTTTCATGTTCCTGCTATGTTAAATAAAAATTATTTAAAACATATCTGGAGCTAAAAAAGTGAGAGAATAAAAACAACCAAATTTTAAATTACATTGGAAATTTTTCTTCTGGAAATAGCATCCTGTAACATTGCTTAAAAACACTCAAACTTGAGTATTTCAAAGACCCTTTAATATTTTTGGAATTTCCATCACAGGTTTTAGCAAGGCTGTTCTCTAGATCCGATCAACTTCTTACATGTTAGTCCCTCTCCCAAAAGGGTGAAAATAAAATACTCAGCTCTAACTGGAATTTTGTAACTGTCTTCAATTCTTACTTTAACCAACTCATTCAAAAAATCCCTTGACTTACTGTGTAATGTAAACCAAAATTCAAGGATTTAGTGTGGAATTTTTCTGACTGTAAACCGAAGACTCCTGAAATCAAAGAATAATTCATTGTAATTAACCTTTGGTAGCACTTTAGATGGCTATGTCTTGCTCATGATATGTGAACTGTGACATTATTTTCCCCTCAAATTAGACCAACATTCGATTGTATTTCAAAAGGTCAAGACATGTCAATGACATATAATATACAGATATTTAACCAAAACTGTTGCACATAGTGGAGAATTGAGGTTTACTTTCTCAAACAGATTTAAAACTTTCATATTAAAAAGTTTTTCTGATCTCACCCTTCTTCATTTTAAATAAATTTTAGTATTGTGAGCAGCTGAATGTGGTTTTATTAGTCTGTTAGGTCTCTTTGCTTTGGAGTATAAAATCTTTGTGGAAGGAAATCTTTGTGTTATGCAGTCAATGAAATAGGACTCTTTTATTTGGTCCCTAGACCTGACAAGATAAATAGCATGAACTATTATATAAACTTCTTAGGAAGTGCTAAGAAGCAAATGAAAGCAGTTCAAAATAAATTTTTGCTATTTTTTATTACTTAAATAAACATCTATTTATGATATACTTTTGCTAAAGCCCCTGTTTTTGAACTCATACTACAACCGAGAGCTGTGCTGCATCCACAGGGATGGGAGTCTGAGCTGGCTCTGGGCCACATCACTTGAACTTATTTTTAAATTTAGAAAGCCTTAGCCCAACACAGAACAGTATCAAACCCCCTGAGAGAGTGCAGGGGGTAAGCTTGGCTTTGGGCCACAGCTCCCATTCAGATGTGACAGAAAGCAGCATGTTTCTATGCTTTTCAGGATTTATATCCTGGCCTCTCTTTCTATACTCATATATCTCTACTGTACGAATTATTTTAGGGATAAAGGACTGAACACTCAGGCTTTCTGGATCGGTTTGTTTCTCTTAAACCCTGATGAAGGATTTGCCTGGATTGATGGCTCCCCCGTGAGTATTTATTTGCTGGATATTAATTGACTTTCTGTCTTTTAGGACATATATACTTTTTATTTTTTATACCTTTTTTTTTTTTTAATCTCTTTAAACCTTCCTCAGGTGCATGGCAGCCCTTTATCCAGCAGCTGAATAGCTGCAGTGCACTGTCTTAGCACAGCATTGCCTCTGTTTCATCCCTGGTACCATGTTATATCCCACCTTGGTCAGTCTGTGCTCCTAGGCCTTCACAGCATCCCAAAATCAGCACTGCTCTGTGGCAGCACAGGGAAGTCCAGCTGTCAACTTTCACAGAACAAGATAAATGTGACTCCTTCTGCCCATCAGTTTTTCTTTCATCAAACAGAAGGTTTTCTGTACTATATGGTCTCTGCACCTTCTTCAGGGAGTGGTGGGCAAAGTAACCTGACTGGCATGACTTTCACAGCCCTCTCAGGTCTGTTTGAACTCCTACTGATCCCATAAAAAAGGTACTTGAGATGATGAGATACTGAAGTTGTGTCACCACGGTAATCTCAATTACTTCTATTCAGCTCGAATCACTCAGTAATTGATATGTATTTCCAACACAGGTAATTTATGAGAACTGGGATGAAAATGAACCCAACAACTATGAAGAACTTGAACACTGTGTTATGTTTAATAGATCACCCCAAATGCGCTGGAATGACTTGCGCTGTGAACATTTACTTAATTGGATTTGTGAAACAAAAAAAGGTATTATTACTTCCCCGTTTAATTGGAGCAATAAACCCGAGTTTAAAAAGCAAATTTTATGGATTTAAACAAATTGAAAGGAAGAAAGATACTGGGAATTCTTCATTTTAAAACCATTTGCAATGAAGGCAACACATAAACCAAGAGGAATGAATTGAGATATTTCTCTTGTCCTTGAATGCAAGAAGTTAAAGTGTCCTTATTACTTCATCTCTAGTTTTATCTCCTTCTGCCATGGTTTGAATAAATTTGCAAAGCAAAGGTACTTATCCCCTTGCCTTTCATCTCCTCCCTCTATTTCTATCTGCTTCAGGCTTACCCAGGATAGCCGTAGATGTAGGACGCTAGAGTTCTCTCTACAAAAGGGAAAAAAGCTTCGCTTCCCACTCTGACACAAATAATGGGAAGCAAGGGAGGGCTCAGTTGCTATAGGAACCAGCAACTCTAAAAACCTAATCTGATCAAAAGTGGAGGCTGGTGTAACCCTGATGAACTTCTGCATCCACCAGCTTTGCCTAGAAAGCAGGGTCTCAATGCCAAGACTCCCACAACTGGTGCCAGGATCACAAAATCGACCTAACAGATGTTGGAGTGCCCACCAGCAGGAAATGGAAATGGGGTCTGCACGGGCTGAAGAGCTCAAGTTACAGCTGCTAATGAAAGAACTTGTTTTGCATACTCAGCCCTACTTCTACATCCCTGCTTCCTGGTTGTAAACCAGGAAGTGTTTGTATGCATCTCCATGGAGAATGACATTTTTTAAACCTTGAAATGAAAAGAAAGTTGGAGTCATGCAGGGAACTATTAGGAGGCACAACAAGGAGGGGAAGGGATAAGCAGTTATATAAAAACACTGAGTGCATCTAATATTTGATGACTCTGCCAACAAAACCCTTGAAGGGTGAATAAGGCACAATGGCAACACTGAAAAATTGCTTAACAAAAAAGGAAGAATCACTGTTCCCTTTTGGTAGGTTAGTCACACAAATGCACCATCCAAGCCCTGATTTCTGCATAGCAGCTCGAAGCAACACATCCTGTGCAGCCCTTTCTGGCACACTGAGCATGCTGCTTTGTACAGATGTGGCTCTCTGCTCTTGGTGAGATTACTCAGGAGTTCGGAAATTACAGCATAAAGGCTCTGATTAGTTTGTCTTGATCCTAGATGACCTTTCAAAAGCGAAAAATTCAAGAAATTGATCTTGTAATTGTGAATCTAGATTATGTGATGATCAATATGAGAGAAGACATGGTCAGATGTGAATTCCCTCATGTTCACTTAAGACACATATTTACAAAAGATATTCCAGCTTTTCAAAAACAATGAATGTTACAGTTATGTTAGCATTAAACAATAAAATCAAAATGACCAGAAGTATGTAAAATAATAATGCAGATATTGAAGTAATTTTACTTCTATTGTTCACTCAGTACTTAAGAAGAAAGTGTTTAAAAGATGCCAAAATAATTTTACTTGATTTTTTTTTTGCTTATTTCTCACCAAACTATTTTTGTCATTTCTATAACAATGTGTTTCTCTCCACCAAACCACAGTAGAAATGGAGCAAGCTAAGAGAATTAGTAGTCCAGAAGTACAAAATAGCAGGCATTCACATGAAAGCGGAGCTTCCTTTGAGAGGCTATAGCTGGCTCTGGGAATAGCAACAGCTAATGTGCTTCCTCCTGGTCCAACCTGTAATCAGAAACTTGGGTTCCATATCTAGTGGTTCTCCAGGACTCTTAAAAACAGACTGTCCTAGTAAAAGCCAAGTCATCTGGAAAGGAAGAATTCACTGAGACACTGGAAGTTACACCTGATATTAGCAATAAACCAGCACTAAGTTTTCAGTACTTGTAGGTAGTCTACTACTATGTAGGTAAGATTTAGAATTTACCATATTGGATTATGCTGTTTGGCTCTAGTCCCAAGAATATTTAAAAAATTAATCAAAACATGTCAAGAGAAAATACTAAAAATATATTTTCAAAGTAATATTTGTTTAATCTACTACAAGTTTACTGTGAATCCCAGATTCTTTGATACAGTGTTTTTGGAGATACATTACTGTAAAGTACATATTTTTCACTAGCTAAATGTTTCTAAATTATACATATAATTTAATATGGCAGTATGTACTCTAAATCCTTGAAAATGCATTAGCTAATTCATAGTTTGCTTGGTCAGTATGTACTCTAAATCCTTGAAAATGCATTAGCTAATTCATAGTTTGCTTGGTCAGTATGTACTCTAAATCCTTGAAAATGCATTAGCTAATTCATAGTTTGCTTGGTTGATTTGGTTTTTTCCCCTCTATTTTACAAAGCATGTGAAACTACATAAAGCAAATCTGTCTGAATTTTTTTTTATTTGGGATGTTGCTTATGAAAATCTTCTATTTTACAGGTACACTGTTAAAGCCTGAAGCAAACTACAGACTTGGTAGGTTTTTTCCTCTTTCACAAAGATTACTGTTTTCAGACTTTGTACAGACAAGATAGGAAAATATTATATATGATTCTTTATCTTTCAGACTATCAACTCACCAATGATGGATGGATTATATATGAAAATAAGCAATACTATTTCAGCAAAGAACGTGTCCATATGGAAGAAGCACGGAGAATTTGTCAGAAGAACTTTGCAGATCTTGCTGTCATTGAGAAAGAAAGCAAAAGACGATTTCTATGGCAATATGTAAGCAGAAAGCCTATTAATTATAGTTGAATTTTGAAGCGGAGCAGATGATAAAATAAAGGGAACGTACTAAATATTTAGCAAGGCTGGAGTCCTGAGCTATTGTCCTACACTACTTATTTATAGAGCAATAGCTTTGTTCAGGACCTGTAAAAAAATTACTATTGTTTTTAATAGGTAGAAGAAAATGGCATGCAAATATTAAAGGTGCAGCAAAGGATAGTTCCAGCCCGGGTTGCTTATCTCTTCTAATACATGCAGTGTTCAGCACAGTGACAATTGCTTTCCTGTCCAGAGGGTTCCTCACTACAGGATGTTCCATATATCCCTGTTGCCTGCTTGAAACCTGAGTCTGAACCTACAATATTCTTACATGAGGCTCAAATTCTGAAAAAAAAGGGGAAAAAAATCACAGGCATAGTTAATTTGCTTTCAGATTTTTCCTTGACATTGAGGAATGGTTTTGTGCTTAACTATTAATTACTTTTTTTTTAGATGTACACAAAACACAGAGGAAAATCATATTTCATTGGCTTAGTTGTCAGCTTTGATCAGAGATTCAGGTGAGTAAAGGAAAACATAATGGACAACAAATGATGGTAATTTCATCTCCCTCTTAGGGAGCACTTCTGTGTGCTTTCGTTTTACAAGTTAAAAATTGTTGTGCAACTGACTTCTGGATAGTTTTCAGGAGGTGTCTCAGATCACAAGTGTTACATTCTTCTATATTTAAGCAGAGAAATGCATTTTCCTTCCAAATTTGGGAGAGCCAACCCAATAAAAATTCATGGAAAAGATGCAGCTCACTTAATGTCTTACACTGAGAGAACTGCAACCCTGCATAGATAGTGAGGGGAAGCAGTTAATTTTAGGATATTATTTACCTGACCCACTTTTGACATCAACCTAAGGGTGAGGTTTACTCTGACCAGATCTCCAATGGCTACACAAAAAAGCCCGGGATGTTTTGATAAAATGCATATGTAAGTGTTAAATCAAATTAATCCCAAGTGGTTCAAGTTATGTGAGCTGGAAGCAAGAAGCATGAGCAGCGTCTCATCCAACAGCTTTCTGAAACTCCTGACAGGAAACTTGTTTTAACAACCTGTTTGTAGAAGACTTTCAGGAGGATACCTTTCTGGGATGTAAAGGATGTCCAGACACTGCCTTGAATGTGGTAGTACTAAACAGATGAGAAGCAGCAGTAGAGCTGTGGCTGTGTCCTCTCCAGGATATGCAGAGCCTTCGCCCTCTGGTCACTGCTAATACCCTGCTAATGCTTAGCCCTCTGCCCAAACAGACCTTGTGACTGACTGATTGTCACCTTGCTGAGATGTCTGTCTGGCAGCCACTGTCCCCTTGTTTCTTCCAGATGGCTGGATGACACCCCAGTGAATTATGTTGCCTGGGCTCCAAATGAACCCAATTTTGCAAATAATGATGAAAACTGTGTGATAATGTCAGAAGACTTTGGTGAGTAAAATAGCAAGAAGAAATATTTGGGTAAAATTTAGCATCAAAATCCAAAAGGTTTGGTACATACTTAAATTTGAGGCTACCCCACAAAGAGGTAGTTCAACAACACTGACATTTTTTTGTAACACGCTCATGTTTGGAACAGTACCATCACTTTTAGGAAAGAATTGCAGAGGAAGGAGGAGTGTATTTTGGTAAATGTGTTTCATTTGTGCTTTATGAATGCCATCTGGGCCTGACTGCTGTAGTGGTTGTACGAGAGTTTTCCTGTGTTCTGTAATATGTCCAATGATTGTCTGTATTCCACTTCTTTACAGGCTTTTGGAAAGACATAAGTTGTGCCGTGAAAAATGCCTTTATCTGTGAAAGGCACAATTCAACTTACTCAGGATTTGCTCCTACTGTACTTCCACCTCTGGGAGGATGTCCTGAAACTTGGCTTTTGTTTAACAATAAGGTGCAGTAATAAATCTCAGCCATATTTAGCAGATTTGCTATAGGTGAAAACAACAACTATCCCTTTTATCTCATTAAATAAATTCTCTGTCTTTATACACCAATTTACTAAATGGTATCCTAGTTAGTGCAGTGCAGCAAATTTTCAGGTTGGCAAATTTGTAACTAAATCTCAAAAAAAGGTGATTTGTATGTTTGAAGTTAAAATTTTTGTAAATGTCTGTGTGCCTTTAGCCATAGTTACTTTTCCAGTTTCTACATATTTCTGCTTATTTTAGGCATACTTACTCTCCTTACATGGAAATCTTGATACATTAGCCATATCTGTAAGGGTAACCCCGTTTCTCTGAGTAACACAGATGAAAAAAATGAAAGGTCACACTTTTCATAAGTAATTGGCTATCACAGCAACTCATCTTCAGCTGAGTAACACAAACAGCAGTAAATGTCAAATCAAATATAAAAGACAAGCAAGCATTGCTTTCTGCTAAGTTAAGCAAAAAACCTGGACATATGAACTTTTAAAAAACCCCAACAAACAAACAACAGAGGGAGACCACAAATCAATTCCACAATGCAATCAACAGGAAAAGTTTTTATGCATTCAAAGGGCATGAAGAGAGAGGAGCCATGTCTTCTGTCCTTCAGAAGATACACAAACACACAAAAATTCACACTCTGATATTCAGGGAAAACCCCCAAACAAAAGGGCGCTTCTTCCTGATGCTGTTCCACTCATGGGAGTTCTCACATCAGCTCAGGTTTTAGCACTCCATCTGTGGTATACAATTGAAAAAAATTGATCTGAGAGATTATCACCTGCTCTAAATTATGTTCACAATCAGGAGATAGTTCCAGTTCCTCAAAAATTCCACTTTTCAGTAATTTAATTCCTCAAAAACTTTTGGCAGTTGTCCACTCCTTCCCAGCAGTGACCCCACAGGTTTGTAAGTACTGTGCACATATTGCTGGGGTTGGCTGGGTCTCCTTCTTTCAGGCTGACAGCATTTGTGTTTCATCCGATCCCTCATCTGCAGCTCTTTGCATGCAGGGACTAGCACAGAACTAATCCAGATCAATGGTTTTAATATTCTTTGCCACCTGAAAGTCTGTCTAATCCTTTACTCTCTCCACAGTGTTATAAAATATTTGGATCCAGAGAAGACGAGAAACTAACTTGGCACTCAGCAAGAAGTGTTTGTAGAGAATTAGGGGGAAATTTGGCCTCTATACACAATGATCAAGTGCAAGGTATGACATCTGAGCCTTACAACACTATGTATGAAGCCACACATATCACCATGTAATGCTGAGAGTGAACCAACCCCCAGATCTAAATAGCATCATCTATGAGGGAAGACCAGGAAGTGTTCAATCCAGAGGGAAGGCTGGAGTGAGATTTTATGACACCTCCCAAGTTTTGGAAAACGTCTTGTGTGGAAGGAACAGAATAATCTGTTCCCCATGGCCTTGGAAGATGGGATAAATTGTAACAGTTCGTAGTCTTGAAATGCTCACAGATATTCAAGTTAGACATTAAACAAGCATCCATCAGAAATTACATATCTGCAGTTGATGCTACCTTGGGAAAGACAATCCTTTTGAAGTCACTTTTGGCCCTGATTTCTATAATACTTCCAAGAAGCCTAAACAATTTTTATCAAAAATGTTTTCCTTTTTTTCCCTCTTTTTTTTCCTGAAATCCAACTGCTTCAGTTTGATTACCCATTGTAATTTTTCTCTTTTACCATTAGCTCATAGCCTAACAATACTGAAGTAGATATTTCCAATATATTTAGAAGATGATTGGTTGTTTTATTTGTAATTTGATTTACATGGAATTTGAAGAGAGGAAATTCCTCAGGTATTTTTATTTTATTTTTTCTAATCCATTTTCTATCAGCCTTCCTCACCTTCCACCTAAATGATGTTGCCAGTGGAACATGGATTGGGCTGAATGACATTAACAGTGAGGATACATATCTTTGGACGGATGGAAGCGTTTTTGACTATTCAAACTGGGCGCAAGGATTCCCATTCAGAGATAAATTCATGAGGGTTGACTGGAAGTATGTTACAATACAGGTAAACAGAAATAGATCAGAAAATGCATAACATAAATAACATACTCAAGGTCTGAGTACCCAGCCTAACTTCTGTCTCAGATAAGATCTTATTTTCAACAGCTTAAAGCAGAAGGCAACTGAATATTTCAAAGATAAAATTTTTAAAGATGTACTCAGGAATTAATAGACCTGTTTAGAGTCTAGGCTTAATCTCATTCCTTTGTCGAAGTCTAGAACTGCAGAAAAGGAATGCTGTACTATCTTTACTGCTAGAATTAATTACACTTTTTATAATTATTATATGTTACTGAAAATATTCAGTGTTACTAGTTGTGATTTTTATTCTGGTTTATTGTTTTTCCTTGTATGATGAGAATCCAAATGAAACTTCAACAAATTCTGTACAGATTATCATTAACAAAATGGTAAAAATAACTACAATACATTCCAAGGAATTTTAAACTTACAGAAGTTCTTGCAGCAATCTGCCAATGAAAGTACATTTGCTTAAGATATATAATATAATGCATTTAATTTCCAACAAGCAATACATGAAAAGAAGAGCCAGAAAATTAGAAAAGAGAGCTATTAACTTTTTCTTCTCACACCTATTTCTATTATTTTGCTCGGAATTTTGCACTTTATCAGCAACAACTTTATTTTTTATTTTTTCCCTAGACTGATTGTATCGCAATGACAAAAATATCTGTAGATGACGCAGGATTATGGCAAAATACTGACTGCCAGCATAGAAAAAGCTATATTTGCCAGATGGACAGTGGTAAGTTTCATTTTTCAGTCTTTTTTGTTGTGAAACATTTACTGAACAATCCAACCATTTAAGTCCTCAGTTGTAAGTGCACAGCTGTGACTGTAGCAGGCAGGGTGAGAGAAGCAGGGCTACTTTCCTGGCTCAGGAATTCCAGACAAAAAGGCACTCTGGGATAAAGGACTATAGAAAATATTTTGTTTTACTATTTCTCCCCATCAGCACACCCACCAGCACTCAGAGAAGCCAATATCACCTACCCTGCAGACAACCACACTTAAATCAGATGCTTGCACATGGCACGTAGACACTTTGAAGACAGGATTCACCTGCTTTATCATAAGAAAAATGTCCAAAACCAGATTCCTAGAAGGGCCATGCCTTCAAAATACCTGTTTTCTCTATTAACAGAAAAGTTTAGTAATCTGTGCTTTACCCAACTATTGTAGATCTAGGTGCCTGAATCCAGTTATTTTGCAAACACAAATGCAAAAAGACAAATCCCTCAGTGACCTCCAACTGGGGGTTAACTGAGGCAAATTAAACTGATTAGTTTGCTCATCAGTCTCTAGCAAGGCCTTCATATCACAAGAACAGCAACACTCAGAAGGGAAAAAGTTCCAGTTTTTTTCATGAAGCCTTAGGGTGGGAGACGCATCCGGAGCACAGCTACACTGCAGAGTCCGCAGGAACAAAAACAGGGAACTGCTGAGCAGCAAGTTCAAATAGAGGAAGAAGCCACAGTTGGGTCAGATGATTCACAGCTCTGTCCCATACAAGGGCAGAAAGCTGTATGAGGATGGCACTAGCAAAAACAATTGCCAGGGCACCCTCAACAGTGACTGAACACAAAGACAGTTTGTCTTTTCTTCTGTCCCCATCACTAGTTCTAGGCCTTTGACTTCTACTTCCGCATATATAATTTAAGGTACAAATACAGTTTCCTTTTTCACTTCATCCTACAAGGGAAAGATGTAGCAGCAGGGTCAGAAACTTGCTTAGAAAGAAATTATTTTGAGACTGAAGCAGTGTGGAGATAGTCCTGTGCTCGTGCCTGGGAAGAACTTCACCTGCACTGAGGTGGGGGGACATGGAGAGCTCTGGCGGGGAGGATCACGATGGAAACCAGTATTCACATAATTTCATCTGGTCAGTGTATGTCTATAGATACACATAGCTCATTCTCTGCCTTTCTCTAATCCCTGTATGTGTTTTTACACCATAGTTTAAAATAATTCCAAATTGCCATTAAAATAAATCGTTTTGGTTTCATGTAAGAAATGCTGTTACTTGATGTTTGTGCTGCCACGCTATATTCATCTGTTCAAAAGCAATACTGCTACCCAGCAGCTAGCAACTTTTCACTCTACCCAGCAGCTAGCAACTTTTCACTGTTTTCTCCTCTTCCTTTCAAATTTGTACCTCTTTTCTACAGAGCCTGAATTATTTCATCCCACAAGTGCTCCCAATTCTGATTTTGTCCATTATGGTAACAGCAGCTACTTAATCATTCCTTCTAAAATGAATTGGGAAGAAGCAAGAAAAGCATGCAAGGAGAAATCTTCAGAGCTTGCCAGCATTTTTGATTATTACAGTAATATATTCTTGCTGCTGCAGGCAGTGCAGTATGGAGAGCCCTTATGGATTGGGCTCAACAGCAATGTGGTAAGATTAATAAATTAATAGTCGGTAAAGTTAAATGTTGTTACTATTAGCAGGAGAATTGTAGCATGAACAGATTTAGAAACTTAGGACTTGTGGACAGTCTCACATCTTTTTACTTCATCTATCTTAAATCATTAAACTCCATTTTAGGCAATGGAGAAGGATGAGAATCTTTGGCAGTGCTGGACTCTCGTTACTAGTTCTGTGTGAATCTTGGACACTTAGATAAAAAATACCTGGTAAACTTTCAGATGGCCATTTTTAGGACAGGTGACCCCTACTCAAAGGGTCCAAGATGGTCAGTAGGGCTAGTGCCTCATGATCATTGGCAGCTGTAGCTTTTCCATTATGTTTTGGTTCAGAAGGGTTCATAGGCCAAACCCCACACTTTTGAACACATGCTCTTTGTTATACCTGCTAGGTCCCAAAGATTAAAACCAGTAAAAGCTATACTGTACCAGAAGTAGTGAATACTGAAATCCAGATCCACCACTTTGAAAGGGAACACCCAAGTGACAATCAGTCTTATTAGCTCTGTGACTGAGTGACAAATTGAGCTTCGGTTTCAGTAGTGAATATGCAGTTGCTAAATGCACTTAACAATCACGTTTCTATTGCATTGTTCTTTGATCTGACTAAACCATCTTGATAATGAGCTTTTTCATCTGTAATAATCGTCTTAACCATTCATTGTTTTTACGAATTGTGATTCCACACTGATATATAACATAGCAAAACATGTCTGAAATTCAGTATACCCAGGGATACTTGTAATAAATATTGTGTAAAAATAGCATTTCCAGTTATACGATGCAGCAACACTCTGATAAAGTCCCTCAGAAGGCTACATTGTCTGAAACAATTAACTTGTTGCTGAATAATACATATTTCCACTATTCTAACAGTATGTGTCCCCCCATCAGACAAAATGCTCACATAAGTGATGAGTAGTCACCAACCTTAAAATAAATCCTTCCACTTGCACAAGTCCACAGGGCATCTCTACCCAAGCCAAAATAATAGTGTTAAGTCCACTTGATATCAAAGTTGGTTGTTTTTACAGTCACAGAAATATGATTTAGAAAGCATCTAGAATTCCATTTTGACCAAGTTTGAATCACCAGACTTTCCCCTGGTACTTATAAACAAGCCATCCTTGATCTTGCAGAGTCAAGCTTTGTGGTTCCTCCTGTTCCCCAGGCAGTGAGTGACCTTGCCCTAATGATGCCAAGCTCAGTATAACCTTGTGTACCTGGCATCTCTCCTGACACAGCTAGACAATGGAGTGACATCACATCTTATCTCCCTCTTCTTAACATCAGCAACATGCTGTCTCTGTCTGTTCACTGTTCCTTGTAATTCTTCTAATTCTTCTGATTCTTTCTGGAAAAGAAAAAAGGGGAGGAGGGAAGACTAAACAAAGACTCAAGAAGTCCTGCTCAGCAAATTTCTCTTTTGCAATTTCTCTTTTGCTTCTTACAAAGTCATAATTTTCTCAGGTTTCTCATAGTGATAGCTGCAGTTTACTCCTGAATGTTTCTCCTCAAAACAACTAAACATATGTTTCCTTGTTTGATAGCCAACTCTGAGACCCATTTCCACCCGAGCTTTCCACAGGTTTCATGTTCCTGTGGTTCTGCTGCTCTTCATGGAGATCTGACTCCTCTGGGATGGTGATTCCACCTCACAATGTTGCCCGACAATGGACTGAGTCCCCAGGGAGCATTATTTAACCTTCTAAATGCTTCCATGGGCTGTTCCAGTATGGGAGCCATACTGCTGTGTCTTGTTTTTATGTTGCTGAGTCCTGATTCAACAAGTATTTTAACAGTTCTAGCACAGATATACAAACTGAGCTGCCTGTATCACTTTGAAATGTGCTTCTGTATAATTGCCTTTATCTGAACCAGCAAATGAGAGTGTAGAACAGTTATGTTAAATGTCTGCTTCAATTTTAGAATTATGGGTATTATAGATGGACCGATAAAAGGAAAATAAGTTTTTCTAAGTGGGACTATGGAGAACCAAAACAGAAAAGAGCCTGTGTCTATCTAGCACTCTCTGGGAGCTGGAAAACAGCACCTTGCAATGAAAAACATCTTCCTGTCTGCAAAGAATCTGAGGGTAAGCAATGGTGATGACTTTCGGTTTCATGGCAGAAACCTTGCTTTATCTGCTTTGACTGAATTTCAAATTTCTAAGTATATATTGAGGAATAATAAGCCTGAGTATGTAATGTCAATACCTTTATTTTGCATGAAATATTTTATTCTGATGGAGTTGATATTCACCAGCCAAGATTTTACTGGACTGGAGTGATAGCTGCCATGGGAGTAGGCAGACAGATCATAGAGATTGTGGGAATGTTAGACATTTCACATTGAGTCTAGAATGTAAAACTGGTTCTGCTGACAGGGGTTTTATGGACAGGTCTGTAATCAGTGAAGTCCACTGAGTATAAAACAAATTTTTTTCTTCCACATATACCCATCTTTCCTACACTGGTTGTTACGTCATTAATATTAGATTCCAAAATCTAGATAAAGAAGAAAGAGTTGTATCTTATAAAAAGGGGTCTCTTATTGGCCCAAACAAAAGTTCATACTTCATAGGGTTTCTATGGATAGCACTGAGGAATACTACACAGTAAAAGTTACAGGCAAAACTCAAGATGGGACCGAGCTTTTTTGCTCTCATTTGTGTTAGAGTAACATCTGTTCGCTCTAGTGACACACACTTAATGGAAATTCAGAGTTTATTTGGGGACTTGCGGGGGGGGGGGGTTGTTTGTTTTTGGTTTGGTTTGGTTTGGTTTGGTTTGGTTTGGTTTGGTTTGGTTTGGGGTTGTGTTGGGTTGGGTTTTTGTGATTTTTTGGTTGGTTGTTTGGTTTTTAATTTCTTTTCTAGGTCATGCTCTGAACTTCATAGCTATTCATTCAAAACTTTTATTTTAAAAACACATGTACTAATTGACAATGTTGCCATTTCTTTCCATATTGTCATTGCTTGTAGGAAAATGAGGGGTTACTACGTAATATTCAATGAGCCTTAGATTATTCCATACCTTGTCAGATATAAAGATATTCAGAAATTTTATGTAAGAATTATTATCTTGAGGAAAATATTAAATGGGAAATTTCTACAGTAAACTAGGGCTTATATGATATTTCATTTAAAATAAAACTTATTTGAACTTCTTGAGAGTTTGGGAGTTTTCCTGGGGGCTGTTTTTCTGCTTTTTAATGCTTCTTTTATTTATATAAATTTGTTGGTTATAACAAAATAAACTAGAACCAAAATCCTTGAACACTCAAATATCGTTGAGACAGTCCAAGTTTGATTTCGTTAGTAACACAGAAGAGCACAGGTTCACACCAAGTCATCCTCTCATGGCTGACCAGTCCTGATCCTCATTGTCACTCTTGACTTACACACTGATAATTCTAGCACTGTGTGCCAAAGAATACTTTCAGTACTTCTAGGAAAAGGTGGTTTTAATACTTGATTCCATATATGAAGAACTGCAATCCCTACTGAATGAAAGCACCTATAATATCTTGTTTCTTCTAGATGTAATTCCTTCTGATCCCCCCCAGGATATTGGAACATGTCCTGAATCTGATCACATATCTTGGATTCCTTTCCGAAGCCACTGCTATAACTTCAATGCCAATGAAATGAGCTGGGCTCAGTCTGTGACTCAATGCATTCAATCAGGTAATTATTATTTTTACCCAAATATAGGACTTCAATCTTGACATAAAAAAGAAGTCTTTTAAAAAATCTTGAAAAGTAATAATGCAAAATCTACAAATATTAAAAAATAAGGAATAAACGTCTCATTTATTTTTATTGTTATGTGGTTTTTGGTTATGTTGAACTTAAGGTGATCAGATTTCCTTGTTTTATTTTTCCAGCTGTGTTTGTTTCTTGTTATATTTCTTCATTCACAAAATTTCTCCTTTTAGTAAGATCTTAAATTTTATGTGATTAAAAAAAAACCCCACTTGTTTCTGGCCTTATTCCTTCTTTTCCATATCTCTCCCCACACAATAGGTGAAGTAAATATCACAATAACAATCACTCATTTTTGACACGGGCTGTGTGATCCGAAAGGGGTTGCATGTGCTGCCTGGAAGCCCTTGCTCTATCAGCAAGGCTCCTTGGCAGACTGCAGAGCTCAGGGAGGGAAAATGCTTCCCTCCCTCCCTTTGGAGACATCTGTTCCTGGTCA
This sequence comes from Gymnorhina tibicen, assembly GCA_013399875.1. NCBI lineage: Eukaryota > Metazoa > Chordata > Aves > Passeriformes > Artamidae > Gymnorhina > Gymnorhina tibicen. The sequence continues at coordinate 531,612 of VXAZ01007739.1, forward strand.
AGACAGGAGCAGAACCTTGGCACTCTTTCACCTTTGCTGCTGAGTCATCAGCTATCTCATCCATGTCTCAGGAGGCCAGGAAAGAGAAAAGAAATGAATCGTCTGTTTCATATCTTTTTAGATCCTCTTAGCCCTCTTACTCTACCACCATTGCCAGAAAAATTAATACATCAGTTTGAATTGTAAATTTGTTTGTTGTACAATATTTCATGCTATATGTTATTCTGTCAAACCATGAAGAACAAATAATTAATCACTCATAATTCCTATGAAAAATATCATCCAATCGCTTGAAAATGTAGGGCACTTTGCCTGGTGTTTAAAAGTCATCATCTTCACTGTGCTTTTGTGTCTTTCACTTCAGATGACCACTCTCATTGTCTGTGCTGTTCCCCTGCAGCTGGACACTACCTTGTGGTCTCTATTTAAATTCATGTTTACTCCCTACCAGCAGGAGAGGTTTTTTAATTAACCTTAACCTATCTCAAAAGCTGTAGCTATGTTGGGGATATCTCCAGTCATCTTCCGTTGGTTTTTTTATAGGTGGTATGTTGACTTCTGTAGAAGATCTGGTTGAATCAAACTTTTTAATAGAACATGCAGACTTATACACAAGCAAGACAAGCGGCTTTTGGATAGGAATATACAGAAATGTAAATGGTAACTATTTTAAGTTCTATAAATAATCATAAACAGATTTCATTAAATGGACAAAAAAATTAATAAAATAAATAGGTTTTAAGCAACCAGTTGAAGTACAGTAGAAGTTCAGACCTCAGTCCTCTCTGAGGTTGTCTCCTATTCCTGGTCTCTGAGAAAGCTTTTCCTGTTGGGAATAAGTCCTGGCTGTCTTTCATCTTCTCATGGCTGGGGAACACTCATGTGGGACCTGTGGGAGTCCAGCCAGAGCCCAAGAATCAAGCTCCTTTGTGACTCTGTATGGAGAAAATTAGGCTGCTTGTTAATGCATGCAGTAGAAAACATGCATCTGGAAGAAAACACTGTTATCAGACTACAAGCAGTCAGAAATTGTTTTATTTTAGATTATTTTCAGCCCATTGAAGCATCTTTTTTTTTTAGAGTCTACGAAAAATGTTTTAATTTTAACTAAACATATGTTTAAGCATTACAGTAAAAGCTGCTTGATTTTCATTGAGTGCTGCTGAAATAATAATTTAGAAAATTTTTATAAAAATCTGAATTTAGCTTTTTTCAGTTTGAAACTTTAATATTCTAGGCAAAAATATGGAGAAATATAAATGACTGATAAATCTGCAAATCATAATTTGGGAAAGCAATTATATTGTTTTTGAGACAAGAATCAAATGAGATAAAATGTATCAAAAAACAAGCACAGGTGGAATTTTTGAAGAAAGTAGTATTGCCCTATTAGGCTGAATAAAGTAACACTATGTTAATATTCACTAAGGTGAAGACTTTTCCTGTGGATCTATTAGTATTGATATTAACTTTTGCAACATCAGGGCAGCTGCTTTGGCAAGACAACAGCGCCTTAGACTTTGTCAACTGGGGTGAGGGGCAGCCCTCAGGGGACGAGCTGGCTTTCTGTGTGGAGCTGTCTGCGGCCACTGGCAACTGGAGTGTCCTGCCTTGCTCTTCCCAAAAGGGTTTCATTTGTAAGAAACCAAAGAGTAAGTGACTTCTTTAATATTTTCTCTTTCCATTTATGATTTTATTTCAGTAGTAGTAGTACAATATGTTCATTACAAAGGACTGACACAAATGTTTCAATGTTCAGACCAAAATAATATGATTTCTTTTTTTTTGTTTGCCCTGTTTATGATTTCTTGCTTCATAACCTCAGATTTTCTTACATTCTGTGAGGAATATTCAATTAATAAGTAAAATTCACAAATAACTCCTGAAAAAAAAATAAACTCCTTTGTTGTTTTGTTCCCCTCCAACATAAACCCATTTTTTTTCTACTAACATTCCTATTTTCCTTCTATGGAACAAGGGTGGCATCAATAATTTGCTGTTCTTCGTCTTGCTGTAGTATGATACGTGCTGTTCCAGCAAGAGATGGATGAAGCAATTCTATTTAAATAGGAGCGGAAGTGCGATCCAGAGAACACATAGTGACTTTTGAAAAGAGTAGAAGTGTTTTGGTTAGCTTTTTTTTTTTTTTAATATTGTGTTTCTGTACAACTGAGCACCATCTGCTTTAGTCAGGAAGTAGAAATATCAGAATATTGTGAGCCAAGCAACCATGTGGTATTTTGGAGTTTAACTGTTAATTCTGCAAAAAAGTCCAATTTCCTGCCCTATTTCACAACCCCAAGGTTCAGGATGTTTCTGAGGTTCAGTCTCTTCCCCCCCAAAGCAGCTGGTGGGGGGAGCAGCAGTCAAACCAGTTTTGAGGGCATGTTCTCAAAAGGAAAATTCTGCTTTTAGGACAATGCGTAGTTTTCTTTGCGGTCAACAGACACTACAGAATGATAGTTCTGTTACCAGACATGTCAGAAAGCAGAAACTCGCTATCACCACACAGTTTATTTGATGGGTTTGACTGTGAGTGGCCCTGATGCGCAATGCCAAAGTACAAAGGGTATTCCCTGACACCGGGTTCTCCAGCAGAACGGCGTTTCAGCACAACCAGATATTTATTCCATTATAGCCAGCTCTTCGTCCTTTCAGATTTAACAGCTGCTTTTCCTTCGTGCTCGCAATCACACCAGAGCTCAATGCACTGCTCTGGTTCTGCTCCGGTTCTGCTGCAGCAGCCCGGCTCCTGGTGCATCCCACGCTGCCTTGGTCCCGCTGCCCACGGGATCCATCCTTGCCGTGGCCATCACCCAGCAGCTCCCAGCAGCTCCCACCCAGCCGCCGGGAAAAGCCTTGCAGACGGCGCCCTCTGTGCACAGCCGGGAAAAGCTGCACAAGAAAGCCTGAGCTTATACGAGTAATTATAGATGCAAATGAATTACGGTAAATTAAGACCTGCTGGGTCTCAAAAGAATTGTGTGTGATACAGGAAAGCTCAAATACCCTCAGCAGTCGATCAAGTTGTTCCTAGTCTCCACAAGAAACAGACCCGGTGAAAAGGGCAAGGTTAATTAATCAGGGGAGAAAAGAGAGTCCACTTAAAACAGTCAGAAGCTACCAGTGCTTGGAGATATTCTGGTTATTACAAAAGAAGCAAGAAGGGAGTTTAAAATGCAAAACAAAGCAGTTTTACTGAAAGAAGTATGGGGTTAAAAATCTTCTGCACCTTTTCAGCTCTCTTAATTTAGCAGATGTGTTTCCAGAAGTGATGATGTGCAGGTTATCAGACCTTTTGCTAACATGAAACTGTCAGGAAGAAAATCTGACCTTTTTAGATTTTGACTAAACATTTGTCTTTATCTTTGACAGCTATTCTTAAAGCAGCTGCAAACGTGGAAGGTAAGATTTTTTTTTCACCTTCCAAATAATTTCAGATACTTGCTTGATTAATATTATTTATTTAGTGTATGGATTTTTTTAAAATATGAGCTTAATTTACTTAGTTGCCATTGAATTCCTTCCCAGCCTAATTTATCGTTATCTGCAAGACACTTAGGGAACCCCAAGATAAACAAATGCTTTGGTAAATTAATCACCCTCTCTCTGATCCTCCTTTTGCATGGTAAGATCTGTAAGGGAGACTGACACAGAGACATTATAATAGATTTTCCCTCTAGTAATTAAGGGAGAAATTATAGTTTTCAATATTCTTGTATTTATTTGTGGCTATAGTTCATTCATTTCTATTTACTTTTTGTTTAGTTACAGATGCCAAAAAGGACAAAGCCAGTGGTCACCTGAATACGTGGATACTACTTACTCTGGTCCTCATCATTTTATTAGGGGTGGGCTTCATGATTTATTTTTTATTTAAGATGAAAACTGGAAGTGGAACTGGAAGAGAGGTGAGGCAGGGCAGCAGACAGCTGGAATACAGCCGTGCCCTGACTGCAGGGGACAATGGAAGTGATGCTACAAACGACAAGGAGAAAAATGAACACAGTGTTGTCTGATGGGATAACACAGCCAAACCAAATGGTTAAGCTGAAAAAAATAAAGCTGAACTAAAGGAAACCTTAGTCTCTATTAGGTGCATGTAACTTTTACTATGAAGTAAAATTGGCAGTTATTGCTTTGGTAAAGACTGAGAGCTATTGCTGTGTGCTCTTCAATAAATACTCTCAGGTATTTATTGATTTAGTACTGTACAAAATGGCTAATTAAGCAAGCATGGAAACTAACAGAACTAGTGGGAATTTAGATTTAAAATATGTGGGTTACTTATTTAGGAGTTTGTGACAGCATCACATACAGAGTCAAAACTAACATTGAGCACTATTTGCAGAGCACTCAGCCTTAATGCCTGCACTTTGAGAGTCTCTCACCACACTCTAGTGAAGCATGCACACTGTTACTCAAGTGGTCTTTGGAATAAACAGAGATTTACATGAATTGTTTGTCCCCATTGCTGCCCTTTTCTTACACCCTTTACATAAATATCTTCCTTGCTATAGTATTATAAATGAAATGCAAACACTTGTCCTTCGTCCATGGCTTCAACTTGGATTTTGCAAAACAAATAAATCTTTGCATACAGTCTTATTCTATGACTTTGAATGCTTTTTATCAATTATGAACATGAGACTATACCAATAAACAATCTATATATTGCATAATAACCCTTCAGTGTTTAATTAGCATGTGGAGGTGATACATGGTTTGTTGATCTAATGCATCTTCTTCCTTAAAAGAGAGGCTGACAGGAGTAGACACGGAAACACGAACATGGCATATGACTAAAAAAGCCATAAATAAACTATAAAATAAAATAGTTGCCAAATAAATTTTGGACGAAATCCATATCTGGTTTTATTCCACTTGATCACTCATTTTAGAATACCTTTGCTTACTATCCTCCACCTCTCTGATAAATGGGCCGATAACTGGGCACTGTGTCCATGCTACAGGCCACTAAAACAGTGGGGCACACAACAGTGCCTTGCTAGTGAAATGTTTCAGAGGTTTACTGAGATTTTTAATTTCTATGAATTTCTGCGAATTCTCTGTTGTCTATGACATAGTGAAGAAAAAAAGATCTCAAGGAGGTCTGGGAAAAACAAACCTTTAGAAAGTGCATAAGAACTGCAGAGATGTCACATGACACTGGATTGACAATATATAGATACGGCAATTAAATAAAACATATTTTGCAGGGGATAAGGAATAAAGGGCATTTTGTACTCAAACTACTTTTAATGACAGTCCTCTTGATCTTACAACTTCTTTTTTCCCCTCATGTAAGTTACAAAAAATACACATATTTTTCTTTCTTTGTAAATACTGAACTGGATTCAGTGCTGTTTGATGGCTAATGATAAAGGCAAAGCAAATGAAAAGAGTAAATAGATTAAAAAATCCAACATAATATCATTATTTCAAATTTTTATATTTTATATTGATAACACAGCTCCAAAGACTCTGTATTGTGTGAATTAATTTCTTCTATCTTATTAAGTGATGCTTTGCTCTTGCAGAAAATAATGTGAGATTTGTCTTCATAATTAAGCCACAAAAAATAGACAAAATCTGAAGGGCAATTTAAGCTGAATTTCTTTCCTCCCTCCCTTTTTTTTCAAAACAACTAAGTGATTGTGCATCATAGCTGTAGTTCATTTCCACTTAATAAATAACTGAAGCTCACTTGTAAAATTTGAAACTATTACTTTTTCCTTGTCTCATTTACACTTGGTACAAATAAATAATAAAATACTAAAATTCATTTGCACTTAGTGCATGAAATAATTTTGAAAGGCAGTTTTTTTGCCAAAATCACAGAAAGATTTGTAAAGACTTGGCTAATTTGTGTTGGTTCTTCTAAGATAAATTCACATGAAATAACAGCACAGTAGTTCTACTAGCTGATACACTGGATAGATAAAAGGCAAGTGTATACATAATACCCAGTTTATCAAGTCACCAAGCAAAATTAAATTGTCCTGTGTGCGTTAATTTTTCACACTGACATAGTCAACATTGCTCACTGCAGTAAATTAAATCAATATATCTTTTGCAGCAGTGAAGACCTATCTGGCTAAGAAATTTGCATATATTTTTCTCTGAGTTTCCCAGGTATATATGTATGACATTTAAGGCACATCCATTTAAAGTGCACTCCCTGCTTCTTTGTGTTTGAGGGTCAGAATGCTGCAATTGCAGCACAGAACTAAGAAAGTTAAAAATAATTCAGTGGAATGATCTTGAAATGTTCAAACTTTGCCACTTGCTTTTGAATGGATGGAAACCTCACTTACAGATGCAAAGTTTGAATTTTGTATTTACTTATAGATTTCAAAATACCACATGTGACAGGATATTTCCTTATTTAGAGCCCAGAGTTTTCGCTTTCAACTAAAAATCTCCAAAACTGAGAAGGAACCAGCACCAACTGATTCTTTAAGGACCTCTACTGCAGCAATTATTTCATCTCATCTCTTTGCGAATAAGAAGACAGAATGAAACACTTGACCTTTTCTACAGTTTTAGTTTTCCTCTCATTTGTTCATACTGCTTTTCAGACACTCGGTGAGTCTATTTTTTCCTATCCCCTGCAAAAGTGGATGTGAAAGTGGGCATCTTTGTTATCTTGCTGGTTTCTCAGGATCTTTAAGATTTTTACACAGCTTTACAACTCTGCATTTCATATTTGTCCTAATGGGAGTGGTCCACAGACGTTTCCAAAAGACAGATACAGACATGCTGATTTACTTTTAAAGAGAGGGGAAGATCCAAAATGGGGTAAAGCTGGGAATCAGAAGGACAGCGTCACACATGTGAATAAAGATTGCCTTTTGGGTCCAACTTATTTATTGGTTATGTTTGCTGCTGTAAAGTGGATGGACTTCACAGTGTTCTCCATAGTCCTTGTCTGTATATGTGACTGACTCACAAAAAATGAAAGGGATGAGGGAATTAAATAGGGTGTTGTATGTGTTTCTCCTCGTCTTAGCATGAGATTGTGTGGGATGAGATGGAACTTGTGGATTGATGTAAGATGTGGCTTCTCGCTGTGGCTGAGAAGATGCCATTGAAAAAAAAATTAGAAATATATGAGAGTCAAGAACAGCTGTGGAATAACCACCACAGCAGTAAGGGTAAGGATGAGAGGGGTAGTTAAGGCTCTGAAGTTGACCAAAGACAGATCACAGCTCCCTTTTGAAGTAAGTATGATGATAACGCTCAAAGACGTGTTTTCTTTATCCTTCAGTTCATTGGATTTGTGGAGTGGGGTACATATCACAGCTTCCAAAAGCAGACACTGTTCCATGTGAGCTGTGACAGCACTACCCTGTGCAAAAACGGGTCTCCCACCTCCTCTGTGAGCTGGGAACCCAACACAAAAGCAGAAACCTCAGGGTTTCCAGAAAGAACTCCTATTATTAGACCCAAAAATTCTACGAGGGACAATAGCTGGTAGTTAGGGGACTATGCTAAGCACTTATTTACTGAGCAGTAAGAAATAAAAGATTTAATAATTAAAACTTTTTGCCTAAATGGACAAGGAAAGAAGAAACAAAGTCTCAGATTCAAATTTAGATTTGCAGAAGTGAAACTTCTATATATTACTGAGCTGGTCAAAGTAATACAGGGAGTTTCCGGAAGAGCTCAAGAACTATTCTTTCCATCATAACCTCCCAGAATTTTCCCTGTTCACTACCCAACACTGGCTTGCCCTAACATCCTACACTTGTCCTAGAACTTTACTTTAGTGTGTGGAGGGGTATCTCACTGCCTCTTATGAGTTACTCTCTCAGATGGATATGGCAGCAATGCTGCATCTCTGTTTCCAGGTGTGAATTGGAGGCACGGAGGGCTGAAGGGCAAAACCTTGCCCTCCTGTTCTACAGGCCATAGAATATTCCTTGTAGTTCAAATTTCAGTCCCTCATGACCCAAAGCCAGTGAGAGCTGTATGCTACCTGACATTTTGAAGAGCATGCAGCTGTGTGCCCAGGAGGACTTGCTTTGTGTGTCACAGCACAGCTGCAGTTCTGGACAGCCCTTCCCAGCAGGGCCTACTTATCTCAATAGATTACTACATTAGGCTGCCTATAACCCTTTGGGAGTGTTAACTATCGTGTGTGGCATTTACAATGCACAGGCATGCACATGCTATCCACACCTATAGAATCTGTATGTTCCTCAGTGTTGGTTCTTGTGAGAATGTTTGTGATTTGTTGTGCGCGTTATGTTGACTTCCTGTGACAGATGTACTAATGAAAGGATACTGGATCGAGGCAAGATAACAAGTCACCATTATACGGTTTTTAATTCCAAAAAAATCCCCAAAATATATCAGAACATGTCAATTCCAGAAAGAGCAAGAGTCACAGAAGGCTCATTCACTAACTGTATTAAGCACAAATGCGACCCCATGGAGAAGTATGTAACAGGAGCTAAATCTATAATGCATAAAAGTGATGGCCAACTTCCAAATTGTCAGTAAAGGTCTCTTTTGGAAATCTTGAATGAAATGTGCATTTCAGGAGAAGATGAAATTTTGTTATTATGATCACATTTTTGAAGCTGTCCTAATGCAGTTTATGTGTTCTTATTCCTCCGTATTGTGTTTACATGTATTTACTGAGCTGTACTTACTTTTCCTTCCCAGAATGAAATAAGTCTTGAAAATACCGTTTGATCTTTGTGAATATTTGCAGCCTCCTGACATGAGTCAGATCAGCACAGAATAGACAACACATTTTTCTCCTCGCAAGCTCCCCCCACCATGTGCTCACTGTAACCTCTTATTCTGAATGTTTTGTTTTACAGACAAGGATATATTCTTAATATACAATGAGGATACTAAGTTCTGTTTAATTGCTCAGAGTTCTGAGGCAGTCACAACAGCCGCTTGCAAGAAAAACAGTGACTTACAAAAATTCAGGTGGGTCTCTGATCATCAGCTAATGAGCGTGGCATTTGCACAATGCTTGGGAGTGCCCTCCAAGAGAAACCAGGCTAAAATTTCTCTGTACCCGTGCAATAAGAAAAGTGAATTCCAGAAATGGGAATGCAAAAATGCGGCCTTGGCAATCCAAGGGGAAGATTTATTTCTCAGTGCTGGCAAAAGAAAAGAAAATATTGCACTGAAAACAGGATCAGAGGCAATGGATAAATGGAAGATCTATGAAACCACGGATGATTTGTGTTCTCAAGGCCAAGAAGGTAAAGTTTAAATGTTAATCTTGATGGTTTATTGAATCCACTTGTTTGCCATCAGAGATAGGGTCTTTTGATTTCTGCTCCCCTTAACCTGATATCAGCTGTTCTCGCTGAGGCAATGGTGGACTAGAGAAAGATTAGTTCATATATTCAGGCCTGTATCCCTCCATCCTGGAGAAACACAGTTGCTCGGGTTCAGACAGAATGCAGTTTGTGCAAAAAATGTGCATATTTTTCGTTCTTTACTTTTAAAGCAAATGTAGATGTAGGTTATTTATAATTGTTAGTGTTAATCACTCTTCTCAGTGGTGCCTAGCAACAACACAACAGGTAGAAACTGAAGCACAGGAAGTTCTGCTTGAAAACGAGGAAAAACTTCTTTTACCAAGCACTGGAACAGATTGCCCAGAGAGGTTGTGGAGTTCCCCTCACTGGAGAGATTCAATAACTGTCTGGATACAATCCTGTGCCCTGTGCTCTGGGATGGCCCTGCCTGAGCTGGGAGGTTGGACCAGATGACCCACTGTGGTCCCTTCCAACCCGAACTATTCCGTGATTCTGTGACTCTGTAATCAAAGCACTTCATTTAACTGCATGCTATTACTAGGGAGACTGTATTAGTATTATTGGATGAAAGGGAAAAATCTCTAAGTTTAATACACCAATATTAAATGTAAGGAAATAATTCCATGAATGATACCTTCAGTTGGTCTATGAGATTTCAGATGCCAAAAAATCCCACAACATTACCAATGAAATCAATGGTTTATTTTTAATGAATGATAGGAAGTTAAGCCACATGATAAAAAAGATAGCACTATATTTAGAAAATTATATATAAATATATGAGATAAAAATCACTACATTTTTTTCATAGTTGGCTACAGCATGAAACTGCTTGATTTCCAGCTGATACAGCTGATGATGTACCCCAGAAGCAAATGGTAAATTGCAGTACCTACCAAGAACTTCCACGAAAGACATTGCTGATGATAGCAGTTCCCCAGTTACACTTGTATAACACTTGTAATGCTTTCTCCAGGTAGTCTAATGGAGAGTACAGACACATATATAGCTATATTAAATTTCTCTTTTGTCCCCTCAGACCTGTTTACACTGTTAGGAAATTCCAACGGAGCTCCATGTGCCTTCCCCTTCCTGCTGAGTGGTAGGTGGTATGCTGAGTGCACGGCTGCTGGCAGGTCAGATGGCCTGCTCTGGTGTGCAACAACGCCTGACTTCAATGCAGACCATTTGTATGGGTTCTGTCCAGCTGCCAGTAAGTCCCACAGACATAGACCCTATAACAAAACACTGTTATGTAAATATATCAGTATTGAGATGCTGTTAATAATGCAGAAGGGAAAAACATTGCAATGACCTAAATTTTTCTCAAAAATGTCTCTTTCACTCAATAATATTCCTGACAGAAGTAACAATTCTGTTTGCTAAGAGCTTACAGTCAGGCTGAAAGTTGTCTGGGTGTGTCCATCAGTAGTTAAGACTCAGGAAAAAAAATAGTGTGCTTTAAATATGACTCTCTTCAGCACAGGATCACCTGAAAATTGAGATGCTATTTACAGCCTAATACTCACTGATATTTGTGATAGCAGTAGTCTAACCTTTTCTATGCAAGCAAAGCCCTGTTCTGTGTAACAAGATTGGTCTACAGTTCATGGGAGAATGTAGTTTGTTTTTTGAAAGATATAAAATTAAAAGATTGGCTAAAAGATTTTACTGAAATGTTAGCGTCATCAGCATTTCCCTTTTAATGTTTCAGACTACATTACAAAATAATGCTATCTTAACAGATAAAAGTATGGTCATTGGAGTGTCAGATCAAGAACACCAAAATACATGTTAATGAAGATATTAAAAATGCTGCCTCAAACCTTATTTTTCAGTGCAATACCACAGAATCAGAATCACAATTTGTCATTTTGATAGGAGCATTGCACTGGTAAACCAGGTTCAACTCACTCTCAACCACCAACCACCATCATTCTGACTGATTTGGTGAAAATTATTCTCTGGTGCAATATTGCAAGCAGTAGCTTGAAAAATCCCATGGCATCCTCACTATATAAACTAGAAAATATGAAGAATTTGGCATTATAAAATTGTTGGGACATTATCACTAATACTTGAGTCTACAGTTGAAAAAGAATGTTAAAAATCTCTGAATCAGCAATAAAGAAACAATAAGAAATAGAAAACATTTCCTCTAACAAATCATTCAAGAAATTTAGTATTTTTTTCTCAACAGAAGAGAAATTTAGGGCAAGTTGTAATCACAGCTTATTTTAGTACTTGCCCAGGGAACAGTTTTGCTAACAGTGTTCTCTCAGAAGACAATTTCAACATTGCAGTTATCTAAAACACACACAGACTACAAATACAACCTCAATTCCCTCAGCTGCTCCTTACAGGGCCCTTCACCAGCTCTCTTGCCCTCCTCTGGATGTGCTCCAGCACCTCAAGATCGATATTGTAGCGAGGCCCAAGACTGAGCTGAGTACTTGAGGTGTGGCCTCACCAGTGCCGAGTACAGGGGGACCATCACTGCCCTGGTCCTGCTGGCCACTCTGTTGCTGATCCAGGCCAGGATGCCATTGGCCTTCTTGGCCACCTGGGCACTCGCTGGCTCATGTTTGGCTGGTTATCAACCAGCACCCCCAAGTCCGTTTCCACTGGACAGGTTTCCAGCTGCTCTTCCCCAAGCGCATAGCATCGTAAATGTGATTAGTGATGGCATAATTTCACAAGAAAGGTTTCATTACTGGAAATGTTTGTATTTCAGTAGTGTTTCAGCCAAGAATAAACCTGGGCATAGCCTATGAGCTGCCAAACAGGTTCTCAGGGCAGACAATGACCAAGATACAGTTTTGATTTACTGACCTCTTTACAATATTTTTTTTGTCCTGGAGATTATAAAATTTGAAGGGGAAAGTGCAAATAAAGGATGAAAGGCTCATCACTGCTGACATCAATGACAAACCCTCTTTTCTTAACAAAGAACAAGATAACTTGTGGGTCTGAGCCTTATTTGCTCAGAAAATGTTATTTCACAAGTAAGCTTGCAGTTAAATTTTGCCATAGCATTTTTTGTAAAATGTTTATTACAAACTCAGGCACTAAATCTCTTTTCTCTCACACAGACAATGACAGATTTTGGAGTACAGATCCTTTGACAGGAACCTACTACCAGATAAACCACCAGTCAGCTCTCACATGGCACCAAGCACGGAAGAGCTGTCAGCAACAGAATGCAGAATTATTAAGTGTCACGGAGATACATGAACAGTTATATCTAAGAGGTGAACTAAAAAGCAAGAATCAGTAAAAACTATTTCAAAAGGTTTTTTTGACTGATTACAAATGTTTCAATGCTTTAATCACATTATAGTGAATAGCTGATGTAAAAAAATGGTGTATATATACTAATCAGAAATAAAAAAACTGCAGTATATTAAGCTTTTTATAGGTGGAATTTTTGTAAGTTGTGGGATTACCATTGGAAATTATTTATAGTATTATTAGTAGTATTTTATTTTTAAAAAATCGAAGAATTTCCAGCTAATTAAGCAAAAGTTGGCTCAAGCTCAGAAAACACCAAAATGGTCCCAGAAAGGGATCTTAAAAGAAGAAAAAACATTTTAAGACGCAGCCATTATATGACTATTACATTATATGACATGTCCTACAATTTTATTTTGTGTTAATAAATCAGTATTCTTCATGTATATCTAATGAAATAGTTTTTTGGAAATACAATACAAATTTTATACAGACTTCATAGATTTATGCACACTCTGTGTAACAAAGGTCCTACATCAATTAAACCACACACAAGAAAAATGGTAACAACATTAGTAATAGCAATTCAGTCTTTCAGTTTTCAAAGCTTATTGTTTACATATAACTGTACAATAGCATTAAGTTCAGATAAAATAATACGTAAAATAATCTTTTTCCATTCTCTGCTCTTTATCTACAGAAAAATCCCTCTGAGTGTGTTACCAGTAAACATGAATTCTGTACTGAACTTACACAGCACCAGGCAGACTTTTACTATCTTCTTCTAAACTTTGGAAATGCAGAAGTATTCCTAGCAAATCTCATTAGAATTCAATTCTTTTGGTTACCTAGATTTGATCGATGGCAAGAGATCCTCCCTCTGGATTGGGCTGAATAGTCTGAATCTCAACAGCGGCTGGCAGTGGAGCGGTGGCTTTCCCTTCAGATACTTTAACTGGGCACCAGGTAGTAATCTCTTTAAACAATTTTTGGAATTAATATTTGCCACCAATATGGCAAATGCATATTAAATGCAGTCCTGTAGTACTCCACAGCAACATGAGGAAAGGGAGCTGAATGGCCTATGAGACACGAGACAAAAAATCTGAGAATGATGCTTTTCTTCACTAGATAAAATTCACGGAATTTCGAGCAGAAGAGCTAAATAACCTCATCTCCTATCAGAGGCAGATAAAGTAAAAAGCACCAGTTGAGCTGTAGCATACTGGGAATGCCTTCAAGTCAGGGAAATCCTCTGTGTCTCTACAACTCTCACAGGGTTATCAGACCCTGCATCCTGCAAGGACTCAGCTGTCAGTGAGCACTGCTCTTGCAAAGCCTTCCTCTTCACTTCTTATGCTTTTTTGCTCTTCTCTCATTCAAGAGGCTGTAAATAGAGTTCATGGCATTGACACTTTATCTTTGAAAGTCACTTAATGATTGCCATGGCAACAGTCAGTTGCAGCAATTTCTGAATAAATGCAAGGATAGTCAATCTTTTGGCCTTCCCAAGTCTCAGAGGTGGCACCTGCTTTTATCCGGCATAGAGGATAAAGGGAAAGCCCAGAGCTGCTGAGTCTGGTAGAAGGTTTCCTACCTTCTTCCAAGCTGGTCAAATTCCTCAAGCTTTGCAGGGCCGAGGAGTTGGCTCTCAGGTCACTCAGCCCATGCCCTCAGAGCTCCTGTATCCCCACACAACGGCTATGATCAGGAGTTAATCTACACATTTCCAGTCCACAGCAGAATTGTTTTAAGTTGTATCTTTTGTGGGGAGAAGGAAAAAAAGTAATTCATCACACTGTGGGCCTCTCTGGGAAGAAAACACTGACCATTCCCCAGGCATAATGGTCCTGGAGAAACTCCTGGAGTGTTGGTTGAAGAGGCAGGCAGAGGAGAGACACTCAGTAATTGTGAAGGAATGTCAGGAGGTTCTGCTCGCAGCAAGGAGCAAATCTGCATTCGCTTTGCAAAGCACATGCAGAAAGGACCACTATTCTGTAATCAAATGTGGCAGAAATTGTGAAGTATGCAACAAGCATTGAAAGAAATGTTTTGATGGGTACTTCTAAATTACATTTCCTTATCTCTGGTAGAAAAATAATCATAGGAGTGAAATCATGAGCCCATAATTTACACATGAAAAGGCTATAAGTAAATTGCTCTTTCAGCTGCTGACATAAACTCTGTGCTACGTACAAATAATTTGGTTTTTATCCCATGAAGGAAGTCCTGAGCCTGAGTCTGAAAAACTCTGTGCAGTACTAAATCCCAGAAGAGATGCTAAATGGGAAAACCAGCCATGTGAGCTGAAACTTGGCTATATCTGTAAAAAGGAAAACTCCACAAAGGACCCTTTAATTCTTCCACCGGGTAAGTCAAGCAAATAAGAAAACCTTTTGATAAGGACATAATTTACGTCACTGAAGTTAAATTTAATGGCTATTTAAAATAAAAGGAATAAGCAAGCATTGAAATTTGTTTTTCTGCTATGATGACTGGTACAGAACAGTTATTTATTTACCTCAATATATTTAAATATTGAAAATGTTCCTGGAGCCCCGTAACCACACCAGCATTTTTTACTTTATGTTATTATTCACAATTCCAGAGGCCCTGGGTTAAGCCATATATTATCATGAAAGTATCATGGCCTGCACAGACATGAAAATAGAGTTAGAGATGCTTCACCCTTCTTGCATTCTAATGGAAACACTGAGGTTTGTCACAGAAGGCTTGGGAAAATGGCACCAGGAAGCTTCTTGATGCAGCAACTTCTTGATGGGGTTGCCTGTAAGCTAGAATGATGGCAAAAAAGAGCAACTTCCTTTGGACCACTTTGCTACTATACTTCTCTCTGGTTTATTTAATGAGAGTTGGCATGGAAAGTCATGTGTGCCGAGAATTACTTGTGCTGCAGTAATAAAGCCTTTATGAAATATAAAAACCATAATTGGGTGGGGTATGTTGTGTGGAAATAATACATACCAAATTCCAAAATACTCCTCTGGCTAGCGAATACTTCACACTAGTGAAGCCCAGTAACAACCGGCTCCAGTCTTTTCCTCTTCTGTTTAAATGCAGTATGGTTTCTGTGAAAGTACAGTGAGCAACAACATACAGACTAAAATACACGTGTGACGAATGAAGTACTGCTTATTTGTTACCACTTCATTTAAATTCTAATTAGTTAATTAAATGATTTTAAATGTAATTGCAGTTATTCTAGACTTCAGTTTGCACCGTTTAAAAACTTGAAATATCTATTGATTTTTAGGGGATGTAGAGCCTGTTAAATGCCCAGAAGAATGGCTGCCCTATGGAGATCACTGTTTCATGGTTCATAGAGACCCCAAAGCATGGAGCGAAGCCCTAATTTCCTGCAATGAAAGCAATGGCAACCTGGCCAGTATCCACAACCCTGAGGAGCATGGCTTCATATTGTCTCAGCTTGGCTACAGTGAGTATTACTACAGGACAGCATTTGGTACTGATAGAGAACTATACTGTTAGAAATCTTACAGGATTTAAATAAAATAAATTTTGCTTGTTTATATGAATATTTATAGGGAAGGCCACAGATATATAGGTTAGAAAAAATTCAAATGCCAAAAACCCACAAGAGGAATAATTATGCTCTCTTCATTTTCATTTTAACTCTTTTCATTTTGATTTTCATTTGTTTTTCACTGCATGAAATCATTTGAAGGAAACAACAGCTCTGGTTACTGCAGCATTTGAGTGGATTATCTGCATCAGACACCTTGTAGCTGTAGATACAGTAATGGACTTTACTGATAAAGCTGAGGAATCTCATTTCCTGGTGGTATCTCATTTTTAACTTCTTGAAAGAAGAATGTGATTAAAATAAACTCCTCCATCTTTTAATACAGATGAATTTGCATTGCAACATTGTCATTTTAGCTCATCTCCATAAAATCTTGCTCCTATGGACTGTTTCAACTTGGGTAATAACACAGATGAATTTCTGTCCTTAGAAGCTGTGGATGGGCTGTGGATTGGCCTGAACGACCTCAAAACTCAAATGTACTTTCAGTGGAGTGATGGGACTCCTGTGACATATACCAAGTGGTTGCCTGGAGAACCAACCCATGAACTCACTGGCCAGGAGGACTGTGTCATTATGGCAGGAAAGGTGAATCATTCCACGTGAATCACAGTGTGGCACTGTACTATTCGAGTTTTGGTTATATTTCTAGGGAGATTTTTAATGCAACTTAGCACAGTTGCTAAATTGCATAGAATCAAAGAATTTTATCTTTATTCTCTCAGACATATGGTTATTCTAAATTAAATTTAAAATGAAATTACATATAACTAGTAAATGTTCATATCTGATTGTGAGTGTACATTCTATGCCCAGCAAACCTTAACAGTCTGGCCATGCCACTTAGCTTAACATAACCTCACCTCCAAGCTCAGATACTTGGACTCCATTAAAAAGTACAGATCTTCACATTGAAACAGTATTTTCAAAAGAATGATAATGTTTCTAAAGGAAATGGGTTTCTCTGCTTCACTGTTTTTCACCTCTTCCCAAACTGCAACTAGGATGGATACTGGGCAGACAGTGCCTGTGACAGGAAGTTAGGCTACATCTGCAGAAGAGACCCACTACAAGGAGTTTCTGGGACAGCAAAAACTGATCCTGCCTGCCCGAAGGTAAGAAGAAAGCATAACCAAGAATCTGGTTAGCAAAATTCCACAGGTTCTACTTGACATTGAAACTGTCTTTGTTTCTTTCCTTTCCTAACAACTGTTATTCTACAACAAATTCAGGGTGATAATTTTCACTACATTCCCATATAAGGAAAAATAATAAGTCAGGCCTATTACCTCTCAGAACTGTCTGTGAAAGGGGCTAAAGCCATTCCTGTGGTTGTCTGGATCTTTGTTATATTGTTCTGCAACCATCTGTGGTTATCGGACATGTAGTATGGACTGGTAACAATTTCTGGACTATGTGGCATGATGCAAGATGATGACAAATCTCACTACTGAAGCCAAATCAAAACAATAAAATCATTTTTATGAGTGAATTATTTTTGAGCAAGTTATTGTATCCTACCACCTTTTTTCCTTCTCTTTTCCCTCTTTTTATTTTTCCATTTACTACTATTCTGTATTTAGTAATCTTTCCCACAAGCCCATATGGAGAACAGAGCTGAGACTCATTGTGCTCGATGGAACCAAGCAGCAGCCAAATACTGAACACAGAGTTTATTTACCTTTCTTGGGTGAAGCAAGCAAATCTTGAGTTGGCATAAAAAGGAAAAGTGACTTGGAATTCAGCTGCAATTTTGAGGATTTTGTTCTTCAGTGGTTTTTATGTTACCTCTTCATTACAGTCAGACTTTTTAAGTGACCTGATGAATTAAATCATTAATTAGTCTATTTACTGTTCCTTTAGCCTTGAAAACATCAGGAAAACGAGTCACCGTCTCTACTATAATACAGACTACTCTTTTTGGTTCTGAAAAAGGAAATATTTTATTCACCTGATTCTGAATGCACTCTGCATTCTGTGTCCCTCTGACATTTTTACCACTAAAAATTTATCTATTATTGGCAAAAAAGTGAGACTCATAGGCATTAAATCTCTTCTTTCTGCACTGAATGTTTGCTAAGCTGAATTTCCATTAGTACACTGGAACTCAAATTAATACACAATCACATTTGGTTATATTAAAAATATGTTGTTTTATGAGTATTCACTGAAATTCAAGTACTAGAACATACTCTTTTTTTAATTGCAAGTTTATTTCATGTGTTCTTTACAGGGTTGGGAAAGATATGGTTTTTACTGCTACCTGGTTGGACACACCTCTGTAACATTTTCAGAAGCAAAGAAAACCTGTGAAAGGAGCAGTGGTTATTTAACAAGTATAGAAGACAGGTATGAAAAGAGTTTAAAAACTGTATATCTGATGCAATAATATTGGAATTTTAAAAAATAGTTGAGAAATTTTTGGAAAAAAAAGAAAAACAAAAAACCCCAGAATATCCTTTTTGTGAAGAAAAAAAAATAGAATAAACACAGTATCTAACTAAATAAACACAGCTTTTCTAACTAAAAATAATTTACACATCAATGTTTTCTGGTACTTTACGCTGAAAGAACAGACAACAGCAACTGCTCTGTAAGGAGCAGTTTTTCAACATAGCACAGCTTCACCCCTTATTGCAGCTACTTGTCCTGGGTTACAGTGTATTCTGTTACCATGAGCTGTTGAGACCAGGTATAGCAATGCTCCTTGCCTCCTCCCTCGGACTATCTCCTGTTAATGGGCCCATCAGTGCCTTGCCCCATGACTCAGAGATAACCTGCACCTGGACTGTCTCCTGTTAATGGGCCCATCAGTGCCTTGCCTCATGACTCA
>VXAZ01007739.1:550906-742876 GCA_013399875.1 Gymnorhina tibicen
TTTCACTATTGAATTATTAAATTTATTTTATTTTTTTTTCCCTATTGAATTGTATTTCTGACTTGGAGTCTCTCACTAGTTTGCTTTCAGACTAATACGCTACTGCATCTGGAACCCAGTTAAACAACACATTCCCCATAAGAGGAAACCTAATGGAGAATCTATTCTAGCTGTGCAAAGTTTGGGATGCTAAGGAGTGGAAGATGAAAGGAAAGCTAGGTTTGATCCCATCTAACTCCTGTCATTTCAGATATGAGCAAGCCTACCTGACCAGCCTCGTTGGTCTGAGCTCTGAGAAGTATTTTTGGATTGGTCTCTCAGACATGGAACAGCAAGGAAGTTTCAAGTGGGTGACTGGTGAAGGTGTTCTGTACACAAACTGGAATGAAGCAATGCCTGGTACTCTACTGATGCCGAATGATTTTTGCCTTTTTCCTGTTATATATTCTTGGTATTCTTTACACATATATTTGTAGCCCATTATTGTATTAGTAGCTAATCCCAGTGCTTTTCGCTACCTTTTCCCTAGCCAGAAAGACAAAACATATTCCAGAGCTCCAAGCCCCAGGGGGCACAAGGCCCCTATCCTAGCTTGGTTCTTTCTGGGAACCAAGGCCAAAAAATAGCACTTCAAGACACATTTTCATAAACAAAGTTTAGTTTCCATCTGAGGGGGGAGGATTTAGAAGGGTTGAACTGGAGGAAATTACCTCACCTTTTATGTCTCTAATTGGTGATTTTTCTCAATTAGCTAATTTGCTAAATTTATACAACTGTATTCACCCCATGGAGGGGGTGGGAATTTTGTGGAAGTTTTCCATATCTGCCCCTGGAGGCCTCCAATAAAGACCAGCTTTTATATTACCTCCTATACTAATATTATCTCAAGAATGTGTTGTTTCATTTGTAGGTTCTTTAAGGCATCATTACCACTGGACTTAATCTATGCTACTTAGGAACACTCTGTGTTCCCTAATTCTAAACTGTTTTCCAACTTTGATAAATCCATGATGACACATAGGAACATTCTGCCTTTGAAACTGAAGTGTCTTTTATACATGTACCTAGGCTGCAAACTGGATCCTGGGTTCAGTTTTGGGTCCCTCACTACAAGAAAAACACGGAGATGCTGCAGCATGTCCAGAGAAGGTTAACAAAGTGTGACGGTTTAGGCCAAATTCAGGGAAACGTCCAAAAGGAACGTCTCCTCAAAGGAAGGCAGGTTACAAACCACCCCTTCCCCCACCTGGGTTCGGGAAAAACAAATTTTCCTCAGAGGAAAGTGAAGGAGAAAATAAAACTATTTATTTAACAAACACACAGGAAAACAATACTAATAATGCTAAATAATAAAATATCTTGCTCTGGAGAGAAAACCTGAAAGATTTTAGAGTCCTTCTGTGGGTGCGGTCTCTCTCCTCCTCCTCGGAGCTGGGTCGGCGTGGGGGGGGCCCCCTTCCAGGCCGGTGGAAGGTCCCCCGGTGGGGTTCTGATGGGTGTTCCCAGTGGGTGTTCCGAACAAGTCCAGAAGAGAAGAAGGGAAAAAAAACGAAGTCCCAAGAGAAAAAAAAACCTCAACTCTCCGTCCCTCTCCGAAGAAACAGAGCTGAAGGAAACTGACCGAAAAGCCAGCAGAAGTGCTTCCTCTGCCCGCCGCAGCAGTAGCTAATCTCTGTGTCCTTGAAGCACAAACTGTTTTGAAAAGTTCGCTCAGTTTTTTTCCTCTGTCTCTTGCATCCAGTTTTAAAGGCATAGAAAGGCTCAGGAATCATGTCTGGGCATAGAGCCATGGTAGGGGATACAACAGCACAGTCACCCCAAGACACAAAGCTAGTGAAGGGTCTGGAACACAAGTCTAATGAGGAGTGGCTGAGAGAACTGGGGGTGTTTAGCCTGGAGAAAAGGAGGCTCAGCGGAAACTTTATCACTCTCCACAACTGCCTGAAAGGAGGTTGTAGTGAGGTGGAGATCAGTCTCTTCTCCCAAGTAACAAGTAATAGGGAAGAGGAAATGGCCTCAAGGTGCATCAGGAGAGCTTTATTGGATACTAGGAAAGATTTCTTCACAGAAAGGGTGGTCAGATTTTGGAATAGGCTGCCCAGGGAAGTGGTTGAGTCACCATCCCTGGAGGTACTTACAAGATGCGAACATGTGTAGATGTAGCACTGAGAGATGTGGTTTAGTGGTGGGCCTGGAATGGTTGGACTGTACGATCTTACAGATCTTTTCCAACTTAAATTGTTCTATGATTTTCTATGATGCCATGGAAATATTTAATTTCTGACTCCTCATTGTTTACAAGAGCAAAATCAAACTGAGCAGAAAGGATGAAATCCCTTCCAGCCTTGGCGATGAGCTGCCAAAGCCTTGCCATGAGCAGCAAAGAGGCAGGCAAGGGGTTGTTCATGCACTCAAAGAGAAGGGATGATGATGAAGGACTCGGCTTGCTGGTTTCCTCTTTTCACAAAGCTCCTGCTCTGAGTGGACGCTGCACTTAATATTTCAAATAGTCTTTTGTAAATTAATTACATGAGTCGTAAAAATGTCAAGGGGGCCTCTTTAAAACACATTTTAACATTCTTTTGTATCTCACAAAGGCAAACAAGCCGGTTGTGTTGCCCTTAGGACTGGAAATGCAGCTGGACTATGGGATGTTCAGAACTGTGAAGTAAAGGCAAAATTTCTCTGCAAAAAATTAGCTGAAAAAGTCACTGTTCCTGTTGCTTCTGAAACCGTTTCTGATTCCAGATGTCCCTTGGGTTGGGATACAAGCAATACCACTAATTCATGCTTCAGAGTAAGTACTGTTTTTTGCCATAATCCTTCTCATGAGACAGGAGAACACCAAATAGATAGGTAATCTAAACATCACAGAATGGCACATGATAGCAAAAATGTAGCCAGTTTTTACATAACTATTCAAATATCACTGCACTTTTCACTCTATCAGTGGTAAGTAAGGTCACCCAACTACTTTTGAATCCATATTATAATGGATAATTGTAATGGAAGGTTTACCTATTTTTCTTATGCAAGGCAGCCAGCAGATCTATGCTTAGTGCACTGAAAACACAGTGTTCTACCTGCATCTACAGGGTTTTGTGAGAGAGGAGGACCAAAAGAAAACATGGTTTGAAGCCCAAGATTTCTGCAGAGAAATAGGAGGAGACCTGGCTGCCATTAGAAGTGAAGAAGAGCAAACAGTGATAGAAAACTTAATAAAGTAAGCAAGTGAACTGTAATAATTGATATTTTGGTAAAACAACACATTATGTAGTAATAAATTACAATATTCTTGTGTTGCTCCTGAGATAACTAGTTTAAAAATCTATCTGGTTTTCATCATAATAATAAGAAAAATAACTGAAAAAATTTGTCATATGAGTAATGTTTTCCCAGAATTTTTTGGAGTTCCTAAAATGTGTCATAATCTGCAAATATTTTAAATTCAGTTAAAAACCAACCCAACAAAAAAATTTGTTGAATGCTTCTCCACAGACACTATTCTAAGTTTGTTTAGTGAAGCATTTTGAAACTAAATTCTGACTTCCAGTAGCCCTGAACATTTTATTTCTGAAAAAACACTATAATCAGAACATCAATGTAGAAAAACAACATGCTGTGTTTCCAATATAACCATTTGCAAAGTTGAAAATTTTAAGGTGTGACCTTCATTTACTTGCCAATCGGAGTTTGCTGACCAACAGTACTTTTTATTTTTAAAATTTCTGCTGTAT
The DNA here is from genome assembly GCA_013399875.1 of Gymnorhina tibicen. Taxonomy (NCBI): domain Eukaryota; kingdom Metazoa; phylum Chordata; class Aves; order Passeriformes; family Artamidae; genus Gymnorhina; species Gymnorhina tibicen. The sequence goes on from VXAZ01007739.1 coordinate 554,644, forward strand.
TTGAAGTTCAGTAAGTGTCAGAGTTATTGTCCCATGTAACTTTTAAAACTGAGCAGAGCTAACAACATATATCCTTTTCCACTCCACATTTTTCTCACACTCTAGAAAGACATCCCCATCATTTCAGCCTTTCTGGATAGGTTTGCAGTGTTTGGATCCTGATGGTGGGCTTTCCTGGAGTGATGGATCTCCGGTGAGTGTTTCACCATGCCAGTTTCCTTCTGTTCTGACACTTTTTCTGTTGGAGAAGTTTCCATGACTGGTGTGTACGAAAGCTGTATAAGAATTCCCAAAAATGTCTATTTTGCAACTGGGTAACTCTGAATCATTATTCTTCATACTGGATTGGAAAAAACCAAAAAAGGCCAATAAACCTTGAGGTTATACCATCACGACAGTGATAAGACAGAGGACTACTTTCAGCTACAGAGATGATTATCCATGTCACAAATATATGAGAAAGGTCTCTCCTGATTTTTGTTAGTCTCTGGTGATAAATTGCCATGCTCGTTTTTCCTGCTTTTTATTTATAATCTCATCTGATTCCAGTTTTTGTGGGACTGCTACAGTCTGTTAGATACTGCATAAACTCAGAGCCTTTCTTTCCTCTTGCAGAATGTTTGTAATTACTTTGATAGCTCACATTGGCTTCACAGCCAGAGGAGGAGAAAAAAGAGTGATTGGAAACTTCTGCTCTACTTCTCATTCCTTACAGAGTACAGTTTTCCCCCCTGTAGATAAGAATAAAAACCACGGGTGTGTTTTCTCTGTAGGTGAATTATAATGCAAGAAATTATTTTTACGATACTGCATTTCAAGATTGCGGAGCAATCAGTGAAAACCCTTCCCCGTCATGGATTAAGGAGCACTGTGAATACAGTCATAACTGGATTTGTGAATTAAAGAAAGGTAGATTACTTTTTACTCTGAACTCACCTTAGGAACAAATTCAAGCTGAATCCATTCTATCAAAACAGGAAGCTGTACAAGTTACATACTGGTAGAAAGTTTGGTTGATTTCACAGGAATTTTGCACACAGAAAAGTAGTTCAAGACAGAAATACCTTTGGAATACAAGATTTCATCTGTTAATGATAAAATTCTTTTTTGTTTCTTTATAAAAAGTGTATTCCATTATAAGCTTTACTAAAATTACACTTCTTTATGTAATTATGTAATAATAGAAAAGAAGATGAAGGCAATCTCAAGAGCTTACTTTGTAATATTCACTGCTCTGCACAAAAGCAGATTTTTGTCAAAACAGAAGTTCTGACTGACTGAGGGAGAAAAAGAGGACTACAATTTGAAAAAAAAGAAAAAAAAAAGAAAATTATTATTTTAAATTTCCATATCCTTTGTGAAGTGAAACTTCACTCCTCTGCTCAGATGTTGGTACACAACAACACATTAATCGCCTACTCTAAGTTAAACAACACTACCAGACTAATCATAGAATTAGTCATTTTGTAAGATGATATGTAAAGACAAGCCTGTAACAACAGGCCTGCTGTAACAAAAAGAAGGTAATGAGAGCTTCAAGAATACTTCATACTTTAAGACAGGTTCACATCTTCCTCTTATAATAGTAGAAAAATCTTCTCTATTTCTGTGTTTTTTTTCTCAGCTACTGTTGGGAAAAATATTCAGTGAAATTAGAGAGGAATCAATTATAGCTATGTGTTGGGCTATGTATTTTACTTCCCAGACTAACAGCAATGTTCCTTTGGTGGCTCCCCAGGCTTCTTCACACTAGTTTCAATTGCTACTTTTCTATAAAACATCATTTCTGTGCTGCTGAATTATTCAAAACAATCTGATTCTAACCAAGGGACATAGTCTCAGCTTTTCATTCTTATAAAGTAATAGTCATAGACCTCTCTCTCAAAGAAATGTTGTGAAGATACTTTTCCTGGTAAGTTCCTTTGTGAGTTCTCACTAGCATGACCACCACAGCTAAAAATCATTAGCAAAAGTGTCAATAGTAGCTGTGTACTGTTAATTATTAGCAGTATTTGAATGGCAGAAATTACAGCCTGAAGAAATTGCCATCATTAGTCAGCAGTGGGTAATGGCATGCTGAAAGATGCTGAAATAGACATAATACTTTGTACTTCCAAATCAGATATATTAGGATTTTTCTTGTAACCATTTTCTTTTTAAGCTTGTAACCAGTTATACAATAGATTATTTTTAAAAGCTGACATATTTCTTTTTTTAACCCAAGCATGTGTTCACACACTTAATAAACTGTAATTACATATACAGCAACACAAACATTGCAATTAAATTCTGTGGGAAAAAAACCCATAGAATCACAGAATGGTTTGAGTTGGAAAGGACCTTAAATGTCATCTAGTTCCAACCCCCAACCTTTGACCAGGTTGCTCAAAGCCCCATTCAGATGGCCTTGAGATTATAAAGGTGATGTTTGTCTTACATTTTTATACCTCTTAGCCTTGCATGTTTAGAGACACATTGCTCCAGTATCACACTCCATGTGATGTGGAAATTTTTCATTTAAATTATTTTTCAAAAAGTAGTAATGTAATTCGTCTCAAAGCAGCTACACAGAAAAAAAGAGAAGTTTCACAAACAAGTAAATACTAATAAAACATAAAATAGTTTAAAGCAAAACTTTGTTTAGTATTTGAATTTCTTGTTCAAATACAAGACAATGTTCATAAATAATTATGTAAAGTCTACCAGGGTTGGAGTATTCTAACTATTTAGTGAAATAGTGAAGCATTTCACTATTTCAGAAACAAGTATTCATTCAGACTAACTTCAGCCATCCAATTCAGGTAACATTCAAGATGTACAAGACGCACTTATCAAAAATCTACCTAGACAGAGATGTAGGCCTGTAATGCATCCTTTATTCCCTGAACATCCATTTCTAACTTTGCACCGAAGATGCTATATAAATATATTCTGCACTGAATACATAAAATGTGAAAAATTAATAGATATTAAAATAGTTTCCACAAATTGAACACTTATACTGGCTCAATGTTTGGGAAATGTTTTACATGGGTTTTTTTTACCCCATTTCATTACAGGGACACTCTTGAAACCAGAACCTCTGGGCCCTTCTGCCAGTAAGCTTCTGTTTATTTTCACTTATCTAAAGGGTGGTGCGATGGAACACCACCAGCTTTGCATAAGAACTGTGAAGAATGCAGAGATTTCTCCTCTGTGTTGCAGCATATGAAGTCACTGAAGATGGCTGGATTGTAAAAGGAGACAAACAATATTTTTTCAGCCCAGAAAAGGCCCCTATGGAGAAAGCCAGAACATTCTGCAAAAACAATCATGGAAATCTTGCTACTATTGGAAGTAATAGTGAAAGAAAATTTTTGTGGAAATACGTAAGGGGAAATTTTATGTTATCCACTACATGGCTTATATACCCTCTGTATATATCCTCTTTTTGTGAAGTACAGAAGAATGTGCTTGTTGCATAATATTACTACATTTTATTAGGATTAGGTTTAAATATTCTATGAAAAAATATTTATTCTGCTAAATGAATCTTCACTTTAGGAAAAAAAAACCATGAGACAGAATTTACTGTTTACTAGGGTGGGTATATTCTTGTCTATTCTAATCTGAACGCAGTTCTGCCCGTGACCAAATATATAAGGAGCAATGAACAGGCAGAGTAGGTGTGTTCTCAGAAAACTCTCCTTCTGGCAGGGTGGTTACCTCTCACCTGAATATCATATTCTAGAATGCAGTTTTGCACGTAGATGTGAGGCAACTGCCAGCGTAGCTTTGATGGTCCTATCTGATGGTCATGTTGCTCTCCAAAGCAGCTTTTTAAAGAAAGGCTTAGCCTGGTCCAGGTTAGACTGATCATTCAAACAATCCTTCATGTATTAGTTTTCCTGCACCATGACCGAAGCACAGCAGGGGAATGCTGACAGCTTAATAGCATGGATGGTGCCTCAAACCTCTGCCATAATCCTGCTTGCTTTGCTGATTCCAGCGTAGCCACACAAACACCCTTCTGATTCACAGTTAGATGTTTGCTTTTATTGTGTGAGACAGGATATGTCAGGAGGCGAGCTCAGACAGCTAGACACACTAGAATTACATAGCTGCTTAAAACAAGGAAAGTATCAAAAATTTTATACTAAATTGTTTTTCTCAAGCCTTCTTTGACTTTTTCTTTGTAAATTGAGAACAGAACTTTGAAAGCTTTGATCGTACCAGTAATGCAGCCAAAAATGGGAATTTATCAACAAAAATAATAAAGCAAAACTATAAGTTGTATGGTATCTCAGGTGACTGTGCACAGTCATTTAAACAATATGTATTCGTCTCTTTGCCTCCACAGCACAAAATTTACACTTTTTTTTCTATTAGATGACTAACAAATATTAGAAAACACTAAATAAAAATATATTTTTATGTTTAGATCTTAAGAAATGGCAAACTGGACTCATACCTCATAGGATTAATCCAGAATGCTGATCGACAGTTCAGGTAGGTAAATAAGCTGCATCAAGGCATCAAGATCCATAAATTTTTTTTGTAGGAGTATTGCACTGCCAGAGTTCCTTCTGGAGGAACCACTGCAAAGTAGTTAAATGCAGATTCAGAGAGTGACAATGCATGCTGAAATGTGTGCTCTCCCTTGGTTAAACTACATTGTACAAACACTGTTCTAAATGGAATTTTTATAGGGGATATATATGCTATGAATATGTAGATGATATCTGTTAAAAATAAACATATTTTGGTCTTTGACTTGAAATGCAGGGATTTAATTATCTAAGGTCTTTTAATCCTAATGGAAACTCAATTTACAGACAGACTCAGCTGTAATTTTTTAAAAATATTTTTAACACTATTTTTAAGGAAGATTTTTCTCAACTGTTTCAATGACATTGTCTGAGCAATCACTACTGTTTTTCAGTTGGATGAGTGGAAGCCCGGTGCACTACGCAGCTTGGGCACAGGGTGAACCCAACTTTGCAGCAGCTCAAGAAAATTGTGTGGTTTTAAATAAAAAAGATGGTGAGTTACACAACTCTGGTTTTTAAAGTAATTTTATGTCCGCTGCTCTTCCAATGTATGTTTAAAAACCACTTGTCAATTTTCACCCATTCTTTACCAGCAATTTTGAGAAACATACATAATAAAGAATAGTCATTACATCTGAGGTTTATTCAGGGCAATATTATCCATAAAAGTGGAGTACAAGATACTGATTTTAACAGGGAATGCAGTGGCAATTTGATCACTGATGTTTCAGCTGCACAAAGAAAATGTTCTATTCAAATCAACAGCAATTATTTTTTAAAATAATTATCCTTACATAATAGTTATTTGAAAAGATTTATTAATAATAGAATTTAAATTTATAATAATACTTTTATTATTTATTTTTTAATAATTAGATAATTGTTTTAGTCAGCAAAGGGATAGAACATATATGGAGTTTCACATTCTGCAGTGCTTTCACTGACAAAGCATTACTTTACACTTGCATCTTTCAGCGCAACAAAACTGTTTGGGAGGGTTCTACTCAGAGGACATCTCCTCTGGCCACTTACCCAAAGTGCAGGACTAAAGTGCCCCCTGTACACAGTGATAACAGGAGGTAGAGTTGAGCTGATGCAGGTTATCACATGTTTCCAGGCAGATTGCTTCTGAACTTATAAGCACAGAAACTAGTTCACTTTCCCACAAATCAATCCTATTCAGTGTCTTATTACCTAAACTTCAATTGATTTCAGGCTTGTGGAATGATGTCAGCTGTGGTTTTTCCAATGGCTATATCTGTGAGAGGCACAGAGGTTTTATAAACGCAACCCTCCCTTCAGCAGTACCTTCAACTCCTGGAGGATGTCCTGTTGACTGGATTTTATTTAAAAATCAGGTATGATACTTTCACCTAAGCACAATGATATTACTACTTGGGAAGGTACTTAAAGATATACATGAGGCCTTTTGTCTCTCAGACATCTTTTGTCAATTGCATTTAAAAATGAACCCATTGGCTAATTACTGCAAAATGGTGGTTTTACAGATTTTTACTTGTTTTCCTGAGAAGTGAAATATACCCGAGGTATATTGGGAAAACTGTTACATTGTATGTATGTTTCAAAAAATTGAAGAACTGAATTAATTTGAAAGCACCAGGCATAGCACAAAATCAGTCATTTGAGACAGAACAAATCAGAGATAATACAAAGGTTTTCCAAACAGACTTCAATGTAATGCTTGCCTCTTCCCAAAAGGGACAAACTTGATGTGCTTAATAAGCGAGGGTTCTATTTCCTAACATACATAGCATTGTTATGAAGGCACCCATAGATATCACACCAGGTGAGTTTATGCCAGGTTACAGTCATCAAAGTTACCATTTTCCACAAACCTTGCAAGATAATTCTCTGACTGTGCTCCTGGCACGGCACAGAACAGAGAGTGAGCTGTAAACATGGAGAGGGCACACAAGGTACACTCATAATTACCAGAACCTTTTACGGTAAATATGTATTGGTAATGTGATGGCTACACACTCTTTAAGAAATAAGTCATATACTTCCATTAATAAAAAAGGTGTGCAATGAAGAAGGCTGAATACACACGAGAGTACTCTGACCATAGACACTTGGTCAAAAAGGTTTTTCAGAAAGTTCCAGCAATTCCACACCTGGCCTGGGCTTTCCTATAGTTAGCAGAGTTCTTTGTCTTTTACTTGTGGTGGTGTATGGCATCTCAAAATCTCTGAGTTAGTTAATGCATTAGATTCTCATCAGACTCCTACCACGGTTTGTAAATAGCTATTTGAGTTTTGTTGTGACTTTCTCAGCCCCTTGCAGAAAGACAGAGTGCAAATTTAAAACTTGTGAATGGTTTTGACTTGGCTCCAGATCCAAGTTAACTTTGAAAAATATTTTGGGGGTCTGAGTTAGGCTAATTTTTACTTAAGCAAGTTTAATTCATACCTAAGTTCTTTCTACTGTCACTCAAACAGTCTATACTTGTTTTTCCCTAGTGTTACAAATTTTTTGGCTCTGGCTATGATAACTGGAGTACTGCGAGAAGAGTTTGCATGAGCCTTGGAGGAAACCTGGCAAGCATACCTAATGAACAAGTTCAAGGTATAGTACCACAGCCCCTTAGGTAATAGAGAGCCTTTACTCTGTATACAGTGGACATTTCCTGCAAAGAAGGCAAGCGTCAGTATGTAAATATATACATTTTATCATTTGTTTACTCAACATTGGTTATATGGCCATGGCATAAAATATTTTTAGAATTGAACAAGCTGTTTGGGGCATGCTAGTGATGCTGAGGATTGCTTCCTCATGTTTCATGCAAAGCGTCTTACATTATTTATAGGCACAAATTAGCATAAAATTAAAAATCCAGATCTGGCATTTGTAGCTTTAGACACAGAGAAAAAACCAGAATGCATGGTCTGTTTCTGACAGAAATAGATTGGGATATACTTCTATACCTCTGCCTAAATTCTGCAACTTAATTTAGCAGAATGTCAGAGAAAGGCAAGGTGAAAATACGCCTATGTTCCCTGTCTTCCATTTGCAGCTGTATATAGCCACATATTTCCATCAGTCAAGTGGCTCATCCTGAGTGTTGAAATAAGTGAACTCATTAGATATCATGGTGGTCAGATAGGGTTTTTTGTTCCTTTCCTCTTTCCAGTCTTGCTTCACTGTTCCCAAATACTTTCACTCTTTGAGACTTTTCATGGGCAAGGGCTTGGCATAACCTTAAAATAATGAACTCTGATAAATTTCTGATCAAATGTAATTAAAATGTTTTTACAAGACTTTAATGAACAAAATAGTTAAGTATTTGTTTATGAGTTGATGTTTTGACTGATGACATGACACAATTTTTTCCTCTGTTGGCTTTTTTTTTCTAGCTTTTCTCACTTACCATTTGAAGGATGTTTCAAATGATCCTTGGATTGGCTTGAATGATATGCTCAGTGAACTCAACTTTGTTTGGTCTGATGGAAGTGCTCTCTCATATACAAACTGGGCTAAAGATTCCCCAAAACTTGTGGAACCTGTTTTGTACGACAGTCTACATCCAGAAGACGGCCAAAATCTGCAACAGGTAAATATTGCTTAGTGTTTACCATCAAGTCTAAATCTTGGAGGAGCAATACCACTTCCCGGAAGCAGCTCACTTCCTACAGACATTGCCCAAGCCTTCTCCATTGGTTGGTCATCTATCTTTACACTGGGACTAGAGATAAAAAATTTCAATATTTGAGTATTCTAGCTATCTCAGAGCATAAAATGGCATTGTTGTAATTTTGTCAAAGTATTTGGCAAAATTGCAGCAATGGGCAGATTGAATAAAGACTGGATATATTGAATAAAGCTTTCTTTTTCAGAGCAAATTGTCAGTTTGTCAGAGAATATAAATGCAACATTAGAATTTTAGAAGTTAACACACAGATTTATTTTCATGTCTATGAAGGAAGGAGAAGAGGATGCAAGAGGAAAGAGTTCAGCTTTTTTACTTCTTCCCTATTTAAAACTGTAATTGAATTACTAAGGGCCAATAGATGTCAACTACTTTCAACTACCATCAAAGCCTCTCCACTGCTAGCACTGAAATTAAACCTTATAATGCTGTGTATAAAATAGCATTCTACGTAATCATACCAATATAGACTGATTTGCAGATCCACATTGCCTACATTCCACTTATCTCTGTATCTTTCTTTCCAAACGTGCCCTTCATACTATGTCATTCCACTCACTGTCCATTCTCCCATCATTTTGGTATCCGCACTTTTAGAGAAGCCAGGGATCTGGACACCTAGCTTAGTCTACACCTGAGCCAATTCATGTTGTTCTTGCCCATGTAGTCATGGGTCAAGGCCTGCAGGAAGACATAAATGACACTGCACAATCCATAGCTCCACTCCAGCTCTAATAACACTAGGAAATACCTAGCAGGAAAAAAAATGTGCAAAGATACATCCTACTTTTCTCCTTCACTTTCAAGACACTAACAGCTCTCTCCTTCAGAGGATCCTTTTCAAAGGACCAACAATTACCCCATGGCAGCTTAGTAGACGAGATTGCAACTTGTAATAAACTTAATGTTTCAGCTTCTTAAGCTGATCTGATGTAACCAAAAGAGAAATTCTAAGAACCAGAGCTGATGAGAGCTCTGCCAAGGACTGTAATTTAGGCGATTTTGTCAAGAATCACCACTATTTAAAGTTGACTTTGCAAGTGAAATACAAAGCATGACCTCCATTTCATTCTTATTCAAAACCTTACTGATAGTAACCACTAGTTGGGATAGATAATGTGGAAGAAAGTTCTTGAAAATAACACCTTTCAAGTATTTCTCTGGGAAAATAATTAAATGAACAGGCAGGCTGAGCTGAAGAGTGTACAATAGGGGAGCTGGCCACCACAAAGGAGGTGAGAAAGGACAGAGAAGGATAACTGAAATGTGTTTCTAGAGTTGTAAAACAACCTAAAATACCAGAACTAAAAAAAAAGTGTGAAACTACTCAGGGAGTTACAGTACTTTGTTTTATATCTTCTGATATCCATGCACCCATATTCTTTCCCTTACTCCAACAGTTTGATTGTGTTTCTCTGAAGAGAGGTCCTCCTGATGACACAGGAAAATGGAATAATGAGGAGTGTTTTAAGTACAGAGGGTATATATGCCAGAAGGATAGTGGTGAGTTCTGTACTGTTAATCTTGAAATTGATAACACAAGGACTAAAATAACTTTTCTTGTTTAATATACTTTATTTCAGTTTGGTTTTGGTTTGGTTTTGTTTTGTTTCATTTTGTTTTGGTTTTTAGGTAAAGGAACAGTAAAATCTCAGGGCCCATCCTGCCTCCCAGTGTTATGTAACAACGTTTTTGAGAAAACACAGCAGGATATAGGAAAAGAAACTTATTTTATTTTTAAAATGTAATTGAATAGATGAAGCCCACAAACATTTTAATTACATATGTTTGTAATGATCTATAGGGTATCAAAACTAGTAAGTTTTAGACTTATCCATATAAACCTGATAGTCATTAAGCTGCAAAGAGTATTTTAAAAACAGGCAGGGCAGGTGTATTATTTCTGAATGAAGGGGTAAACTTACCTCTGCAATATAAGATACTGTGCATTTACTGATTCAAAATTTTCAGAGGTTGAAAATACATTTCTTTTATCAGACCTGTTGTTTTGAAGTTGTATTTCATTATAAACAGCTAGGAAGATGTTCCATTCCATTAGCAATTTTATAGTAGGTTTGTAAATAATGATGTTACTCAGTTGCTCAAGTCAAATATGTGCCTCCAAATTTAAGTGTTCTTGGGGTGATTTTTCTCCTTTTTCCTACAGATCCTGAACTCCTTAAGTCACCAGCAACAGTGCTCGACTTTGCTTTTGACCATTCTAGTGGGATTAGCTATTCTGTCACCCATTCCAGAATGAACTGGGAGGAAGCACACAAAAACTGCAATAACAACGCTTCAGAACTTGCCAGCATTTTAGATCCATATAGCCAGGCACTGTTGTTCCTACTTGCAGAGGAATATGGAGAGCCTCTGTGGATCGGTCTTAACAGCAACATGGTAAAAACAAATATATTACACACAAGCAGTCAAGCTGACACAGCACCTGATTTTACTTTATGCTCTCATCTTGTTGCCCATTGGGATTTCTGCCAGTGTAGTGCTGAAAACAGCATGTGACATCAGTGTAACAGCCATTTGCACTGGCAGTCTTCAAATAAGACTCACACAGTAGAGATTTCCTTGAGCATGACAAAATGTTCCTGCAAACCAGTATACAACAATGTAGTGTGTTGTGTGGAGTCGTTTAAAGTATCTCGGATATAAATTGTAAAATCTCCTACATTTTGAGTTGGTTTTAATCTAAAAGATATTCAAGGCACAATATCCTGCCCTCCTCCTATGTGTTTATGTACCTCAGTGATCAGTGACAAGGTATCAAAGGTCACACACCTGACACCTGAGAAGGAACAATTTTTATGTGTGTGTTTATGCTCACACATTTTACTAGACTGGTCCTATTTATGGTAGCAATAGCAAACTACAGCTGTGAACAGAAACTGGGGTAAAAATTGGTAAAAGGAATATGGAGGCTATATGATATGGTACATATTGACCAATGGCTATATTTTTTAAATTTGAAAATGCAATTGGCATAATTGCTCCCATTAGAAGTTAGAATGTCATGGAAAAGTAATTCTTTCTGTTTGTGAGATGTCTATATCAGTTGTATGACAGGAGAGGGTGAACATTGGGATGGTAGGTGTGTTTTGACATGTTACACTCTTCATCATGAGTCACAGTCAGGATAACTACAACAAGAGTGATGGTGATCAGAGCTGATTAAGAACACTCCCACACACACTCCCATTTTCCATGCAGACGTCCAGGTGGTTATATCAACATGATGTCTTATCTGACCCCTAGTTTCATGCCTTCTCTCATGCCCCCTTTCTTTTTTTTCCCCTTCCATTTCCCAATGCTTGAAAAATACTCTGAATTAATGTTAGATTCTTTTTGGAGGCATTCACATTTGCAGACGACAGACCCTGTATATTTTAGTCAGTTAGCATTTACGAGCTAAGAAGGGGCACTAGTGAGAAATGATTCTACACTGGTTACGTGAGAGTCCTCTTGAGGAACCTGTATAGTAGCTATGTCACTGTAAGCAACCTTGAAATTACCATACAGATTTTACTTCCAGACCAATGGCAAGTATCGATGGATTGACAGGTGGAGTTTAGTTTACAGCAAGTGGTCCAGTGGAGAACCAAAACAGACATTAGCATGTGTCTACCTAGACACTGATGGCACCTGGAAGACAGCTTCTTGCGAGGAAAAACTCTTCTCTGTCTGTAAAAGATCAGATGGTACGTAACTCCATACAAGCATTTTGACTAGAGGCTGTATAGAGCTATCAACTGTGCTAAATATAATAAGCCACTGGAAAAATACTTTGTTTATACACCAGTATAAATATAATACTTTGTTTATACACCAGGAAGACAGGAGTAGATAACTAGTTCTAAATACTGACATGAATTCTTTCCAAAAGTTAATTGATTCATAATAATTACCAAAAGCCTAAGAAACAAAGGATTGAATATTCACTTTTTTTAAACTATTCATTCTGTTAGGAAAAGTAATTCACTTGCTATAAGACTCGTTTTTGTTAGGCATTATATGAAGTTCTGCATCCAGTTTCAGGTACCAAAATTTGAAAAGCTTCTCAGTCAACTAGGGTTTTCATATGACCAGGTAACAATAATTAAAAGAAATGACTGGAGTTGGACAAAAGACTAAGAAACCAAAGACTTTGAGAATTCATATTATCAATTCTAAATATTAAAAATGAGCCTTATGGGATGGAATTTAATTTTCTATGTGTCTGATATGAGTTGGAAAGGGGTGACAGCCTTAAATACAGCAGGGAAAACTTTCTAATTTTATCAGTACAGAAGTCTTTAATAAATACTCTGGACAGATCAGCAAATCTCCATCACTACAGCTTGCTAAGAACAGACAGGACTAATATCTTGTTAAAAACAATGTATCAGCTTCATGTCACATGAGCACAAAGATGAAGTAAATAACCCCTTGAGGAGCCTTCTGAGTAAAAACTTCTACAATTTATATGGAAATAACTATAAATATGATTTCAAAATTTAGCTATATTCTTGAATTTGTCAACATTGTGGAAGATCTTGAATCAATAGCAAATTTAAAATTACATGCACAATTATATTCTAAGATGTTTTAATTACACAAAACCCCTCAGAATTCATATTTCATGTCTCTTTCCACTTTATTATTCCAGAAATCTCATTTGAGAGCTGAGTATTCCTTACCAGGGAAAGAAACAGACTGTAGAAGACTTACAGGAAGAAAATGTAATTTGGCAGAATATATAATTTACATTCCATCTGCATTTATCCACCTAATCCAAAATCTCCCTATTTTATCAGTCACTATGGAATGTGTTCAGGATGCAGTTTAATAAGAAATCCTACAAGCTATGCTTAGTTATACCAACACTTTAATTCAAAATCACAGTTTCTACTGTAAGGTTTTATAAGGTTTTGGTCCTGGCAAAAAATGTGACTGAAGTATCAGAAGATATTTTAAAAATAGCAGTTTTAACTAATTAGGCAGATATTTATGCCAGAAAAGCAATTGTATATTTTACTGACTAGACCAATTACAAAAAATATCATTAGACAGAATCTATTCTGCTTATAGACTAGTGTATCTTCCTAATCACATTGATAAATAAATATGAAGAAAAACATTGTCTCAAACAGAAAATCAGAACCATATTCAAGCTCTTCTTAGAACAGGCTTTATTTCCATTAAGATTACAAACCTAACATAGTCATTTAGTTTTGTCTTACTAGTATAATGGGAAAAACAAGTTACATAAAATAGCTGGACTACAACTACCTGATCTCTCATCAGTAATGGCCCCTACTGAGCCCCCACAACTTCCTGGAAAATGCCCTGAATCAAGAGGACACAAATCTTGGATACCTTTCTCTGGTCACTGCTATTACTTTGAGGCCTCCAAGAAAAGAAGTTGGTCTCAAGCTCATGAGGAATGTGCCCGACTAGGTGAGTGTTTAGTCTTACAAAGATTGATGATGTGATTAAACACGTAAAATAATGGATAATATTGCTAAGCAAATCTCAAATTACTTTGAAATGTCACCTTTAATACTTTTTTTGGTTGCTTTTCTGAACATGCTTTTGCACAATAAAACTAATCTTTGTCAGAGGCAGCAGCATCTCATATGTCAAATATCAAGTGAAATACGAGTACCTCAAAAATATTAAATTCCTACCAGTTTTATGACAAAAAAGGAATTAGGTAGGGAGATAAACACTTTTACAGACCCACTAAGGCACAGGCTGCAGTATTGGCTTTCCCTTCCCCAAACAGGAGGGGAATCCACTCGCAGTGTAAACTAGGAGACTCAAAGCCATAGGGATAGCTGTGTTTGTTAGTTCCAGGGTACAATTCCGTAAGTGGATCTCACTGGCTGGACAACAAATGAAGCGGAGGAGCTGTTTACCTTTCATGAACCAGTAAAACACACCCAGCCATGCAGTTCCTGCTCTGGAACAGCCCCATGCTGCCCCCATGGACAGAAGAGCAGTACCTTCATCAGGGAAGGGAAAAGACACTTTGCTCCACATTTCTGAGAATTGGTGTGATGCAACACGTGTTTGTTTCAGTGTGATTAAGAATAGGAAACATCCTATACACTTCAAAAGGCACTTCCTGATATATTTGAAAGCACTGACCTATAACCGAGTAAACAGAAAAAGTTGCTTTGCAAAGGTGTTTTGCTCTACAGCTGTACTACAACAACAGAATTCCTGGCGTGGTTTTGTAGAAAGATAAATCACATAATTACTACAAAAAGTAAACATTACACTAAGAACCAGGATGAAAGGTTACAATCGGACACTGCTCCATGTTCTAAATTCCTACACTTTTGCCTGCCTGTTACCCACTGGCCAGGCCAGGAAGGTGGTTATTTCCTGATGATCCCAACACAGCTTTGCGTATTTGCAATGCCAGGGCATATGGCAATTATAAATCAACTTCTGGACGTCTTCTGGATTGCAACCTTCAGCTGCTGACACATCCTACCTAACCTGTTATCATCAGGCACTGTCAAAACTGCTGTCAAGCCACTGATGGGGGACAGACCCATAGTGGCAACAAGCATGGTGGTGACTACATCACATGTACCTCTTTCAGCCTACTTGCACCACAATCTGGGATGTGGTCAGACCTGTCCGAAAAGTATTGCAGGAGAGCAATTATTCTTCTCTAAAATACAAAAGACTAAAAAAATCCAGAAAATTTCATAAAATCCATGTTTTTGTGCAGATTTACATACATACAACACACAGTAATGCTCAAAAAAAATAAAATAGAGTGATATAATACCCACAACAAGACTAGGGAATAATATGGAAGAGTTGGTGTCTTTTATATATTTTTGCATATTTTTTATGTGTTTATTGACTTGACTTCTAAGAAAATGAGCCACTGTGATGCGTTCCTTAATATTTTTTCAGGTGCTGATTTGGTATCGGTAGGAGACTATAGTGAAACAAACTTTCTGTCAGAAACCATTAAGATACTCCACGGAAAATCACTGAACTTTTGGGTAGGGCTAAAGAAAGGTGACAGAGGTAATATCTTTAATCATATGTTACCCTATTATATGAAATTACATGTTATATTAAAAAGAAATCAACTTTGTACACTTGAAAGTACATATATATATATAAAAATTACACTAAGTTTACTTCAAAGTATGCTTAAATATGCCTAAAATTATAACTGAAACATTTAACTAGCTATTCATGTTATAAATTTTTGTTTTCTCCATCACAAGTCATTCTATTTGTCTAAACCTGTGTATTTTATACATACATGTTTATTTTTAATATCAGAACAGTGGGTATGGACAGATAAATCTGCAATGGATTTTGTCAACTGGAAAGTGGGAGAACCTTCAAATAGAAGGCTTAAAGACTGTGGAGAACTGTGTGCATTGTCTGGCTCCTGGAACACCAACCTCTGTTCTTTCAGAAAAGGATATATCTGTAAAAAACTAAAAAGTAAGTAGTATTTCTAATACATTAAGGTTAATAATGTCTAATAATGTATTTTCATTGTATAACATAGAAATGTAAAATATTCTATGTTTGTGTGCAAAACCAATTGACTCTAATAGCAGGACGTGGCTGCCTAAATACCAACAAGCCCCACATGGCTTCTGACTGCCTTCTCAGAAGGCTGCATCTCCCCTACATCCTCCAGAACTACCATCTGCCCCATGCAGCCATCACAAATTCTTCAGACCCCTATGTTTAGGCGAAAGCTAAGCTCAAAAGCAACACTTCGTTTAATTGCAGATGAATATATTGTCAAACAAAATCTTGTTCTGATGAGTGCAATGCAAACTGTCTTGTAGGAATGCTGGACTTAGTGATTCCTTTCCTCACTGACCACTGATCTGATGGATTACAAGAATACCATAACAAACATTCTTGTGTCACTCTTTATCCACAGTATGATAGAATGATGTTTAATAAAATACTTGTAGTATCCTGATAGAAAAATTATCATCTGCAAGAAAATGCATGAGTTCGATTACCAACTGAGATTAAATCAAAGTAGTCCAGAATATGGACATTCTGTTTGGTTAAACTTCATATTTCTGTTCACCTTTCTATTACCTGCTAAGTTCAGGAAGTTCAACTACCATAGGAACCACCTCCACATGGAATGGTTATCTCTCTCTGACAAAAGGGGCTACAACAATGGAAAACTCTTTTCAGCTCAAGTAAAATGCTCATGATGTATCACTAACCCTCAAGACCTCCTTTCAGGAAACTCCTTAAAATGACTAAGGATCCTGTGGGGAGTTTCTCAGAAATTAACATATTCAAAAACACTTTTCGAAATAACAGAAATCTGTCTCTGCAAGTTGTTTTGGGTATCTTGACTGAAGAAGTCAGATGCTCTTAGAATGAAAGACCCAAACATCCTACTACAGTTTTACACATGCTTAGCTCCATCTCTCTGGGTGAGTAGCTGTTACCAGCACAGGAATTTAGGGGGAATTGTCAGAAACACTGGTATTTAGGAACTTTGAAATGCCTCTTTTTTTTTTTTTCCTTCCAAATAAACATTTTTTTTTCCTTCCAAAAGCTCCTGAAAACAAAGAGATGTCAACAGAAAATACAGGTAAGCATACTTCCTTTTAAACAGAATAATGCTAAAATAAAACAGGAATATAATTACATAGTTTCTCAGTATTAGTTTTGAGAGTGTTTAAAAAGTCCATAAGCAAAATTTTAGTCTGTATCTCAATATAGGATATAGAGGTTATCCTGAAGCAAATATTGATTTACTTTTATATTTATATTTTTAATATTAGGCCTTGATGAGATTTAATTATATTTTGTTTGGTGTTTGTAAAAAAACCCCAAAGCACGCACATGTTGAACTGAAAATCTATACGCACATTGAATTTTTCTGCTTTCTGGTTAAAGTCTCATTTATTACTAGATTCTGAAATCTTTTAACTTCAAAGGTTATTCCATTGTATTTCCTTACAGAAGAGAAAATTGAGAAAGTACTTTCTGCTGGCATCATTTGGCTGTTCATTCTTCTAGCCCTCTCGATAGTTGGAGCTGGAATTTATTTCTACTTGAGGAGGAAAAGAAAAAACCTGCCACATATTTCAACCAGAATGAGTGGATCAGAAGCAACTGTGGATATTCAAGGAAAAGATGCACATACAGACATGTAGTCTGACCAAATGTCCATGTGATCCAACTAACAAAAACCAGGCTACAAATCAGTGAAATCTTACCCCAGCTTTTTGTTTTGCTACCCAGACAATAGTCTCCTTTCTTCCCAAATACAGAGTTCATGGATTTATATAAATACACACATACATCTTCCAAAATGTTATAGAGTTGTTTAGTCTGGGGAGTGTGTTTTTCATATAAATGGGCATGGCTGAAAAGCTGGCTCCAGAGGTATTACGGGGAAAGTCTGACTGGTATTTACTATGTGAAAATTACTTTATTTAACTCCGTGTAGAAATTCTCCTTTTTTACACACATTACCCACAACTTTAAATTGTTTTTCCCTGTGTGTTACTTCAGTGGTATGTAGGCTATGATGGGAATCGCAGGATCACAGAAATAACTAGGCTGTAAAAGACCTTTGAGATCATCAAGTCCAACCTATGAAACACTGCTTATTTCAGGTTTTCAGCTTCATAGTTTGATAATATCTTTTCAGTGATGTAAAACATGTTATAATACCTGCATCTGTGCATTAAGTATTATTTACTTACCAAAAAGAAATAGACAAAAAGTTGTAAAATAATTGAGGAGGCTCATTTAATTTTACCTCTAATCTGAATTTTTGGATTATACCTACCATTTCCTAAAGCCTTGTACGATTCTAGTAGTCTGCAAATATCTGTATTTTTCTGCAGTTCAAATTAATAATGAAGATAGAACAGGAGATTATCTTGCCATTGGGTTTTATTTCAGTAATGATTCTTTCAGCATGCAGAGCTGCCCCTTTTTAAATACAAGCATGTATAATAAATGGCTATCTTATAGTGCATTATGTAATTCTTTGGTGCAGAGATATAAAATCACTGACGTGCTTTTTGAAAATACGTTCTTTCTTTTTTGTTGTGATTTCATTTGATAATGTGCTGCCTAGCCCCTTCTCAGCTTTTCTTCCATTGTACACAGTAGCAGGGTTTGCCTCAGGGGGCAGTTTATCATTCTGCATATTTTAAGACACGCATCATCCCTCCCGAAGAATGGAAACACCTTTCCCCAAGCCACAAGAGGGCACGTGGCACTAACTGGCCTCACTGAAAAGCATATGGAGGAGCAGGATTAGAGCAGAGGAGCTTCTACCAAATATCTGTGTGTGTGTGTGTGTGTGTGTGTGTGTGTTTTGGGAAATAGATTCCTTCTTTGGCCCTTCTGTCAGGCTTTCTCATTCACTCCACATGCTTATGGTCTCCAACTGACAAAAAGATGAGGCCACACTAAAAATCTCTGCAAGGAAAGAAAATCTCTGGAATAAGTGGAATAGGTGTCTGCACCACGACATCCGTGTCTATGCCTGAGCAGCTTGAGAACACATTTGAATTACCTCTATTTTTTACATTTCTTCTATCAATATCCATCAAGCAATAAACGCTTCTAACTAAAAATGCTATTGATAGTTACTTAGAATGGAAGTACTCCCTTCCTCTAGGAATACTTATTTCAGATGTTTTAACAAGGACTATCTTAAAACATGGGTCACCCCTGGTAAGATTTCCTCCTGAGAGCTCAATTTTTCCCCAGCCCTCCTTTGCTGGATGGACACACATTATTCCATACATTATTCTACACCTGGCTAAGCTGGTAAAGAACTCTCACCAATCACAGATACAGGAAGATGTCTGAAGATTGCATGGCTTTCCCTTTCTTACTTAACCAAGTAATTTCATACAGACATAAGATCTTTTAACCAAGACCTGGTTCAAAACAAAACAGAACACCAAAAAAACCCAAAACTCCCACCACAAAAGGAACCCAAACCCAAAACTCCCATCCATAAGTTATTTAAAATAGAGTTAAAAATTAAGTAAACCAAAAGTATATTTTATAATTTATGTAATTTGCAAAGCCCAGAGATAACAGCCTTCAGATAAAAGTTCCTTAAGTTACTATAGTAAATCCTGTAATACCAACTCCTTGCAATAAAGAAAGTCATTGCCATTTTCAGGAGGAAATAGGAAATAGGTGGGAGAGCTTTGCACAAAACTGTGCAAATGAGAAAAACACCACCTGCTTCCCATGGAGATGACTAGAGATAAAATTGTTTCCTCGTATGTACTACAGATCTGGGAATACATGGTTCTGCTTGCCCTTTGGATGAATGAGTAGGGAAAGCACTTTTCCTGGTCTATGTTTGCAAACAGTACATGCTGCTGGATCCTACTGTATTTATGCCCAGCTTAGTGAATCTGATAAATTAAAGTTACCTTTCCCAAAAGAAAAAAGGAAACATAAAGCAGAAGAGACTAATTTTTTTAAAGGTGTTTGTAAGTTAACTATAAAAATTGGGAGTTCATAACAGAAGTGGTGACCAAATTCAACAGAGCCAACAGAAGTGGTGACCAAATTCTGGTGACCAGATTCAGCAGAGCCTGGGACCTTCAGAGGAGAAGCCTGGCTGGTATCACCACGAAGCAGGAAGCACAGAGAGCTCAGCAGTCAGGCTGCTCTGCATGTCAGCTCTGTGCGTTATCATACGAAAATATTTTGATATATGTTTATGTCCAGCTACTCTGTAGTTGGACTGAACAAGAATTGGACAGTATCACAGCTAGACATAAGTATGTTGCTGATCCCCCTGCAAGGTACTGAGAGACCATAGAAACTGATCCAAAATGCCTCTCAAAGAAAGACAAGAGAGCACTGTGGTGAGAACAGCAGTGAAAATGAGTACAGAGTGACCCAGTGCAGCAGTGCTCACACCTGGGGACAGGGGCTGAGAGCCATAGCCCTGACCAGACCTGCTCACACCTGGCAACCTAATGATGACCTGGCAGCCACTGTCATCATTACCTGCTGTTTGCAGCATGGGGCAGCACTGCCAGAGCAAGGACACATCATTCAGCCTACAATCTCTCAAACAACTGAACGGCCACTGGGAAGAGACCAATGCATCTGAGCACCAACCTCTCTGCATTTGTCATTTGGGCCTGACATTGGATATGTAAGACATTGCCCACACACCTCACACATTGCTCAGACACAGAAGAGGGCTGGGTTCCACACAGTTAAACTCCACAAGACAAAGAAGGTGCTTATCCTTTTCAATGCTTAATTCCAAATCCCAGTGTTTCTGCCCAAGTAAGTTGTTTGCATGTTTCTCTTTTCAAAAAGTCCTGTATACTTAAAACCACTGTCAGTTCAGTGCTTGGAATAAGAAAAAAATTGCCTATTGTGAATGCTGCTGTTTAAATTAGATTCAGAGTGGAGAAGACACCTCAGCACTGATGTCTAATTTAAGTGTTTCACACTGATGTGTGTGATGTGGGATTTTTCCTCTCATTTTCATAAATAAATGGTGCCTGATTTCCCTTGTTTTTAATCATTACCACTTGCAATGACAGCATAATCTTTTTCATACATAGGCTCAGCTATTTAAGGCACCTGAAGGGGATGGAATTCATCTCACACAATGTAGATATCTAAAATGCAGCCATATCTAGCTAAACTAACTACTCACCCGAGGTCATCGCTGTCGTCAGCACAGAAGGATGGATACATTAGGGTGCAATTACTTGATCTGGTCTAGAGACTGATGAGAACTCTAGCCTCTCTCTGACACAAAGACAGCCTAAAACAATTTTGTCACTGTAGATGAGTTCTGCAGAATCCAGTTCTTAATTGATATCTTATGCATTTTGGTACAACACACACTAATAGTTTTTGTTGATTATATTTATTATCAATAGCTCCAGGCTATTCAGTAAACAGCTATCAAAACCAGTCCTCGTAGATTTTTTTTCCCCTGGCTTGAAAATCATTACTTTTGGAAACAAACCATCTGTCAAATTCAAAAATTTCTGTTAATTTTATTTTTCATACTAATTCAGAATGGAGACTGAGCAGGTAGCATTTCTTAAGCAAATGTTAAGAACACTGACAGAAGCTCCTATGAAATTACAAATAAACTTTCAAGGCAAGCATCTGCCTTTGTACCTCCACAAACACTTCCCAGCCTAGTGCCAGGATGGGTAAAAAATCAGTGAAGTGTGTCTGCTCAAAGTCTTGATACAATCTCTGTGTTTGAAGTACGCCAAACTGAGTTTCCCTGAGCAGCTGCTGATGTGTTCACACCAGTGAACGCTTGGGAAGGTTAAGTTGTGCTGAGCATCAGAAATGAGGGCTCTGACACTTCTATCTCCATCACTGATATACAGAGTTGAGGAAGAAAAACTGAGCATGAAAGTCCTGTTCTGTCCCATACCGAGTGCTGCTGCTAAAAGTTCCCTCTCCTATTCTGCACAGACTGCCATAAAACCACTGCACCTACTTTGGCTGCATTCTGTTTTTATTTCTCCCATCTATTTCCTACTGTAACCAAGATCTTAACACTGAGCTGATAATTGTTGTTTACCAAGAACTGTTCAATTTTTAGTTCACCTAATCTGGACAGAATTTATTTTTAATTTCTGTAAACTTCAGTTCTCTTCACAATACCATAAATAAATCTTATGTCATAGATACGTAATATCATAGATAAATCTTAACTACCATTTAAACATTATTAGTCATTAATATCTCAGTGGCTCCACCCAACGCTGTCCTCACGCAATGGATGAAACATTCCTGAATTACAAAGCATTATTTTCCTAATGGTTTCAAATGATGCCACGTTCCACTGGTAAAAAATGATCATAAATGGCTCATTACTTGAACTGTATTAACAAATAATTTTCAAGTTATTTGCACAAATACACAGATACAGGTGGGTAGAGAATGGATCGAGAACAGGAGAAGGACTACTTCTGAGAAGGACTTGAGGGATATGGATAAGAAGCTGGACGTGAGCCAGCCATGTGTCCTTACAACCCAGAAAGCCAAACATGTCCTGGGCTGTATCAAAAGACGTGTGAGCAGCAGGTTGAGGGAGGGGATTCTCCCCCTTTACTCCTCTCTCGTGAGGCCCCACCTGAAGCGCTGCATCCAGCTCTGGAGTCACTGGCACAGAAAAGACATGGACCTGCTGAACCAAGTCCAGAGGAGGCCACCAAGATGATGAGGGGACTGGAACAGCTCTGCTATGAAGACAGGCTGAGAGATATGGGGTTGTTCAGCCTGGAGAAGGGAAGGCTCCATGGAGACTTAGGGCCCCTTAACTACAGGAGGCCATAAGAGAGCTGGAGAAGGACTTCTTACAAGATCATGTAGTGATAGGACAAGGGGGAATGGCTTTAAACTTAAAAAGAGCAGTTTTAAATTAGATGTTAGGAAGAAATTCTTGACTGTGAGTGTGCAGAGACACTGGAACAGGTTGCCCAGAAAGTCCTGGATGCCCCATCCCTGGAAGTGTTCAAGATCTGGCTGGATGCAGCTTTGAGCAACCAAAAGCAACTTTGAGCAACTTTGGTCTCTGGAAGGTATCCCTCCCATGGCAGAGGGCTCCCTTCCACTTCAAACCATTCTAGGAGTCTATGAAATTAACTTATTGTTACATTCGCCTCCTTTCCCCCAATTTATTCTCTTTACTCTACCAAACCATGTCATTTTTATAAATTTAGTCTCAACAATTATTTTTTTAAAACATTTACAAAGGAACACTGGTTACTCAGTTTTCACCCTCCAAAATACATCCAAGACAACTTTTAGCAGCCAACTTCTTCCAGTTACTGGCACTGGTGATTACCACCAATATCTAGGTTATTTCCTTTCTATTTCAGAGCAGAGAAGACCAGACTATTTCAGTTGGAAGGTTCCTACAATGACCATCTAATCCAATTCCCTGATCAATTCAGGTCTGACAAGTGTGTTGTTAAGGACATTGTTCAAATACCTCTTAAACATTCTCAGGCTCGGGGCATTGACCATTCCTCTGTGAAACCTGTTCCAGTGTTTGACCACCTTCTTGGTAAAAAAAATGCTTCCCGATGTCCAGTCTGAACTTTTGCTAGTGCAGCTTTGACCCATTCTCTTAACAAGCACCTCTCTTATCCCCCTAATTTTCTTTCCCTGTTGTAATTTTGGTATTAAGTTCAAAATTTACATGTTAGAAGGAGATCAAAGTATTACATCACAGCTTTTCAGTATCTCTTTTTACATCAAGGAAAGTGGACTGGTTACTGCAGTTACCTAATTTGTCACATAGTTGTAGGATTCTCTAAGAGAAAACTCACTCAATTTCTCAAGCTTCCTATCTACCATATACAAGTTTGGAAGATACATTTAGAAAGATATTTAAATGTAAGTTCTTAATGTAATAATCTCAGCACTTTTGTTAAATATTTATGAATATTTTGCAAATTTTTATGGTTGAGAAAGAGTATTTGAAATTAAACGCAATACAGTTTTATGTCCATTTAGCGCTCAAGCACCAAACAAGGCTTTTTTCTCCTAAATGAACATTAGTTTTGTCTACTAGGTTTTCACAGTTCCCTGCTGTTCCTAACTTTGTAATTTCTTGTTCATAACTTTGCTACATATTCAGAGGAAATGGTTCAACTTCATGACTTGATCCCTTTTTTAACAGAAACAGAATTTGAATGGTTTACATTATTCTGGACTTTGTCTGAGTCAGGTTCCAGGTATTTCTGCAGAAGCTGCAAAATGGAGAAATGTTTTTCCCACACAGACATTCAGATGACAAGCTGGCATTGGCATCCCAATATTCCATGATTCACACACTGAGGACAGGGCTTCATCGAAGACCAACTGACAAGTAAGCTTTTATTGTTACCTCCTGAAACTACGAAGCAACTGAAGAAGGATCTTCCCCATCCTGGGGTACTTGTTTCTACAAGTCTCTCATGACTCTGGTTATTGGGCTGAGGAATGACCATCGGAGAGTGTATCTTTCGCACAGTGGAACAGCCCGGGTTTGTGTGTGCCACGAAGACTGACACTGGCTGGCACTACGGGCTTCGGGAGTCTTCAAGATGGGAGATATTCACAGCCCCACTCGGTGCCAGGGGCTGCACTGTGATTTCTCTTGCAATCCCAGCCTGGGGTGACTCCGTGGCTTGGCCATCCCTCCCTCTGCCAGGGCAGCCACGCTGGCGTCCGAGCTGGCCAACCCTCACAAAGGAACGCCGCCGCAAAGCGCGGGGAGAGTGCCTGAACCCTCTTCTGTCCCTTTCATTGAGCCCCGGGCTCCAAGTCCCGCAGCCTTCCCCGACGCGGGGGATGATCCCGGCGGGGGCTGCACGGCCCGCACCTCACACCCGCCCTGGACCGCGCCGCCAGCAGCGGCCCCGCCGCCCTACACGCACTGGAAGCCTCCCCTACCGCCTCCATGGGAGCTGCGAGAGCCAGCGGGGCTGTGTGGGGCTGGGGGTCCGCCGGGAGGCGGGGGTGGAGGGCGGTAAGGGCAGGGGAGAGCGGAGCAGAGTAGAGGAGGGGAGGGCAGGGGACAGCGGAGGACAGCAAGGCAGAGGAGGGAAGGGTAGAAGAGGGAGGGCAGAGCGGGGAAGGGGAAGGCAGAGGAGGGGAGGGCCGGGGAGCGGACGGGAGGGCAGAGCAAAGGAGGGCAGAGCAGGGGAGCGCAAGGAAGGGCACAGCGGCCGCGATGGCCGCGATGGCCGCGATGGCGGCCGAGGCGAGGGCACGCCCCGCAGCGGCCGATGGCGCCATCTAGTGAGCGAGGGAGCGGCCGCAGGCCGGGCCGGGCCGGGCCGGGCCCNAGGCGAGGGCACGCCCCGCAGAGGCCGATGGCGCCATCTAGTGAGCGAGGGTCCGGGCCCGGCGCGCGGGGTTCGGGGCGGGGTGGTTGTTTCCGCTGTCCGGGCTCGGCCCAGGGTGGTTGTTTCCGCTGTCCGGGCTCGGCCCAGGGTGGTTGTTTCCGCTGTCCGGAGCCAAAGGCGGCACCTGAGCCTTGGCGGGAGCGTTTTTGCTCTGCAGCCGCGAATCCCCTCAGCTCGAGGTGTGCAGGACGTGCCCCAGCACGGGCACG
Organism: Gymnorhina tibicen; assembly: GCA_013399875.1. NCBI lineage: Eukaryota > Metazoa > Chordata > Aves > Passeriformes > Artamidae > Gymnorhina > Gymnorhina tibicen. Next base: position 579,950 of record VXAZ01007739.1, read on the forward strand.
CTGCGCTGCCCTGTGGGCTGATCCCAGCAGGACGCGTGAGGCCCTGGGAGGCACGGCCGGGGCCGGAGGGAATGGGGCTGCTCTGGGGATGAGAGAGGGAACGGCTTCACACCCATCATTATTTGTTTTAGATGACGAATGAGATAATGCCCTGGTCTTCTCTCTCCAGCTGAAATTGTCTGTTTTTCTAGCTCAAGGTTGTATGTACAATTTTTTCTTATGTTTGACTTGTAAGTGAAGCAGAAGTAGTAAAATAATGATTCTTTTCTTCAGTTTCTCTTTTGTTTCTACCTTTTTTCCCCCCTTCTCACAAGTCTTGTAGGACCGTCACTGCAGTGTTCCTGGTAGGCATTTGTCATCATACACGATATTAGGGTCCGTTTAAACAATATTAGCAAGAGAGAGAGAGAGGAAGTGTGGGTGATTCACTGGCAGTTCTGGTAATCAGCTCACTACATGGCAAATAAAAAACTGTGTGCCTCCATCTCCCTTGCTAATAAAGGGATAATGTGTGTTTATCTCATAAAAGCATTATCAAGATCAGGTAATTGCTTTTAAATCTTAAAATTGAAAAATCTACAGAAGTGCAAAGAACATTAGCTTATTCTTATTAGAGATACAGAACTGATAGGAATTCTTCTGGTTCAATTTCAGAAAGTTGTTTACACACCAGACTTGCCCCTCTTGGGGATACAAATATGGTCACTTTTATTTCCAACTTTTTTGTCATAATGTCAGGATGAAGATATTTCACTGACTGCATCACTTGTCTTTCTGTAAATGTCCATTTATTGTCTTTCAGTAAATGTCCATTGTGTTGTTTTTATGGGGTTTTTTTTTCACTTTAATGAGGTACATTTATTTCTTTAGAGATTTCTGAGGAAGTGAAATGGAGTTGCAATTAGAAGCAATATGGCTTTGACACATCAGAAAGCATCAGTGTAATTACTAACAGTAATTTTGTTGTCTCTTTAAACTGTTCGCTAAGATGTAATTGACTACAACAGATTGCGAGACTTCAAATGAAGAAAGAATAATGGAAAATTTCAAAGAATTATATTTATCATATGGGTGGGTAGTCATGTAGACAGCACATGTGCATGTCCATCACTGCTTTTTGGAGCAAAAGCTCACAACAGAAGGCTAATCCATCCTAAGAAGACAAGGCCCTGGTAGTGTTATGCTGGGTAAAGGTCACTGTAACATGAACTACATTCTCCTCAAATTTTACATATGTTAAGAAAAAAATTTTTTAAAGTATCCTAGAAGTTGTTCTGAAAGAACTAGAAATTGCTGTTTCCTCTATTGCATAATCTCTTCTTGAAAACATTCCCAGTGCCAGAGGAATAGCAAGACACAAATACTACATACGTCTCTAAAACAAGCTCTGTGTTTCCTGAGTACTTTACGACAGCTAATATAATTTTGTATAAGGTAGACTTAGAGAAACTAATAAGGAAAGAATTAGGAGATAGCTATGATAACTTAGAGAAGAGTAAATGTGGGGGTTTTTTTTGAAGATCAGGCCTAACAACTCTACTAGAAGGATCCAGTAAATGTGGAGAATATAGATCGTACCCTTTTCAAAAAGTCCTGAATCACCTGGAAGAAAGAGGTAATGATGGTGTTTACTAACGGCTCACATGTATTCATGGTTGTAAAAACTCAAGCTTGAGTATGGATACCTGCAGAAGATTTTTCCACTGCTGAGCTGTGATGTAATAAAATGGAAACTAAATTTAGTGCTATGAAAGTCAAACTAAAATGCAAGTTCAGTGACAGCTAAAATTAGCAACATTTTTATGGGGTTACTGAGTGTGATGAGGTTAAATGCACTAGGAGTGTTTAATTATAAAACAGGGTGATTAAGGGTAAATATTATGGAAGGCTATAAAATCAGGAGCTTTTCCATGGGATAGCCTATTGTCAGAAATGGATTTGCCTTGTTTCTGGAGAATAGGTTGAACAGTCTTGAACAGTCATCCAAATGTGACCAACCACTGGCTTAGGTGGTTCCTAAACCTTTTAATTCGAAGAAAACAGGGTGGTATAGCAAGGAAGAATCATTCATTATATGCTTATTTGTACTCTCCTTTGATGTCCATTATTAGACTCTGTAAGAGAAAAAGCAATTTAATACATGGACTTCTGGTTTGAGGCACTGTAGTACTACTACTAATTCTTGTTGTTACTAGTGACTAGTGTTACTAGTTGAAAAGAAGTGAGCTTCCCTCAGTTAAAGAATAATCTTCAAAATCTTGAGTATCAAATATGACTCTATGACATATCTTTTAAATAAACATGTCAAATGCTTGAAATATTTCTAAAAAGTACATGACTCTCAGCTACTGCCTGTGTACTCTGTTGTTTTTGGGAATAACAGTGTTGTTTAAGCAACAGACTGTTGTCTTTATAACTACTTTCACAAAAGCAGGTGTAGTGTCCTTTCAAAGACATGAAAGGATTAAATACATTACACTGAGTATCTCAGAGGGCTATGAAATGTATTTCTCTCACATGTATCCACTGGGGTGATTCCTTTAAAGTGTTTCTTTACTGTCTAAAATACTCAGCTAACTTTCCTTTGTCAGGAATTCTGACAGTTAATAGCAGTGTTTTATTTTGTCTTGGAAAAGAAAATATATGTTTTCATAAGACATTGCCAAATGTGTTCTACTGCAGAAGATACTCATTCAAGTTCCACACTTGCTTACATAATGGTTTTCCAGCATTTGAAAACAAGCCTGAAATATGACATGTTTATTTGTATGGAATCATTCATGGAGAAAGATTTTACTGACTAGTAAAAAGACACTTTCTATAACACTAAAAGCTACATTTGTACTTCATCTGGGATGGCTTCCAGCTCTGTTTACTAAGAGACTATCTTGAGGACTTCCATACTAGTGCTTTAATAGGAGCTCAGAACATGAGTAGAAATCTGTGTATTTGGTATTCTGAAGATGTTGAGTGTTTCACTTGATCTAGTGCTCATGATGGGGCACTTGGAACTAGATGATCTTTAAGGTCCCTTCTGGCCCAAAGCATTCTATGATTCTATAATTCCACTTATTATGATTTTTCCATTGATTCAGATGCTTAGCCAGTAGGTAGGGATATGCCAACTTGTTTCTATTCAAATACATATTTATATAACACAAGTGATTAATAGATTACAAGGTCAGAAAACAGCATGATAATTAACTTTTTTAATCAGAGACCAGATTGTAAGACTTAGATCTGAGTCAATTCATATCAGCTATTCTTCTGCCGTATCTTTTGATTATTTTACTAAGAGATTACATATCTTTCTGCTACCATCAACAACAGAATTACATTTAACTGTTTCTCTGCTTTTTTGCTGTAACATCAGCTTTGTTTCAGAAATCTGCTCTTATTTCCTGCAACCTTTCCTTCATGGGCCTGTTACTCCTTCTCAGTTAGATTAAAAATACCCTTTAATCTTGCTTTGTGACTAAGTAATGAACTTCCAGCACTGTCTTTATCTGTGCAGCATGCTGGAAATACTTCGTCCCTCAAATCTTAGGATGCTTGGAATGCCAGTTACTTAACCTATAAAGACCTAGGATAGGGCAACTAATAGTGCTTTTCAGGATAGCAGCCTTCTAACCACCATCCATTCAGCCACCTTATCACTTACTCAGAGATGTGTGCCTTCTGGACACACTTGTATTCATTAAAATGTAACTTGACTTTTAGTCAGTTTAAAATCAAAAATGTGAAGTTTCTTTATATTACAATAAATTATACTTTAACATCTTTTTTTTTTCCCCCAGCTTTAGCGAAACCAGTTTAAATATCACTTTCAAAACTGCTACATGTAAACAAGCCTGTAGTCATGTACAGCTGCTTCCTGAGAAATTTGTTTGAAACTCACTGCTGCTGAAATTGTAAGTTGGGTTTATTGTGCCTAATGCAAACTGGATTTATTTGTGCTCCTGTGTAGGCTCTGCTCACTCTAGGAAAATGCTGTGTGCTGCACATCATGCAGTAACTGGCAGGACTGGAGCCTTACAGAAATATGATAGATGAGCTGAGCTGGTGGATTCCAGTCCAATAATTTGTGAGCATCTAGCTGATGTACTTTTTCTTTCCTTGAGAAAGTGCCTCAAGGGAATTTGAGACATGTTGTGATGGATTTTTCATGGCAAATACCAGTCCCAAGCAGTGAGTTATTTTCTGTGTTTAAATTGGTTTTGGAATGGCATATATTGCACTTAGGCAAATTTTGTCAGGGAAATCCGTTACGGTCTTATAAATTCAGCAACGTTCAGTAATTTTACCTTGTGTGCATATCCCACAATTTATTATTGAAACAAACATTGTTAAAGTCTCTGGTAACAAACTAAAATGACTTATTTCACCGATGAATAGCTTCTGGACATAGAAATATTTTCAAATTATACAGTATAAATCACTTAGTATCTAGTTGTACATTTTTATTTTTATTAGAAGGGCTTTTTTTCCTATATTAAACATTAATTCAGCACTTCTTATTAAACTGTTAAGGAGGTAATCAAGAATTATTGCCAAGATTAAACAATCATTATGCAAAGTTATAGATGCAGTACTTGGAATTTCAGTAATTTTACTGGTTTATTTTTAGTTTATGTTTGTAGTAGATAAGTTAGGATGAGTAAGGACAGTTGAAAGTGCTATCTTTTTAAGCAATAAATTTAAAGCAAGTTCTCTAAACTGTGATGAATCAGAAAAAAGTACAAATAACAGAGCTCTAAACAATAAACTTCTCTTATAGTCTGTTCTTTCACTGTTCAAAAGGACATGAATTTAAATCTGATCAGGATCTTCAGTATAGTACTTTACTGCTGCATAGGGAGTAAGAGACAATGTGGAAGAAGGGAAATTTGCACAGTCTGTTAGTTTTCTTTGACATTTTTTACTAGTCTGGATTTTTATGGCAGTGTTGCAAATCACATCGCTGACAAATGAACTGTGGAATCACTACAAGTTACAGTTCATGAATATTCATTGGCTCAATTACCATATCAAGAATGAAAGCTTGGTAGGTTTTAGTGACAGTGTTGCAGCTGTCTTCCATGTTTGTACAATAATATGTAATCAAACTAATGAATTCTTTGTCTTGATAATATTTTTTTTTGTTACGATGTTGTGATCCTTAATGTTTCACGTATGGTCCTCTGCAATACACAATCTAAGAGCTCCATTCTTATCAAATTAAATGGATTCTTTACTAAACCAACCACCTATGAAGGTATTTTACACATCAGTTTAAGATTCTCAGCCTTGGGCAGTATCCTGGATCAGTTCCCAATTTGAGTTATAGCTAAGGCTAGAAATTGAAATTCAAAATCGCTTACTTGATAGGAGTATTTAAATAAAACATCATGGAATGTGGCCAAGTGTACAAGTGTTCTCTTCAGTTTCCTGCAGTTGAATAAGGCCAGATTCCTCTTCGAGCTGCTGGAATTGTGTGCTATTACAAAGTGGTCTAGGTTGTAGCCACTGTAAGAAGACATCAGACCTAAAAGCATGAATACCATTTTCTGGATTAATGGAACCTTAAAAATTTCATCAGTGATGACCCCAGTGCATCCCAAACAGCAAAGTATTTTCTCAGTCAACAGCCAAACCAACAGTATTTTCTCTTAGAGATGACTGAGAACAGCAGTACTGTAAAGGAAGCTATCAGCAGATGTCTTTATAAGGCAAAGACTGTGTTTTGGGCAGGCTAACAAAACAAAGGCTGGCATGGTCTATACATTCAAAGTTACCACGTTCAAGCAGTGTTACCTCGTAATGGCAGCATGCCCACTGTTCTAGTGTGTAGTACTGCCCTTACTGTCACACCTGTGCAAATCCCCGTGACAAGGCACGGCTGCTCTCGTGTGCGGCACTACTTCTGCAGCTGCCAGTGTCAGTGCCTGTCAGTTCAGCGATCCCATCTCTCCTAAACAGCACCTGAATTCATGCTGGAAAATAAGAAAACAATACCTCAGTCTCCAAAGGAAGTTAGTATATTTATCTAGTCTTCCCTCACACTGGCTCCTTCCACAGCAGCTCTTTGCAAAACTATGTTAATAGTGGAAGTAGTATAGTGGGTATATTACCCTGGCAACCCTAGACAACAGAATCAGCCAGGACTGACAAGGTAGGATGTTTCTATATCTATGTCCAGCATTTCCTAGTTTAGGAAGTTTCTATTTAGGTACAGGCTCAGAGATTCTGGAGAGTATTAGACTAATCTTAACCAAAGAAGCTTTGTTGGGTGCTTGGTGCAATGAGTAACAGCTCTAAACTCCCTTGGGCAGTGACTCCCTTATTCGTGGAGCGTTTCTCAACCTTTTATCAGCATGACATGCTGTGTCACTATGTTACAAATAAAGATTATCAATACATTATTCCAGTATAGTATGCTACTGATGTGTTAACAGCACCTGAAAGAAGTCACTGCAGAAATGAAGACAATATATTCATGTATCACATGAATCACTGCTTAGACTGTTTTAATTTCTTTTGCTTTTAGACTTACAGTGTTTCCAATTCAGTTGTCTGTTTAAAATGGCTTTTATTGCTAAAAAGGCCAGAAGAAAACAAAAGCAGACTGTATCCTGTGTTTATATGGAGCTAGCTGAAATTTGAAAAGCAGTAACATAAGAAGAAAATTATATCTTTGCAAACAGCTTGAACGTAAGCAGTTTAACTTAATAGTTTCATTTTGGGGACATGATATTTTCTTAAGTGCAACAAGGATTGCATTTAGCTTGCAATTTAGCGATGGCAAGTTAAACATGAGCCAGCAGTGCCCTGGCAGCCAGGAGGGCCAAGCGTGTCCTGGGGGGCATTAGGCACAGCATCGCCAGCTGGGCAAGGGAGGTGGCTCACAGAGAATGTACTCCAAGACACAAAGAAAATGCTTAGAAACAAGATTTCTTGAGGAATACAGGATGCATCGTTCTTGTGCAACTCTGGTAAATCCAAGCGACATTTATTTGTGGTTTGAGTAAATTCCTTTGAAATGCTTAACTAGTCACCAGGTGGATCCATATTTAGAGCTTACTCCCATGTCAGCAGGAAGAGGCATCTCCTTTTAACTTCTGATTGCAATGCACACGCTGTGAGAAAGGACTCTTGGAAAGAAAGGTTTATTTTTTTCCTGCCCTCATCTTCACTAGCCACAAACTTTATGCTGTACTTATCTAACCCCTCCCACCCAAGACACCTTTTTCTTTTGATTTTTTGAGCCAGGCACCTTTCAGAACATGTGGGAGAAGGGTGAAAACTGCTGCAGATTACTGCCTTTATGCATCAATCCCAATGTTAAGATGACCTACAAAACAATATGATTCCAGGAGCTGTATTATATTAAGGTGATAAACTAAATTGAATGCCTGCTATTAGTACGGCTAATAATAAGTATCTATGGCTTAGAAATACAGGAGGAAAAGAAAGGGTTCTGCTAGTTCTGCTAAAAAAACCAATATAAGTACATTTAATTTCAGCTATGAGAAGTGTAGTGTCCTACTCACATCTTGAATATTGTTTGAAATGGGAAGGACATGGGGTGTGAATTGATACAAAGGCAAGCACAATTATTTAGGGACAGAACAACTCTCTTATTAGAGAGAAACTAGAAGGAAAATACCTAAATCTGGACTGGAAAAAGCTGAGGAGAGATATTGGTAATTATTACAAAATCATGAAGGTTATGAATAAAATCGATACAGAACTGCTATTGATTGAATTTTACAGTATACCAAAAAGTTAGTAAGGAAAAGTTAAGAGGAAATTGATTTTAAGGGGATGAAAGAAAATTCTATTTTACACACTAGGAGGAGAATTTCAAAAATTTTTTAGCACAGGAAAAGGTTTATAAGCATGTACCAAAGGCAACAATCATGGGTGTGCTGTCTAACAGCTCATTCTAATGACTGCATGTGCTGGGTGTGGGGGGAATGGACCCCAAACACTATCAGACTTGCATGCACTGTCTAAACAGCGTTTTCTGCTGCTATGACATAATGCTGAGCAAGGTAAAACAATGCTTAGGGCTAGTGGAGCTTTTCTTAGCCCTTATGGTCCTCTGCTCTGGGTTATTCCTTTAATTTCACTTTCCATCCTTGTCTTCATACAGTTTGCCTTGGAGTTTGTTGTTATTCCAGTCAAAAAGTAATTAAAAGTATTGAGCCTTATTAAACAGAATAAAATGGATAAAAGCCATGGACTTTTGCGGAGGTTTCAACAAAACCATGGATCTTTCAGAAAATGCAAGTTAGAGGCTAAATTACTACTGAGCCTAAGCTAAGGTTTGTGCCGTAAAAATAAAAATGTTTCATTTTTAGGATATTGTTTAGATTCTGTGACAAACATCACATAGTTGTCTATGCCTTTTATTAGCTAAATGCATAAGTAGCTGGATGTGTACCCATTTGAGGGTGTGTTTTCAAAGCTTTGTTGCATCACAATGTAACTGGGCTACTCTGCAGTACAAGTTACATCTTTGCAGATAAAAGGTATATTATTGTTGGGAGTGTGGTATGTAAGAGTAGCACTTTCTTCTGAGATGTACAGATGGATGGATGGATTTAAAAAAAAAAGTAAGAATGAAATGTTGGAAACAAACTGTACTGGAGAAGGATATGAATTCATAGACTGTTCATGTTGGATCTTCTGTTCTTACTGCCTCCTCATTTATAACATTCATTGAGAGATGACATTTAAAAAGGCATTAACATTAAAGTCATGGATATTGCAGCATGTTTAATTGAGTCAAAATATCTCTTGAGGTAAGTCATTCTACTTTGCAAAACAAATGTGAGAATATTTCTTCTATATATCATGTATCATCTTTGATAATCATTTATTTACTTTGACAGTTTTAAGTCCTACTGTAAAATTCACATTCCTCTTCTGCCAAATAAACTTCATTGCAAGTTAGAGGAATAAACAAAAGCAATCGGGCATATGCACTTAAAAATCTGTCTCCAAAACTAATCATTCACCAGCTTCGTAAGAAATAAAGACACTTGGAAACTGTTCCATGCAGCAGAGGGCAGCAGTAGTAAAATGGTGTAGCAAGGAGGTGATTGCAGCATGTCTACTTTTATAATCTTTAATATAGTATTGCTCAAATAGTAAAAATAAAAACTGTTAAAAGAAAACAGTTAAATCCTTTATTTCTGTCTTCTTGATGATGTTGGTGTCAGCATATGTCAGCATATGTCATCATTAATAAGAGAACATTATTTTCATACATAGTTTCTAAATTCATGGCTTGAATTACTGTGGTTTTCACTTCATAAAAAGATCCCTGAACCTTCTACCCTGTAAAATTTGTATTTTTCTTTGAAAAAATGAAATCAAGTCTGATTCTGAACTAGAAAATGGACTTTTTTTTTCCTGAGATCATAAATTGCTGCTTCTAACGATGCATTTTATTAGGGATTGCTTCATTACATTTTAGTGGTCAACATCCTGTTATACTGCCTCACAATCAGTGAATTCTTTTTCATGAATATAAAAATATTGGAAAGCCTTTGTAAATTTAACAAGTATCAGATACAATGAAGATGATTGTGTACAATGGCTTTGGATCTTTTCTTTGGATTCATTTTTAATAGTGTGGTTTATGGTTTTCATAGCATTTCTTTTTCTTTATTTCATGTCTATAGCTGAGTCCTATGTCTGCAGCTTTCCTGCATGTAGGTACTAGTAGAATGCTTCTTCTAGCCCTTGTTTTGCACAAAACTTGAAGAAAAAAAATCTTTGAGTTTTTTCCTCTTCTGTCAGATAAATCCAGAAGTGGTAAAAATGTTAATAACTTACTGGGGTGAAAGGAGTGGGGGAATTCATACAGGGATGGGGAGGGATTTAACTGGCAAAATGTAATTTATAGTACAAATGTGTACAGCAAAGGCAATCTCTCCAGGCTCTTTTAGCTGTCAAGGAAGTAATAATTACAGAGGCTACAATGTAATTCCTCTCATCCAAAAGTTCGTTGTGGAATAGGCCTGACAAACTGCCTCCTAAAATGCCTCAGTCTCAAATGACTATACAGGAATCCTAGGATGACTGGTCCAGATATTTCCATATACTGCAAATTTAGATAAGATCATCCTAACTACACACACAGATCTTGTCAGCTTAAGCCTCCCTTATTAAAGAGACCACACTGAAAAAAAGCAAGAAAAATGAAAATAAAAGAAAGAGAAAAGGTGAATAATTAAGACTATACTCAAATAATAAAGGTTGCAAAGTATTTTGGTTTTTTTTAAAAAAACATGGATGAAAGAGAATTAGTGGTCTTCATGCGTGTGTTAAAAGGCTTTTTGGAACTATGCTTTTACAGAAAATATTCAGATCAGAGACCAAAGAGTTGCAGGCAGGTTATGAGTGTTGGCTTTACTCTAAAGTTTGTAGATTTTTAAAGAATTGATTCATTGACATAAAGCCAGAAATTTCCATTCTGAAAGATTTAATTCAGCTTTATCAATATGTTAAAGAAGAGATAACGTAAAGGAGCCTGCCAAAGGGGAACAGGGTCTATTTTTCCCTCCCTCTCTCATACATGTATTTTCCTCTTTCAATGACAGTAAAGGTAGTCTTTGGGAGATGCATCTCAGATTTCTTTCTGCAGTAGGAAAGTAAACTGAAGTTAATACATAAACAGAACAATGTGCAGGCAGCCAATATACCAGTGTCATTTATTGACTTTAGTTGGCAAAATTTATTTGCAGAAGAGTTCTATGTCCCTCAAAAGCAGGCATAGAAACAGTGCAATGAGTCATCACTCAGAAGATGGGGACAAAAGCCAGTATATTAGATCTATCCATTCTCCAGACTCATCTGAAAGTGCATACAAACTCACACTACCCTTTTTCTCAACTTTGTCACCAGTTTATGAAGAGTCTTAATTACCTTCCTCTTAAATAAAATTGCCTCAGCTCCCTCCTTAATGCTTTTCAATGTTTCTGTGGAAAAAAAAAAAATTAAAATAAAATTCTGGTAAAAAAATCCCCCAACCCTCCTTGTAGGGAGTTAATTTTGAAAATTACTTCAATGCCCTAATGCTCTGCATACTAATCCACTTAGGCTTTCTTTTTCAAGCTTATGAGTGCCAGCCATTGACTTGTTCTATTTGGCTACTTTCAACCTCACACTGGGTTGCAGATATATTGTTAAATGTAAGAAAGCGTATCCAATTGTTAATAATTACTCACTTTAAGTTCGTCTAAATAAAATGTGAAAATTAAGATTACACTTTATGCTTTTCCAAATTTCTGTGTGGGGGTGTGTGTATGTTTAAAAAGGGCAGTGGGGAAAGGGTGATTAGAATAAACTTTCTTCTTGCATACTTCAAAATCTATTTCCAAGTGTGTGGAAGGTACCACAGGAGCATGAACTGCAGCAAAATCAGAGCTGGAGGAGGCTTGGTTAGTTTCATACTAAACAGGTAAGTTGCTTGCAGCAGACCCTCAGGTCCAGGAAAGTTTCTGCTTTCAGTGTTCACAAGCTACTCACATTGAGCCCTTCAGTATAAATCCATAGCACACATGAGAGCTTGCTCAGCTGCTAAATCAAAGTACAAGCGCTTGCTTAGAAGAGAGTTAGCATGGACTGCAATTCAAGACTACCTGAATTCCTTTATTTTCTAGCAAATTTTTTCTTGTCCTTATCTGTACAGAGGAGACATGAGGAGCAAAGGAGAAAAATCCTGTTTCTGTACTTTTGGAAAAATTTGTTCAGCAGAAGGAAAGGCTTGACAGGTCTTTACAGAGAGAGTTTTGGTACCAAATTGTCACTGTTCTGCAGATTGCTGTTTTGCTTTTTAAGACATAACTTACACTTACTTGTGTGGATTTCTAGCTCTTACTCTTTTTACCTCATTTTAACCAATTTGTTAGCTTTAAGCTGAGCTTATCTTTAGCATAGTGCTTTGAAGTTAGCATTTCAGGATTTTCTAAAATTATAGTTGCCATAGACGCACCAAAACATATACAGCCTAATTCTAAATTAAAGGCTACTGTAACTGATAGAAGTGGATTAGCCACTTCTAACAGTTGATACCTACAGATGCCTACAGCAATTATCTTCTAGGAGCTAGTGATACAAAGAATTCTATGGGCAACACTGAGAAGAATGAACAGTGTGTCCTCTTGATGATAAATAAGAACCGTTCCTAAATTGGATAGAACAATGCTACAAGGATATATGGTGTGTTTAACTCAAACTGTATTTCCAAAGTTAAAATAGCAGTTAATTTTGTATTTTCTGTATGTTTCTTAAAGGCTAGAAAAAAGCAAGCATTTCATGTAGAATCTAATGGCTGCATATTTGCATTTACTGTGAATACTGGTATTTAGGTTCACTATGGTTTTATAGAGAGAAACAATTCTTTTAAAAGGGGAAAAGTTTCTTTCATAATGTACAAACAATTCTTATTACAAACTCCCTTCTTAGTACTCTTGTTACCAAGCCTTCGAACAATTGAATATAATACCAGGTTATATGGGAGAGATAGTAGTTTGTCAGTAGTTTTAATAAAGGTAGAAGTAAGGTCATTGTCATGCAGTGAAATTTGTATTTGGCTAAATTGTTTTCTATCAATACTGGTTCTTTCATTGTCCTTCCATTCTAGGATTTCCCTTTTTTTCTTTCTTTTCGCCTTTAATGCTTCAGCAACTGTTACTTCAAGCCCATCTAATCACTCAAATATTCTGTAACCTCTTCTTACTGTTGGTGCCACTTACAGACTTCCTGAATTTAAGACAAAGAGATGGAAAGAAACTGTCTTCTCTGATTCTGACTTGTATTCATGACTCAGAAACTTAGCTTTTTCTTTTTTTTGGGTAGACTTGAGAAACATCGGTCATCTCTCAGACAACAGGTATTTGCCTGAAATGACTCTTCTGTATTGTGAGAATTTGCTTAGAACTGAACACTGAGTCATAATTTAAAAAAAACCAAGTGAGTAGTCACTTGTTATCTCAATTTCTCTAATAGTAAAAATTATTTATAAATATTTTATGAATAGTTATATGAAGGAAAAAAATACAGAAATACATGAAGAACATTTGAGGGCTTTTAAAGCATAAGTTGATGAGTATCAGCAGGCAAGGAAAAAATCAGTATCCTGAGGTCAGAAGTCAATGGCTAAAGATGCAACATACAATATATGTCAGTTTCCTACAAGGTGAACAGTATAATTGTCAAAAGGTTATTTTTCAATTTTAAACTCTATTTTTTTCCATTAAAATATTACTCAGTGGTCTATGCTGTAATACTACACAATATTTCATTTGGGATGTTTAAATTAATAGTTAAACATATATAATTGGACTGTAAATGCTTTGGACTGGATAAGACACTCAGTAAAATCAACTCAGTTTTTAAGCCCAGTTTCTTTGGAAACCTAGAGGAACAAAAAAGAAGCAACATACATAATAGTCTGATAACGCTCAGAACAAAACCACACAATAGGCAGTGAAAAGCTTAGGAACTGATTTCTGCATCTGTTTAGTATAAGAGGAAGTGAGGTAACTGAAGCTGACGTGGTGATCTAGTAGCTGTAGTTTAATGTTTAGACAGCTTCAGAAAAATTAGGCTGCTAAAGTTCCTAAGAATGAACACAAGATAATTTTTTCCCTATGTGTTCTTTCAGTTAAAAATAAATAACATTATATCCATACTTATGAAACCTCCTCTTTTTCATGCCCAAGATACTAATACCTCCCATTCTAAGTTCTTCATAACAATTTCTATCATTGAATTGTCTTGATGGTTATCCCTTCATCCCAATGCTTTTTGTTTTCTTTTTTTGTTTTGTTTTAAACACAACTAGAGAGTTAGCAGTAGAGAGCTTGTGTGAGGGTGAAGTCTGTAGTCAGATGGAGGCAATTAATTAAGTTTTAGGTCACACTTCGCATATAAATTACCACTTTCATTTAATTTCAAAACACAGATTTCATTACAGTAATATTTTAGGACAATAAATATCACCTTAACTTTGTAATATGTGAGAAGGCACTTCTGGAGGTATATTTCTTAAAATATAAGAGGGTTTTCTGGCCTACAGTGTATAGTAATCTATAACTTCTTTCTTTCTTGCTGTTCTACTTTAATGTAAGTAGATTTCCAGATCGTCTTGGAAAACTTTCTGCTAACAAGTGAATTTTGTAATCCTGAGCTAAAACAAGGCTTGTCCCAGGCACATGTATATATATATATATATGTATGAAACTCTATGCTAATACATGTAACTCAGATAATTTCAATAATATTAATTTATTTCAATTCATTGGCAACCTCAGTATATGTGATATTGTTAAGATTAGCATGTGATGCCAAAAAAGCTTAAATTACTGTGGTAATTTTAAAGTACTGACATTTTTTATTACAGCACTCTGGCATTAACTCATTGGCAAAGACACTTTATGTATTGAAATTCTACACAAATTACATGCAAAATGTAGTCCTTTCATATGTCAATATGCGGCCTATGGGTGTAATTATACAATGTGCACACATCACATTAATAACATGGAGGAAAGCTGCAGTGCCAGAGGATTCTCTTCTATTTGCCATAATTGCTGTGATTAGTAAAAAGGAAAAAAATGCATTTGCTTAGTACATCAAAACAAGTTACACAGTATTAAAGGAATAAGAGTTATATAGCTGCATTATCCAGTATGATGTGAAGTTCAGCAGGGGTCTTGCTAAAATTATGCCTACATCCTCTCCCATTCTGCTGTACAAATAAAATAAACGCCAACCAGTTGCATTGGTAGAGCTCACAGGAATGCCCTTGTCATCTCAGAGTGAGTCCTCTAAAGAGTTTTCCTATTCCTATGCAATTTATTCACCAATCGTTTGAAACACAGTAAATTGCAGAGTGCAGTTATCCCTGGCATTTGTGAATGGGCAACGTGCTTTTGTTCTCGCAGCAGGTGTGAAGGTGGGAGAAACCAGATAAGCTGCAGTTAGTCTTACTGGTTCACTTAAAATGAAAACTAACTAAAGAAATAAAACCCTGTAACCAGAGAGGCCTTGCAGCATGTTCTGTGTCTAGTTACGCCATTTCTAACTTGCTTTCACTTTTCATTAAGAACATCAGTTATTATTGTATGAGCTTTCTAAACCATAAAAGATTGTATCTGTGGGTGGAAAAAAGTTGTCTGGGCTCATGAATCTGGTCATGAAATAGAGTTTTGGGAAGCTCACATTTTTATCCTTCTTCTTTTTATCTTATTTCCTCTTTTACTTATTTTCCTGGGACATACACCTATGCCTGTCAGCAATCAGTTACTCTCTTGCAAGTACCCCAGCATGGTAGTTGTTCAAACTAATTTAAAAATTTTGATTTTTTTCTGAAAATTCTTGATCTCAGATCCATGCTTGATCATGCCAAGGTAAGTAAGTGTAAAAGAGAATAATAATTTTTAAAAAATTGTTTATTTAATCAGAAAATTCATCATACCTCTGGTTTTGCTATAGAGAGTCTGTTGTCATGTTAGAACGGTAATCTACTTCACTCTGAGTTACCCCAGTTCTCCAGTTCCTCTCGAGGTTCGTTCTTCCATGCATGCTATCATTCTACAGTAAATGGAGAGTCTCTGGCTTATGAGCATTGTGCATGGACTTTTTTCCCCTTTATCAAAATTCTCCAAAAGGCATGCAGTGAAATTTGAGTCAAAATGGTAGTCTCATAAGACATAAGTTACAATATGAGTGATAAGTGCTTCAGGAGGTTTTAAGATATTAAACTGTAGCAGTGATTTATTTTTGTCTGTGTATCTCACCAAATTTCTAATGGGCATCTAACTACACAGCTCTGTTAATGTCATGGTACCTTTTGATCAGCCGGCACAGCTTCAGGATGGATAGGTAGTGGGGGAAAAATGCTGCTGCACAAGGATTTGAAGAAAAGACTTAGGAACTGATGCCAACAATTACTTCAAAAGTAGTAACCCAAGTGCTGTGTAGACAGAATAGTTCTTTAATGACAATGGCGTGACTGAAAACACAGTGTCAAGGGTAAAAGCAGAGGGTGAGCCTTGAGTCACTGTCAGTGATTTTGCCACCACTGAGCAGCTCATTTCCAAGCCAGAGGAGGTTTGCAACACTTAGTCATAAAAAGGGAAGTGAATTCCCTTTTGAGATCAGCCATAGTAGCCTGTACCAATTATCTGTTGCCTTTAATGTACTGAATGTTTTCTTTTTTTACCATCGCTCTGTAATATGAATATTAAAGTAAGCTGTAACCAGTATTATTATGCAAATCTCTCAGAAGCTTTCAATAGTTTTAAATCACCACATGTGTTTTTAAATGTTAGCTTTTCTCAGTAAACTGAAACAACTCACCCTCTGTTTGTACACTTTTGGATGGAATGAATTCTTAGTTTCAATTTGTAATTATACACAAAACATCAAATTATATACAGATAAACCTATTCTATGTTTGTTTGGAGATTGAGAAATCCCCAGAATTAAATGCTGGAAGCTATTCCCCCATTATCTGAGGAATTATTTTTATTAGTGGAACAAATCTGGACATAATTAGCTTTGTTTGACAGAACAAATTATATAAAAGCCAGAGGAAGTGCATATTATCATGTGTTTCTGCTTTTCAGTCGTTCTTATTAAAAAAAAAATATATGAAAATTTCTGTAATTCTTGTTTTCGTAAAGTGGTGTATTTAAGAATGTTAGTTTGATAAATATCATTTGTAATTTATGAAGTAAAATAAAAGAATATTTAAAAGTAGGACTGATTTTTTAAGTACTCAGCCTTCATCATACAAGAATCTGTACATGTAATTGTATTTTGTATTTTTGAGAACATTTGTTTACATTTTGCACTTCCCTCAAGCTGGTGTTGTCAGTTTAATTCTTTTATAGTCAGTATCAGTTGTCAGTTCTCAGTCTTGCCAAAACAAGGCTCTTCTCTTTGAGCTCACCACCTTGTAGGAGACATTACAGACGTTTTAGAACCCAGGATCTTTTCATTAATCTAGCTTTAGAGAGAATTATGATGTTTCTATTACTACAGGCTTACTGCTTCACAGGATTTGTTGAGCCAGCTGAGATGATAGTCCTTCATAACAGCATGGAAAGTTTGGAAGGTGGGAGACTGATATGACTGGTGTACCAGTCTCTGTGGAAATCTGTCGGTCGTGACAGATTTCACTAACTTCCAGTGCAATAATATTGCAATGGCATGGTGATGTAAATGTCAACTTTGTAGCAGCATCCCTCTGGAATATCTGAGTGGGTGGACAAAATTTTTTTCACCACAGGCTGAGCTATCCCAGCTTTTTCAGTTGGTGCAAATGTGACACAGAATAAGTGGGGATGAAAGAGACTGTTCTCTATGGGCAGTGTTTTGCAAAGAAAAAATATTGGTTTTCTATGGATGTGATTAAGAAGATTTCTGTTTCTATTGTGTTCTCATATTTTCAACAAGTAGTAATATTTTAATTAAATAAAATATTGTTATAGAATTGATCAGATAATTTAGTAACACAGAGAACAGTTATGAGTGCTTGCATATATTATCCATCATAATGAAATACATTCTTCAGTAGATTTTATACATCTTTTACTTCTAAAATAGACTGTTTCCATAAAATGATAACTACTAAAATATGTGAAATAAATTCAATAATGCAATGCTTAGAACTTGCAAGTACAAGAAGAACATGTACTAATTCCTATCCACCTCCATTGTTACCTTAAGGGCAGCTCTCTCCATAGCAACTGAAAACTTTTCAAGGCAGCAATAAACTAATCCTCTCCAGCTTCCAGAGCACCATCAAGGAATTTTAAAAACATTGGACTTCCAGCAGCTAAATACTTCTGAGGATTCAGAAGGCCACAAAGCTAGATACACAAGCATTCTTTTTCCCTTCAGAAGGTAAGAAAATAACATTTAGAAATAAATGCTCATAATATCCTTGTAAAAATGATACATATTCCTAATTGCTAACAGTAAAATATATCTAAACACTAAAAGATTTCCTAATGTCTAAAAACATACTAACTTTTATCTGACCGAATGCCCATTTGAATTCAGCAGCTCTTTTTTTTCATTTTAAATACTTTGTTAGCAGAGTTTCCTTTAAAATAAAACACGTGTATCATATTGCAGTTCAAAGAAGACGAACGTATATGTGGCTGTTTAGCACATGTGCATTACTATCTGAATATGTATGTCACTGCCAGCATCTGCCCGTCAATAAAATCAAAGCTTCTGTGGAAAACAGAAGGGAAACTCTTATATTTCTTGTGCTTTGATATTGAGATAGAGGGAGTGGTTTATTAGGAAGGATTGTGACAAGACAGATTTATAGCACAAAATGTCTTTTGCACCTAGACTTAACAAGTTAAGCTTGTTTGTCTTGTTTATTCACTGAGTTCTTCAAGTGAAATTATAACCTCAGCATTGTAATTCTTCTGTCTGAGTAGTGATACAATATCAGTAATTTTTAAGTACATCCTGTTCCTTCTTTTTTTTTGCTGTATAGCTGGAGTTTATTAATGTTGGTAAAGTGCTTTGACAGTATAACCTGCTTTACATTATTGCTGTGTAACGTAATTACTGCACATTCACATCAATGTTAGACTAGTAATATTTATTTACAGTTATTTTTGTTCCTAAAAAGCTGTTTTCACAATGAAATGAAAGTGAAAGCCATGGCATTTTCCTTTTCTTACTGAAAAGAATTATTAGTGAATGCAATAACATAACACTGAAATGAAAGCCATAGACTTTATTTTTAAGAAGAGGGAAGGGCACTTTGAGACAACCTCTTGTTGGTAATTCTAAAGAAGTTTTGAGGCCATGGTTGTCTTAGTTTCCTGCTGCTCTGTGCTGTAAAGCCTTTACAGGCTCCCTGTTGTTCAAAAACAGCTTGTCACCGCAAATCAGCTTAGCCGACCAATTAATAAATCCTTTCGAACATATTGCATTCGCACTAATTAAAGGGTTGGGGTTTTTTCCCCTGTACCATTCAGATTCTTCAGGTTTCGAGTTTAAGCTGTGAAGTGCAAACAACAATCCGACATTCAGTGCAGATCACGCACTGCAGGAAGAGGAGATGCATTTTCTGACCAAGCATCCAGCTCTTGGGGTGGTATGTTCTGCTTTCATATTCAGCGTGCTCATTGCTGAAGGACAGCCTGGGGAAGAGCATGGGCAGGATGGCAGCAATCCTCCCAGCAGAGGCTCTCTGGTGGAAGTTTTACGCGTTCTCTCAGCTGAAAACACTGAGCTCCACATGAACCACTCACGAGAACTGGTCAAAATGTTACTGGAGAGAGCTGAGTGCCCACAGCGGATTTATGGCATGCAAGAGGATTGTAATCTGGTTAGTGCTTCAATTAATGAGGGATATCTTTACAGGATTGTCAGTGAGTTCTAACATTATTTGTTAGTGATACTGTCCTGAATACAATACCTAAACATGTAAAAAACATGTTGTTGCAGCAAAAAAAAATTGTCACTGCTGTGTTTCATTTTCAATTATTATTATTTATTGTTCGAGCTCATGAAGAGATATTCCAAATATGAGAGACATTCCTAACCATGCCATGCTTCAGTCACATAACACTAATAACTTTCCTTTTAAAGTTGCCAAGTGTTTTGTTTTCCAACAAAATTTTTTCTACTGAAACCTGGTCTAACAATAAAAGCATGAGCTTGAATTTGGGGCACAGTATTTCCACTGTGGAAAGACATAGGTAAACACTGGGGACCAGTTCTGCCACTTTTTTTGTTGTTGTTCTGGATTTTACTTCATAAAAATAAAACCCAGACAGGATTGTCTGAGATTTATGTGCCACTTCACTGAAACATTCAGGATTTAGGGGAAGGTTTTGGTAAGCAACTCAGGTCAAGGAAAATGAAAGGCAGAACAATGAATCTACAAATCCCAATTGAAACTGGAAGTAATCCAGGGTACAGTTGAACAGAGGGATTGCTTGTCTACTTGAGAATATTTTCAGAGCTCATTCCTGATTCAATGAAGGAAGGACAGGGACAGTGTTAGTGAGCAGCTCAGCTGAAAGGGACAACAAAGGGCTTGGTCAGCCCTGGCTTTCATTACTCTGGCTCTGGCACTGTTCAGTGACCTACATACAGCAGTGTCACTTTACACCATACTTATGAAGCTGGTCAGAAAGGTGAATGCTTTTACAAGGTGCTATTCTCGGCAATCTGCCAAGCCAAAAAAATGGGAACCTTTTTATCCTGTGCAGTAGACAGCTGCTCGCTTAATTGACCCTTTCTAAAAATGCTCCCATTTTTCATATCAGCCCCTATGTGAAATTTCATACACAAATATTGTAGGTGCCTGTCATTATCTAAATGGATAATTTTTTATGAAGGAGATGATTCACATATGGGCAATGAATATGCATCAGATATGGGCCCAGACTGAAAGCTGACAATGTATTCAGCGTGGGTATAGAGTCCTCCTAAACTTCACAAAACAGGGGACTAGATTTTTGTTTATCCTCATTGCTTTTCTTCTCGAGTTCCATGCTTTTTTCTTTTGTGATGTGCTTTCTTCTGTTTGTGATGTATTTCTGGAGAGCTTGCTCACTGTGTCCTTGGATTGAAGAAATCTAAAGGAAACTTAGCTGGGGCTGACTTTTGTCAGTGCTGCTGCTCTGTTCAGGCTTCAACTTGGAAATTTCCTATAGGAAGAGTTTGAGAACTTTCACCATTTCCAGGACTCCTCAGTGTTGGCTCAGTCAGAAACAGTGCACACATCCTGCACTGTCAGTGTTTCTGTGCCAGCACCACAGGAGCATGGTTTTCTGTAGAAAAACCTTGAGAGAGACGTGGCATTTTCAGTCACATGGAGCCCACATGGCACTGTGCTGAAATCACCCATGATTATTTAACAAGATTTGGTAAACCAAGACAGCAAAAACTGTGCAAGAAGCACTATCCTTCAGGATCATCAAAATTTGAAACAGAATGCCCCACCTTAACTTGGCATTTTCTTTTTCATACTTGTTGGGAATCACTAACTGATTTCAGATTCAAGTTTCCTTTCTAAATCCAGGATTCCATTTATACCACACAATTTTGTTTTCAGACCTTTTTTATTATTGTTTCTCATGATATCTCTAATGGGCATTTAAAAGCAGTGAAGTTTAACATTTTTTTTAGACCCTCTTCTGTTTTTTTGTTACATAGTGGCCCTAAGACCCTTTGGGCAGGGGCTGGCAGCTGTTGAATGGCATCTGACACTTTATTTCCTAAGCACACAGAAGTTCTATATTTCTTGCCTTGGTAAGAAAAATTTTTTGGAACTTCTGGCCACTTAAACAAAAGAAACTCAGACTTCAGTGCCCAAGTTCTGGGCTTCTTTTTTATAGGAAGTAAGCATTTCTAAATCAAGGACATGCAGATGGCTATTCCTGTAAAAATAGTAGTAGCAGCAAAAAAACCTGCAAACTAACAAACAAACAAAAAAACTTACCCAACAACAAACCGGTTTATATTGTCTTAATATCTCTTCAAGGTTCACTTCCCATGGGCTACCGATATACTATGGAGTAACTGCATCTTTTACAATGCACCTGCTTCCTTCTAATTAGCAAGTTTTTTCAATCATCTTCCTTGCAAGAGCAAACAATGGACTCACTGATTGCAATTTATCCTCAGTGGGTTTTAAAATCTAATAGAAATCTTTGAAAATCTTCAACTCCATGCTGTGTATTTATTGTATTACTACTGAATGTTCATAAAGGCTGGTTGACTGACTTGAGATCTTTGGGACAGAAAACAGAATAGACTCCTCCTAGTCCAAAGAGTAATTCTCAGAGACTGCATTAGGAAAAGTTAGGCTTAAAGACCTTGAAAAGCAATTTGGCAGGACATAGTGAATCATACTGTAATCTAGTTTATTTATGTATATAAATAGTTAATTTGGATATTAATATCCACAGTTTTAATTTTTTCTTTTATTTTAGATTCAATATTTTGAAAATTTTCATTAGAATTTTTCATATCAAAAATTAGCAGCTCTCTCAGTTCCTCCAAGGAACTTTGACTTTTGAACATGACAATGTCAGTTTCATTAACCCAGCTTCAGTGTAGGAAAATGAACTAACATACAAGGTGAGCCCCACCAACCAACACATCATGCTTGTAGCCACAAAAAATTTATTCTTACAAACTGGATTCTGTCTGGATTCATTAATTTATTAGAGTGCAGTGTTGATCCTCCCATGGTATCTCATGTGTTGTAGTTTCTTCTCTGAAATGTACAATTCACCTGCTTTACCATTGAGATTAGCTGACACATCTATAACATGCTTGGAAAGGAATCTGTAAGAAAAAAACAGACACAATGAATAACACTAATTACAAGATCTCTTCAAGAAAGATTCTTTATTTTGGACTTAAGTGTCTTATTTGTCATAAAATGAGATAGACCTCTGTTCGTCTTCTGGTCTAATTTACAGCCTAACTTTTGTATGAGCAGAAAAATTTCTGGAAAGTGTCTTTGTAGCAAGAAAAAATTGAGTGGTAGATAGATAGATAGATAGATAGATAGATAGATAGACAGATAGATACGTGTGTGTGTGTGTGTATATATGTATATACGTATTAAAAAATCTGTGCTCAGATGTAAAGCCTGCACATTATGAATATGTAATTTCAGTCCCTCTTGAAATGCATTTGAAGGACTAAATGGGGTTGAGACCTTGTTCTGGCTGTCAGCACTGGATCTCATTGTTGCAGTTAGCAGAATTAATTGAGAAACATAGAAATAGCTGTGTGATTACGGTGTCAATTAAGTCTCTGAACAGTGCATTGGATATGATATAACTTCTGTTTGCATAGCCTCAGTTAACCACAGTTCAGCAACTGTTTTTATCTTATAATGTAAACACATAGAATGCACAGATGAAAATATGAATAGCCCTAGCCCTTATCTAATACATTTATAACCAGAAGTATAATCTGTTGAAGCCAGTGGAAGGCTTTCACTCTCTACAATGATTGATCAGAATTATTCCTAATTGTAGTGAGTCTCAAACCACTAAGTCATAGAATCATAGAATAGAATCATAGAATGGTTTGAGTTTGAAGGGACTTTAAAGATCATGTAGTTCCACTCCTGCTACTATGAGAAGGAGCACCTCCCAATAGACGAGGTTGTTCAAAGTCCCATCTCTAGGGCTTTTCTTAAAAAGAAAAAACCCCATGGTATGATCTTGCAGCCATAGAACTTCACTGAATTACCTACACCCTTCTCCTGCCGTTCCATCGGCCTGCATCTGTGTAGTTTTGGGTTTGATCCCTTAAATACAGAACTTGTGTTCTCCTGCTGTCCTTCCCATCTGTATTTGCAGATGCCTGGCAGTGTCACTTGAGTTGAATTTCCATTAATTTTTATTTCTTCACAGTGCCTTGAACCAGATGCTTTGTTACTAATAGCTGGAGGAGATTTAGAAGACCATCTCAGTGAAGAAGTATTTGAGAGAATTTCTCTTATCCTTCTCTACTACATTCTTCATCGTAGAGATATGTGTTCTTCAGAATTCAGCTTGAATGATAAGAATTATAAATTTTACCTACAGAGTATGCTTAGTTTAAGACATGATGAAGACTGCTATTACTTCTCACGGAATGAAACGGAAGATATTTTGGCTGCAGTAAGGCAACATTTTAAAACTTCTGAAAACCAGGTAAAGAAAACATGCATAAAAATAACTTCATCTTTTTTACAGGTATAATGCCTTTATGCTAGTACAGACACTATGCCAGTATCACAGTCGTCCAGAAAACTGGTAAATGTCAGTGTGAGAGTACAGGCTGGACGGCAGATGGAAAAGAGCACAGCTGTGTAGGTGCAAGATCTTGCACTTGGCTCCAAGGACAGAAAATACTTTCTCATCTCTTGTTAGTATAGATACACTAGCAGTGTATCTAGTATAGATACACTAGCAGTGATTGCATTTCAGTGGTATAAAGCAGAACAGCTCCATTACTGGCTGGTATAGGTGAAATAAGGAATTATTTTGCTGTTATGAAATCCTTGCCAGGTTCTACACTTCATTGTCTATCCAAAGCTGGATGGAATAAGGAATCTGTACAAGGATATGATGGCTTTCTTCAGTTGGAACACATACATTTGTGACTAATTATCTACCAGCATGGATATGCCTTGTAGAAAGATTGATAAAAATAAGCTTAAATTTAAAGTTTAAAAAAAAGCATATTGCGTATTTTCAGCTAAGATAATCCTTTTTAAGTCCGGAAACATGCAGTGAGTTTTCTCACTGCTGTTTAGAATTCCTTATCTCAAATAGGATCTATAAAAGAATAATGTTCTAGAGTTAAAAATCTAAGAAAAAATTTTCCTTGTAATGGGCAATAAAACAGGTTTTTGCCAGATTAGATAACTACTAAAGTACAGATTGACCTTCTGTTTGTAGCCCCTTAGACCTGTTCAATGTATTGAGTTAAATTTGGTTTATACAAAACTCAAATTTTTCCTTTTCATTTCATTAGATTTTATTTTGCAGCATGCTGTAGTAGGGTTTTCTGCACAAACAGAAGATGGGTAGGAGACCTGGCTGTGTCCAGAATGTTGAGGGCCTCCAGTTCCTCTCTCTGTCTTCTTTGTGTAGTTGTTTCCCACCATAAATTATTCATTGACCAGTACTTTTGGTTCTGAGTCTTGGTGAACGTGCTGATTTCCAAGGACTCCAGTGGTATCTGAGCAACTGTAAAGAGGCATTGGAGGGTATTTGGAATGTCAAGATAGAATAACAACCCATAATGTGCTTTACTGAGGGTTCTGTTTGTTTATGCTGGCAGTATAATCAGTTGTCAAGCCTGTCCAGTAACTGAGACTTCCCCACTCACTGACTTGAGGGAAAAGAGTTTTCTTTTATGAAAGGTACACAAAACATAATAGCATAATACTTGGAATCACAACACTTGAGTTATGGAAAAGGGCCAATGGTGCAGGGTAGTCACAGAATAAAAGCATTTTCAGTGGCTCTTTATGTGTTTTGGTTTCACAGGAAATATCCTCTTCTTTAGTCATAGCACCTAATATCTTGTTTGAAATAAGAGATTAAATTTTGGGTTGTGGAAATTTTAATGTGTAGTGAACGAACAGGAAAAGAAATGCGAGCCTCCTCTCTGCAGTGTTTATGGCCTACATACGGAGAGATGAGTATGTAGAAAATAAATGACTACTATACTGGCTCATCTAGCTGACTTTTTAATTTTGTTAATATGAGTTAGAAACAAATTAAATTCAGTAATTTTTGCTTTTGTTTTTTTCTTTGGTTGTTTCATTCAAACCCAACTATTTGCAGTGAGAATAAACAAGAAAGGAAAAAAGGGAAGAAAATGAGAAAAGGGGGATAAGTTTCTGGGTAACTGAGAGAGTTTGCAGACATCCACAGACATGGGTGTATACCACTGACTACTGTTTTTATTTGGTCACCCAACAGGAAAGTCACCCTTTAGCTGCCAAATTATATCTTTCCATATTGTCCCCAGATAACTACTCCATAACAAACTATTGATTTTGTATTTGATTGATTTAATAGGTAAGGAACTAAAAACATTTAAAGAATTCTTTCTGAAGTTTGAGATGAAGAGTTAAAATCTGTATTATTTGAGCCAATTTCTTGTGCCTTAACAAAAATTCCTCTCCTTTCTTCCAGTTTCTGGAAGTAGATGTAGATGTAATTGAGGAGGACACTGGGAACAATAGAAACAGCAGGAAAATAACACTAAGCAAAAATAACCTGAATGAAGGACTGTACTTTTTCCCCATTAGACACTGAGTAAATGTTCAGGATTTTTAATTCTAGGCCTGTTTGCCTGAAAATGTCCTTTGATTAGCTGTCCTGCTGGCAATTACAGCGTACATCTTACCATTTTTTCTACTCTGGCTGTCTGTGAAATTGTTCTCCCCAGTTTCTCTTCCTGTCACTCTGATTATTTAAATGGGGGTGACCAGGACTGTCTTCATGCTGTTTTCTCCTGATTTCAGTGTGTTGATGTGAGCACTCTGGAGAAAAATGCTGATATAATGGACAGAGATGGTGCTGATGAAAACACTCTTCCACGCCTGGCTGCTTTAATCCTTACTCTGGCTCTCCAAGGAGTCTGTATGGGGAAAGCAAGTTTGCCTTCCCCAGAATTCTTTATAAAATATATTTTCAATTCTCTAAATAGTACCACTGAGCTCCAAGTGACAGGTAAGCTGGAGTATGCAAAGTTCATTTTCTTCAGGAAAATTTATTGCTGGACTTATCAGAAATGCTACTTAACCATAAATAAATAGAAGTATAGGAGAGCTCTAAGTGGTCCAAAAATAACAAAACAAAATACCTGAAACAAAACAAAACAGATGTTGAGCTCTCAGCAGCAGAATCTATTAATTTCTGTAAAAGGTTGTGCCTGCTTAGCAGTTTAAGAAGCTACACCATCAACTCAGGGGCCTAGTATGGATTTAGAAGGTTGTTAAAACTCATCTAGTTTTTCTTGTTTGCGGCAATTGCTAACAGCAACAGTTCACAAGCTTTTCAAAGCACTTTTAAAAAGTTACATTAAGCATGGGTTAAAACAGATTAAAAAGTTGAAGTGAGCATAGGTAAAAATATTTTTAAGATTTGTAGGTTACACAGAAGTGCATTGAATCACAGAAATAAATATTTTTAAAAATATTAATCCTTAGCCCTGAACCGGGGGTCCTAGATTGTACTTACATAAACTGGTTTGGCAGCAAAGCCAAAAATTGCCCTTTAAAAATTGTCCTTTAAAATTGCCCTAAAAATTGTCCTTTAAAATTGCCCAGCCAGACCTTCTAAAATACCTAACTCACAAGAATGGATGGAGCCATCTCAGCACAGTGCTACTAAATATCTATATATGGTGCAATCTGGGCCCCAGTGAAGATAATAGCAGGACTGTATGGTTGGTGGAGTTAGGATGTCATTCAGAAAAACAAAAAAATAAATGCTTAACCAGTTTGTTACAGAGTAAGTACATTTTAAGTCTAAGCTAATTCTACTGTCCCTTTAAATTTATTTCAATTCTTAATAGTAACTTCAGGAAAGAGTAAGAATCTGGAAGCAGGGAAAAAAGAAAATTAGATTTTACTACATTTAGAAAACTAATATACCTGCAGCTCCATTCAGATCTGTTTAAATAGCTGAAAGAAAGTAGTGAAACATCTTACCAGAAATCTTTTTGTGAGATTTATGATTAAGATTATACCATTTCCATTTTCTGAGTAACAACATTAAAAAATAAAGGATTATCACATGAAAACATTCTCATTAATCTAAATTTCTTTAAAATTAATTTGTGGACTGCTTGTTTTTTAATGCAAAAATTAAGGTGTACAGAAATTATCGCTATGGCTTCATTTGAAAATGCAGGGGTGAAGGAAGGTGATAAGTAAAATAGGATAGGGCCTGCCCCCTCAAATAACTGGGCATTCCATCAGCAGAAGCACCCATTGCACCCAAGCTATGTCATGAGGTACATCTGTGCATGATCTCAGATTTGGTTTAGGG
The DNA here is from genome assembly GCA_013399875.1 of Gymnorhina tibicen. Taxonomy (NCBI): domain Eukaryota; kingdom Metazoa; phylum Chordata; class Aves; order Passeriformes; family Artamidae; genus Gymnorhina; species Gymnorhina tibicen. The sequence continues at coordinate 607,516 of VXAZ01007739.1, forward strand.
ATCCTGGCTCTCTCCTTCCTGTTTCAGTGCTGTGAGCGCCTGCTTCCCAGTTAATCAAAGGAGACAGAAAATTCACCGTCCTATGTTACACTTCTGAAGTGCAAGGGCAGCAGAGCATCCTGAAGTTTGATTTCAGGACACCCTAGAGAGGATCTGAATACCTGGTTGTGGCAGCTTAGTGTGGAGTTCCCTTTACATAGGAAAACTTTAAGAACGGTGAAGTTATTTAGCAATGACTGGAGAACTTTGTCAGAGATGATGGTTAAATGAAAGATGAATTGCCTTACAGTCACATCTGTTTTCTTCTAAGACAGCCATAGGCAAAACCTCTGAGTGTGGTATGCAAAGAAGGAAAGGCTGAGGAGCTGGGTGTCTGGAACTTCCAGAGTTGTTAAGCAGAAATTGCCTCCAGTACCAAACTGAGAAAATGGTATTAAAATGAGGAATTGAATTAATGTTATAACAAACAAAAAGCAAATAAATTGTCTTTTAAATGTTTTGTCTTTTAAGTGTGCATTTTCCCATGGTAACGTATCTGTTCTCTAATTAACGACTAGAACTAGAACAACTACTAAATGTGATTACAGCCAAAAAGACCTGCACTGTAAATGGACAGTTTCACAGCCACAAAAGAAGACGTTACAGTATGGCAATCAGAGATATTGGAAGAAGAAATATTCCAGTCAAAGGAAACCATACAAAAGGAGACTATCTGAAAGGCTATTTTGAAGATCGTGAAATGAACACAAATTGGGACCAGGTTAATTTATTTTTATGTTATTATGGTGTTGGTGGCAGAATTTGAGTGACAGAAGTTTAAATTTATTTGAAAACGATACAATATTTCTGAGGTAAAATGTATTAGTTTCAAAAAGGCATGTAGATATTGATGGAAATACATATTTATGTAGCTATATTTGTTTAAATAATGGGGAAAGAAGTTAATGGATGTTGAATGTGTGATTAAATTCACTGGGAGGGGCTAACAATGATTAGTGTTACACAGAATCAGGTGTTTCTTCAAGACACAGGGACTGGAGTAACATGTCTTTGATATTTTCACACAGTTATTAGAGATTTCTTGTGATCGTATGTCACAGAGTTTTTAGGACCCCTTAAGTGACCTGGTAGAAAGAAGGATTGTTTTGTATTAAGGAAAACAAAGTAAATTAAAGTTTCTATGTAAGTTGCTTTTAAAAGGCTTCTGTAAATTGAAGATTGGGCATTTCCAAACTCTTTTCATAACCATCTGTGGAATCCAGAAGCCTTCTTTAGAAAGCATAAAGTCTGTGAAACAGAGCCTTAGCTACTCCCCAGTATCCTCTCTGAGGACTTTGAAGGACACAGGCTTATTGCAGGTGATTTTATCCTTATCCTAAGAATCTGAAAATAAATAAATTTTGTTTAGAGCAATGATCAAGATGGTAACTGACTTCCATCCTTTAGACTGGGTATCATTCCTTAGACAAAAAAGGAGACTTCAGAGCATATAATTGGTATATATTTTGATGTATACATTTGAAATATATACTTCAAAGAACACTTTTCTATTCTTTTCAGTTCTTTACCATTTATGTTAACTCAGTGGCAATGTTTCTTCTCCATTTAGGAGAACTGAGTGATGTGCAATTGACTTTTACTGTGTGGTCATTTTATAATGGGGAACTGAGACAAATTTCATCTAGTTAAATGCTATTCTGATAGATATTTATCTGTGTAATTGTATTGCATTTGAAATGCATACTCTATCAATACGATTATTTCTTTGCAGCTGACCACGAAAAAGGATCATGCTGATCAGCATGATGAGGCTGTTAATGGGGTCTCAAAATAATTTTAAATTAAGGTCATTTTAAATGTGTTTCATATGAATTTGAAATTATGAAGGACAGAAATCAGTAGTGATACTATCTGTAAAAGAAGTAAAATTGTTCTCCAGCAATTGAAGTATTTTTAAAGCTCAGTTTTTGATTGCTTGAACTTCTGAGACCAACTGTAACTCAAAAGATAAGTGTGCAGGGGCATTATCTGAGTCTTAGCAGTCAACTGAGAGCCAAATATTCTGTATACATGAAAAAAAATCACAAAGAAAAATCTGAACAGAAGATAATTTCTCTTCTGTATTAATTCCTAGTTTCTCAGTGCTTTTCTTTTCCATTCCTCTTCTTTTTAGCTATGCCTATTTTCCTTGACATATTCCATTAGAACACTTCGTGTTTCACTGCTGTGTTGCTAATTTTGTCTCCTGCTTTCTGCACCTATGATAGCCATTGTGCTTCATTAGTATCAGATTCTGCTACATACAAGACATTGACTCGTTTGTGGCTTGTGTTTGCTAACTGCATTAAGATGTGTAATTTAATTTTTATATAGGAATTATTATTTGAAGCATTACCACAGAAAAAGGGCCACTGCTTTCTTTTAAAGTCATCATTGTCCCTTCATTTAAAAATGTATATTAAAAAAGTAAGTGGCAGATGATCTAATGAATAATCTTAAATTCCATTAAACTATATCACAATGTCTATGAATTCATTTACTATTCCTCATTAAACAAACATGGGTTTTGGAAACCCAAATCATCCATCCATCCAGTTTTTCACATGAAAATATGCAAATTCGATTTGCTTATTTCTTTGATAACATCCTCCAGGACTACACACCTACTTGCTTTTCTAATGGAGACAGTTCTCTGCCTCCTTATGTTAAAAAGCTTATAAAGCTGGGGCTTGCAACAGGAAAAGATGCAGGTCCTCAGGCCCCAAGTCTTACAAGAATATTTTACTAAATAGACTTTAACAGCTATTTTTTTATGTATGGGTAGACAGTTTATTTTTACAGATGAGGTTTTGCTTTTCATTGAAAATTCCTGGTAATAAATTTGTATAAATATTTAGGTTAATAGTAATCCTGGACCTCATCTTGTCTATCCTACTTCTCAAAAAAGAGCCAACTTAAAAGTCAGATCAGATTTCACAGAGCCATGTCCAGTTGAATTCTGAATGTCTCAAAATACAGAGATTGTACATTCTTTTTTGGGAAACCTGTACCAGTTCTTTATTGCCCTCATCTTGATGGACTTCTTTATTATAGAAAATTGGAGGTTTTTGTTTCTGCAACTAATACCTTTTGCCTCTCATTCTTTTGCTGTATGCGTCTGAGAAGATTCTGGTTGTCTTTTCCCTATAAACCACCTTAGACAGTTGAAGGCTTATGATACCCACCAACCCTTCTCTTCCCAAACTGAACGAACCCAGGTCCCTCAGCCTCTCCTGGCAGATCATGTGCTGCTGTTCCCTAGCCATCTTGGTGGCCTTCCACTGGACCTCCCTCAATTTGCCAGTGTCTTGTACTGCTGGTTATTAACCTGGACATAGTCCAGATGTGGACTCACATGTCCTGAGTGGTGGGCAATATTCTTTCTCCAGTACCTGCTGGCTCCACTCTTGCAGCCACTGTGCAGTTAGTGCTCATTGCCAAAAGGGCACACTGGTGGCTCATGTTCAAGTTTCCTGTCAGGACCCACCCCAAGGGCTTTTTTCTGCAAACCTACCTTCCTTCTGGCCAGTTTTCCCTGGCCTTTATTGATACATGGGGTTATTGTGTGTGAAGCACCATAAATTTGACTTGGCTGATCTTCATGAAGGTCTGGTCAGCCCATTTCTTTGGCTTGTCAAGGTCCCTCTAAATAGCAGCCACACCTCTCAGCACGTTGACTAGTGGTCCCAGTTGGATTTCACCCGTGAATGCCAACTGGTACACTCTGTTCCATCACTCAAGTTGTTGGCGAAGGGGTTAAATAATATCATCCTTGCTCTGACTGCTCAGCAGTGCTGCTCATAGCCAGTCACAAGCTAGTCTTCCAACTCGATACCACATGTCAGTGTTCCCTAGTTCTAGAGTCAAAACCACTGCCTAGAACAGGCAAAATTAAGGTCTTTTCCAATATGGTAGCTCCTAAATTGTCTTCATGCTCTCCTTTGGCTTGAAGGCAGAACACACTTGGTCTAGGTGACAAGATCACCCATTATCCTGAAGACTTGAATGTGGTTTTCAGAAAAAATGTATCCGTGCTCAATTAATTCAGTTTCTTAGTGAACCACAAGGCATATTTTACTTCACTAATGGATGAGCAAAGGCAGGATTGTGTTGGGTCTTAACTGGATTATTTAAAAGTAATTGTACTTAACAACTTCAAAAGAAGCTTAAGCTTCAGTAATGAGAGAAAGAATATTTAGGAATCCCTTGAGTCTCAGATGCAGACCAATTTCAATGAAAGAATTTTTTTTTTAAATATTGAATTACTGCTCATCAGATGAGATTAAGAAATGAAGATTATTCCATTAAGTAACGTAATATATTTGATCTGGAGTTCTTCTGTTTAAAAGTGTTTACAGAAATTTCCACTAGAAGTTTTCTTATGCTAACTGCTCATGTTTTTACTAGAAGTTTCATCCTGGAGAGGATGAAAACCTAATTCTTCATTAAAATTTTTGAAATATAAATGCTCCCTTGAAAAATTGCTTCTTTTGACAAAGAGATGCTCCAAAGAAGAATAAAAAGTAGTTGGAATTCTGAAGTACCTCTAATAATACAATTATTAAGCATTTTTGACCAATTTTAGACTATATAATATCTAGTCTGCTGACATGCCCTCATTTAATGAATTAAAAAATCTAACTTATTACCATATCTTACTGAAGATCCAGTACAAGGACAAATCTCAGTATTGCTTTGATGTAGGCAGTATCTTATATTAATAGCACTATTATTGCAAATAATGCAGTTTCACAAGAATAACTAAGAATATGATTCATATTAGCATTAAAACACTTTTCTTAACACATATGACAATAACATATTGAGAGATATTATTTTGTGAGATCTTTATGACACTAAGTGACTTCAATAGAAATTGAGCTGCTTTGTCCCAAAGATTCTGGTCTTTCTGAAATATATAGTAGTATTAAGTTTATACGGGAAAAAAATGAAGTAATTGAAGTAATTAAACTAATTTAAGCAAGAAAGTATATATATAGCAGGTTTCTTCTAGGCTGGACAGCCCTGTGTTCTTCTAAGTTTCTATATTTAACCTCAAAATTAAATGCAGGTATATGCAACATGTTCAGTAACTGTATATACTTTTCTACGAAGGTTTGTTTCTCTGCCAGTGAACTTGTGAAGATATTTTTGAAAAACAGTTCTTCCTCCATATCTAAGGACCACTTCAAGCAAATCAGTCCAGCTATCATTCAACAACTTTTAAGTTGTTCATGTCAGCTTCCTGACTTCAAGCAGACAAAGCTTCCACCAACAACTCTGGAAAGTGAGTTATGTTCTTATTAATAAATTATTATTTAAATTCAGATAAAGAGGTGCAAGGACTTCTGGAGACATTTTATTCATTAATAAACCAAAACATAATGGGATTTATGCCCTCTGTAGTTAATGCATTCTATAGTTTCATAGCATATATGTCAAATATTGAGAAGTGAAGGGAGTCAATGGTCTTTATTTTATAGTATTTGGAATTATATGTGAATATGTAAGGTTTTAAGCTTTATTTTCCTTATTTGTTAGAGGACTGCTTGATATTGCCAGCAGGTAGGCAATAACAGGTCCTCATCTGTGGATTGCTGGGCAGTAAGGGCTTATTTTGTGAAACTTGCACCAGGTTTATATTGGAATCATTGCATTGCTCTTACATATAACTTCAAGGTTACATTAGCTGGCATTTCATGTCACGATGTGGCAAATGCTTGATATAGATAAGTTCTGCATGAATGCTACTGGTGTTTCAGCTTGAGATATTTTATAGCAGAGAAGCTTTGAGGATACTATTGTGGTAAGAAAAATATCCAGAAAAACAGTAACAGGGCAGCAGGACTTGTGTGATAGAGCTGGAACAAGAACTAAATTAATCAGGTTGCTTCCACTTGCAGTTGTAGCCCTTACATGCCTCTGCTTCCAGTAATTTCTGTCCCATCTGTTCCATGGATTCCACTTCTCCTGTAATCAATCTTTAGTCCACCTTATAAAAGAAAAATCTGATCTGATCTGACCTAAGGGCTTCCTAATATGTTTTCTGGGGTTTTTTTCTTACTTTAACCCAATGATATCTGGGAAGTGGCTACAAAACAAGGTGTGCTGGTGTAATACCAGAGACATTAATTTTGGTGGGGGATATGGTCATTTGGGAATGACCAAAAAAGAATGGAAATCTAAGCACAATTTCCTGCATCTAGAGGAGCACTTTTTAGGCTACAAATCAATGTCTTCAATACCTTTATCCTAGTATCTACATGGCCATCTTTAGATGACTAGGTCTTTTTGGAGCTAGTAAGTTTTGCCCACGTCCTGCTGCCCAGTGATCCTTATGGAACAGCACATGAATTAAAAAGCATGAAAGGACACACGTGGATATCCCAGAATTAAAAAGCATGGGAGAACATTCATGGATATCTCAGGAATTGTTACAGGAGAAAGAGACATACAGAATAAGAAGAATCATGATGGGTCTTCAATAGGCAGCAGTCCTTCTTTCTTATCTCTCTTCTCATTACCTGAACACCTTGCAGTCTTTACTGCTTTGATCTTTTCTGTGCTACACAGATATGACCATTTGTCAGATCGGGAATCAAGGGACAAAGAAAGAAAAGAAAGTAACTTACCCAGGTCATATACAAGGTTCATGAAAAATTCACTGTTAAGTGGGATTCTTCCAAGTCTGAAGCCATCAGCCCAATCAATGACATTTTAGTGATCTCATAAAGGTGAGAGATGAGAAAAACTGAACTATTCAAGTGCAGAATGGAATTAATAAGAGCCCTTTCTGCAGCCCTTTCCCTGTGCTTTTTGACAAAGGAAGGTTTCCATGACCACAGAGACACTTCTGCTGTCTAGATACAGAAAAAGGACTCCATGTTTGACCTATGTGTGACCTAGTGACCTGAGCATAGGCTCATTAGTTTTATTCTGAGTTCTCTTTTACTGACAGGCTCTGCTGTTTTGGCTAAGTCACGAAGACTTGATCTTCCATATTTATCTACTATACTCTTGTATTTGGATGTGCAGTCTGTGAAATTAACTGTCTGATTTTATAAGCACTTGCAGTGCTTTTAAAGTTTGAAACATTATGTGACAGTTTTGAATATTTTGGCATTAATTCCTTTATGTGTGTTTCTTATCAGTGTTTTACCTCCCATTTTAAGACTTCCATACAAATTAATCAGGATTCATGCTGTGCAAAAGGTTGGAAATGCAAGCAGCGTGTAACTCTGAGGAATTATAAGAGTAACATTCAAAAAAATCCCAGTAATTTGGCAAAAATATGTTGGTGGTCCAGGTGTATTAACTAAAGGGATGTATTTCCATAGCAGATTTGTAAATACAATTTGAACCAAAATGTTTATGCTTAGAACCTAAATTAGATCCCTACATTCATTTGAGGTTTTAGGCCTTCGTTTGTTTACAGAAAAGGATTTGGTTAAAAATGTGGTGTTGACTGTAAAGATATGCAGGTGTGGCATGTGAGAACATAGAATCTCAATCACGAATCTGTTAAAAGAGGAAGCAAATGCAAAGCAGTATTCACTGTGCTGCTCTGAGTGTCTAATTTACATAGCTACAGTCTGTTTAGCTCTTAAGGTCTGAAATTTGGAAGCACCAGACTATTACATAAAAAAATGAATGTTTTCTGGGCTTCTAATTCTGTCATCTATATCACACATGAGTAGAAAAATCTATATGGCTGTTGTGGCTTAACCCCAGACAGCAGCTAAATATGAAGTAGCCACTTGCACACTCCCCCGCTGCCTCCCCCCACAGGGGTTGGGGAGGAGAATTGCAGAAAGGTTAAAAGCCATTGGTTGAGCTATGATCAGTTTAATAATTGAGATAAAGTAAAATATACAATTCATGCTACTCCAACTACTACAACAACTAGTAATGGAAAGGAACATTACAAAAAAAAGAAAAAAGAGAGAGAGAAATAAACCCCAAGATAAACAAGTGATGCACAATACAATTGCTCACCACCTGCTGACTGATGCCCAGCTCACCCCTGAGCAGCAGTCTGTCCCTCTTGGCCAACTCCTCCCAGTTTATACACTGGGCATGATGTTCTGCGGTGTGGAATATCCCTTTGGCCAGTTTGGTCAGCTGTCCCAGCTGTGTTCCCCCCCTTCCTCAGCTTCTCGTGCAGCTCCTCACTTTCAGAGCATGAGACACTGAAAAGTCCTTGGCTTGGTGCAAGCACTACTCAGCAACAACCAAAACATCAGTGTGTTATCGACATTATTCTCGTCCTGAATCCAAAGCACTGCACTGTACCAGGTACTAGGAAAATTAATCCCAGCTGAAATCACACAGTGGCACAATGAATCACTTCTCCTGTGTGCTTGTATATAGAGGTATTAAAACACACCCTTGAAAACAATTATGAATACAAAACAAATACTCAAACACAAATACAAATATTGGATATTTAAAGGTGCCCTTGTTTTGTTTCATTTGTTTCCCCTACAGAATATGGTTACAGCACTGTTGCTGTTTTACTTATTACTATTGGATCTATGTTTGGTACAACTCTCATTTTATTTAACTCCTGTCAAGAAATCTATACACTCATTTTACAGCTGTTTGTTGGTTTGGCTGTTGGAACCCTTTCTGGAGATGCATTGCTACATCTTATTCCTCAGGTAAGTAATAGACACTTCTGTGCTTTTAAAATGTTGAGACATATGTGTGTGCACACACACAGAGAAAAGTTTCATTTAAACCTGGATAATGCTCATCAGTTTATAAATAAAGCTTTCCCTGAAATCCCCCCAGCACTCCAATTACATTTTCACTCTGTAGCCCAGAGAGAGATTAAAAATAATAACAAGTAGAAATCCATGATTGATGAATTCAAAGAAAATGAGGTTCCTATTTTCAAAAAACTTTTCAGAAATCCCACAAGTCCTGTGCAAGGCAAGTTCTAGATGGGTATTAATTTCTTTCATGAGGCAGATTCTGTAGCACATTTTAACAGAAATCGTTCAAAGGTTGTTATGAGGCATCCACAGTCCCCTCCACACATTGCTCTAGAGAACCAGGAGCTATCAGCCTAATTAATCCTGAGGCCTAGAACTGTAATAAAATGGGTACCATGATCTTTTCCTAAATTCATAATCTAAATTTTAAGAACAGGATAACATGCAAACAGAACCAAATTTTCCGTTGTGTATTCATTTATTTTTGACAGAGGCTCCTCTAATATGACACTATGTTATGAGTAGACTTCTAGTGCTCATAGAAAGAGCTTCACAGCTTCACTTAAGATTATGGTCAATATTTTCTTCATACTCAATGCATCATCTCTGGAAGCAAAACTGGGAGAGTGTTTTAAGGAAGGCAATTCTCACTGAGTGTCAGACAAATGCATTTTTTTCAGCAATACCTTTTAAGTGTGAAAGTATTCTCCTTCACCAGTTTTAAATGATGTATCCAGTAGCCTTTAGAGCCCTCACTTTCAGAGCAAAGGAAGGCTGCTGTGCTGTGACACCGGGGAAAAAAAGGAAGCAAACCCACTAATAGAAATGCACTTTTGGATTAATTATGCATTAATTAATTTATGCATTATTTTCACAGAATCACAGAATTACAGAATAGTTAGAGTTGGAAGGGACCTCTGGAGATCATCTAGTCCAATCCACTGCCAAGGCAGGATCACCTAGAGCAGGTCACAGAGAAACACATCAAGGAGTTTTTTGTTGTCTCCAGAGAGGGAGAATCCACCATCTCTGGAGGCAGCCTGTGCCAGTGCTCTGCCACCCTCAATGTAAACAAGTTCTACTTCATGTTGAGGTGCAACTTCTTAAGTCTTAGTTTATGGCCATTGCTCCTCATCCTGTTGCTGGGCACCACTGAAAAGAGCCTGGCACCACCCTCTTGGCACCCACCTTTGAGATATTTATATGCATTGATGAGATTCCCTCTCAGTCTTCTTTTCTCTAGACTGAACAGGCCCAGCTCCCACAGACTCTTCTCATAAGAGAGATGCTCCAGTCCCCTAAACATTTTTGTGGCCTCTGCTGGACCCTCTCCAGTAGCTCCTTATCTATTTTCAATATGAAGTTTACATATTAACACGATGCAAGTAATTTTTATAGTATTTTAACATCAATATATTGCAAACAAAATATATTTCATATATATAAAGGGTGATTTAATAAAACCGTCCCTAAAAATTCTCTTTCACCACTGACAGATGAAGAAGTCTAACAGAGGCTTATAATAATAATTCATTTAATCATCTCTTATTTAGCTAATTATTTCAAAAAACACAATTTAACTTTGAAAGAACTGGGAAAATAAAATTCGGAGAACAAATTGAATTAACACATTATGGCTTGCTCTAGAAAAAATTCAAACATTGCTGTTTAAATTTTTTTTAACTTTATCTCTTTTATTTTAGACTCTTGGTTTACATAAACATGAAGCACAAGACGTAGAACATTTCTATGAGGGAAAAGAATATATTTGGAAACTTTTGGGAATAATTGGAGGAATTCATGGATTTTTTCTGATAGAAAAGTGTTTCTTTCTTTTGGTAACACCTCGTGAGCAGGTAAAGCTTTGTACAATTCACCCTTTAAAAAAATGCTTGTATTTTGAGATTTTGCAGTGCACAGAATGTTAAAACGATTGTGGAAATTAATTATCATTTCTGTGACTTAAATGAAGCATTGATAATTGCTTTCCAATGTGCTCCTACCAGATTGACCTTCAGTTTTTATTTTGCTTTGCTCTGTGGATTGTGCTTGCTTCATGAGTGTGTTCCATATATTTATAACTCAAGAAGGGAACAGTTAATTGAACGTGTTCCATAAGCCTGCATTCATGACTCACACTGGAGCAGGTGAAAAGTGTGTATCCATATGAAATAGCAATGACAGTTGTTTGCTCTGGGCTCTGTTTGAAGAGGAGAAAGATGTAACAGAAAGATAGATGCAAGCATAAGGTATTTTCAAGAATGATATCTTAAAATTTCCAGATTGTTTTTAAACCCTATCCCAATGATTTGAAAATCTAGTATGTGTGTTGCAGTCAATAGGACCCAATCTTATATTAATAATATCTCCTTGCTCACTGCCATGCTTACAGTAATTCTAGTACTTTATTTTACTGTGGCTGGAGCCTGAAAATATGATTATGCACAAGGATATAATGTAACGCAAAATGTGATGGCTCATTAAGCATGAAAGACAATCTTAATGTCACTTAAGAAGGCTAAACCTTTGCTTGTTCTGTTCTACAGAGCGTGAAGACTGGCCTGATTTAGATACGCAGAAATGACTCCCTATTCCCACTGCCTTTGAGTCAGCCATAAGAATATAATGTGAGATTAATAGAATGAGAATATTTTGATGATGGTGATATTTTATTTGCTTGGTAAAAAAGGAGTCCTTTTTGTTACTTGTTTGAGAAAAGGCTTTTATCATCATCCCATAAATTTTTAAACTTTTTCTACTGAGAACTAGATGAATTCTCAGAGTTCATTTTTAAATCTATGTCAGCTTCAAATTTTAATTTGATTTTTAAAATAAATTAAGTTTTATCAAACCATTGTGGTTGTCACTGATTTATCTGATTCACTTTTCAGGGTTTTTTAACAAAATAAGCATTAGGAAATGTTGATGCCAGCCAGTGATATTTTTCAATATATTTTGTTTGGAAAAAAAAGATTCTTAAGAATGCTAAATTTTCACAAAAGACAGAGAAATGCTGCACCTGTGTTCATTGGGTTTCAGAACTAATTGCAAAGCATCTTCATTCAGCAGGGCCTTTCTTTAGTTAATGGGCACTGGGGACATTCCCATGATCTTCCAGTGGAATCTGAATTAAATGAACATTCAGGCAGAGGCAAATCTACTTCAACCATACAGTTGGTAGGTTAACAATATGACATACTTCCCTGAATTTATATTCTTCTTTCTCTGTTCCTCAAAAGAAATGAAAAAAATTACATAATGAATCATTTTTCAATCTTTATTGATTTGTTGTTTATTACTTGACATGATTGTCAAGAATCTCTAGATTTTGAAGCTTATAATGAGCTTTCACAGAGATATCAAGAACAGGTATTTTACTATAATTCTTCTTAAGTGTGTATCAGATTGACATAACAATACACTTCCTGTATTGTTATACATTTTGTTGATAAAATTCTTGCAGATTTTCCTCCTCCCTTCTTTTTAAACATTGACCATGTGTAAAGGCAGACTCTCTCATAGGAAAAACTTCAGAATTTTCTGCAGTGAGAGTTAAGTGCATAATTAGTGAACAGATTAAATCCTGGACGGTTTTTGGGCATTTTTTCATAGATTTGAAGAGTAACGTAAACACTCTGGATATCTGGGAATGATGCTTACCTATAAGAATTTACACACTTTTATACTGGTTTTAGGATGGTATCCAGACAGATAAATCTTTGCAAATTAAATTGAGTCATAACTTTTAACCTGTTTTCTCTTTCTTTCAACAAATCTCTTCAGTTTATATCCAGTATCTAGATCCATAGGTGAACTACATTTTAGTAATGTAGTTGTGATGGGCAAGAGCCTCATGAGTCACCGCTAATCTCCAAAACACAGTTGGGAAACTCTCAGTTGTAAACAGAGCAAATAGAGGAGTGAAGCATGTTTACTATTTTGTGAGACACGTCATAGCTTTCTGTTTATGATAATGAATGATCATGTTGTTCCCCTCAGCTGCAAAATCCCCCCCAAGTTCTATATAGATCACAAGAATTAGCCTGGATGAGCTGGTTTGTACAAGAGCAGCCAATTTTGCGGAATCATATGAGTAATACTAAGACAAACACTGGTTGACTAAGAAAAACTTATAAATCCTTCAGGTCAGTAATTAGTCTTGCAGTTTTGACTCAGAGTTCAAAGAAGTGGCATGTGAATAAATATTATAGGAGAAGTGGAACAGTTACTGGAATTCATATGACTGGCTGCAATCATGGGAATGAGAGACATTTATTTTTCCTTTAAAATGTAGAATATGAAAAACAATTCTTTTTCCTTCTTTCCTCATGCTTCTACAGCACATATCCTTTATCACAACCAAGCTAATACCAGCCAATAAACATATCCTATTTTGTAGCCAGTGCACATCTCTGGTACAGTTTTTGGAGTGGTGGCTGCTGTCCCTAACACAGCGCTCTTGTGCTGTTGTTGACTCCACTGCCTGCCATAATAGGTTTAACACATTTTTTTGGGAAAAAAAACCCCAGCAATTAAAATTCAGTCTTTCTAGTTTCAAGCAAACAAGTCTTTTGGCTTCTCTCTTCCTCACATGACTTTCTAGTAATTTCTCCAATCAGAAAGCAAAGCCCCAGGGAGGTAGGGGCAGTGAGAGATTACTTATGTTCTCCCTTCTCTCCCAACAGTTGCAATATCTATTAATTAAACGTTAAGGCTGATGCATCAACTTATCTCTCTAGGATAAGGAAGCAGACACTGTTTCTTTCTTCACTTGAAATGAGGGTAAATTTCACCATGGAGTGTACTCAAGTGCTGCTATACCCTGCTAGTGTTGGCTGGTGCTGAGATGAAGCCCTTGATAAAAGCCAAGACACAAGACACTGGAGGATGCACCACCCTGAAGAAAACCCCCTATATTTTGAAAGGGGGTGAAACCTACTGATGATGATCTTTTTTAGTCTTGTGTTTTCACAAAGAAACTGTGAAGAACATGAGTGCCAAAGAGACTACTTATTTTTCCTTGGAAATCCTATGGACACATTCTCCAAGAAAATACAGTTATCCAGTCATGACAAAATTAAACCATGCAATTTTAATTATAATTTCCCTTTTAGACTTGCATTTGGCTCAGATTTTTGTGTATTCAAGCAGAAGTGTGGTTTTCTTGGGCTACAATAATGCCTATGAATGTCTTTCTTCCTACCTGAATTAGACTTAACCCTCCCTTGGTGAGGCAGATTTCTTTTTTATGTGTTTCTGCAGTACCAATCACATTTCCATTGGCCAGCAAATTACTCTAATGATATCTGTGCAAATAAAAATTGACTATCTTTAATTCAAATAGCTTGAACTTAGTTGATTATTTTCCTGTATTTATGGCAGCAGCTGGAAGAGCCCCTTAACACTGATCCATTATCTTTGCTTTTAACTAGAGAAGCCCAGAAGATTCTGAACCTGCTGAAGTTCCTCCAGAGAGCAAGGTGATCAGCAAAAAAAGTTAGTATCAATAAAAAGACTTGACAAGACAGGAAAATCCTTCAGACCTAAGATGGAATTGAAAGTGTGCAGCTGGCTTAGCTCTGTGTTTGCTGTGTGCTACGTTACCACATCTCATGGCGCCTGGCTACATAATTTAATCTCTGTTTAAAGACCTTCTCAGCTGCCAACCCTGTAATTGTGAAGTTCATTAATCTTACACTGTCCTTGCTTTAGTATTTGCTGTCTCACTGTTGCAATTTACTTTTCTAAAGCCTTTGCTTAAAGAGAAATAGTAAAAAATTAATACAAAACATACTTTTATAATTTTAAACTTAACTCAGGCTTTCATTTCTGAAGGTGGTGAAACTTTTGTTTTGTTGGCTCACTATGCTAATATAATTCTGCATCCTTCTCTTACACAGTAAAGCAATAGACTCTTTAAACCCGCAATGATTAATTACAGGTATGGAATTACAGCTTCATGATGGCTCTCAGTCTTAGAAAAATATGCGTGCTTCTGAGAACTTTAGATAACTCCTGTCTTCTGTGGTATTTTGCTGCTTAGTTAGTAAAAATAGAAAAATAGAGTATAAACCAAATTTTGCCTTTAACTGTACTTTGTGACCTTGGTGAATTCAGTAGAGTTGCAATCATTCAACTGAGGGAATAATATTTTAATTGAAATCAGTTTATTATCATTAACTCCCCTTTATTTTGTTATGTCAATCTCAGGTCATCAGTTTGATTTATTTAATTATGTCATTATCTTCTTCCAGGTTTTTAATGTTCTCTTCTGTTCTTGTGGACTTCATTTCTATTTCTGAAGCATTAGAAATCTGGATTTTCATTTCTTCACTCTCACCTCTCCAGTAGTACACAATCCAGTGCCAGTTTGAGTATGACTACATAGTTCATCTCTGAATGTTTTTGTTCAGTTCAATCATTACCTGCTAAACACCAACAAACTTCTAGTGATCTCAATGTTATTTGTTCCAAGTAACTAAATTTGGGATAGTTTCTCAGTAATCTTTGTTTAGTTTAATTTTTCCTCATACCTCAGTCTTACCTCCATGAGTGAAACCTTAGAAGGGAAGGGGTGGAGGTTATTTGGGGGGTTTTTTGTGAATACATAATTACAAAAGTTTGTTTCATTACAGTTCTTTTAAATAGCTAAGTGTATAAACATACGTGGGTACCTTGGTACTGAGCTAGGTGTTTCTTCCCCGAAACTGAATGGAATCTGCAAAACTAAGAGAGAAGCCTGACAACTCCAGAACTGCCAAGCTTTACTGTAAACGCCTGTCAAGAAGGAGTCAAACGCCTGACTGCAAAAGGTGTTCCACACTTTAGATAGTCAGGGAGTAACTTAGAAAGCAAGAAGCTTTCTAAAGAAAAAGATGTCTGACTGGCCCTCTCCTAATTTATCCATACTTGTTCTATCAATATCAAAGAAGACCAAGCAGTAGCATTTTATATTTGGTATACTTAGTGACACCTTACATTTACTAAAACTAATTTTTCTGTGTTAGTCATGGAAACATTGGGAAAAGATCTATTTATGGATAAATGTTTGCTTTAAACTCTTATTCTAAACTTAAAAAGTGTATTATATGTTGAGGTCCTGTACCCATTAGTTTTATGAAAATTATAGAATAGGATTTGCTATGAGTTCTAATCCCCTGTTAAGGCAGAGAAAAAAAAAAAGTAAGATTGTTGGAGAAGAAGAGGCTTTGTAGAAATAGTTAAGGTAATAAGTTAATAGTTAAGAGTTTGTGTTGGAATATAATGCAGTGAGATGATTGCCAGTAACAAAGCTGATTTAAAATAGGCTAAAAGTAAAGTAAGATAAACATTCAGATTTGTTTATACATGCATCTTCTTAACTTTCTGTCAAGTAAGTTCACAAAGCTTAAATCTGTAATTGCTCCATAATGTTAACCTGATCCCTGTGTTATACTACAACACATTGGAATGAATTCCAGTAATCATGGTATATCTTCTCCAACAATCAGATACTTGAACAAAACAGACTAATAAGACCTCAGGACAGGCCATGATTTCATCCTTGCCAGTGCTTATTACAAATCACAAACTTAATGTAACGCAGCAATCTATTATTTCTATGTAATTCATGCTTGGCACTATTGATTATAAACTGTCCATCGTGTTTAGAAAGAACTGTGCAGACTGGGGACATCCACGTCCGGCTCTGTAAGCTGGCAGCAAAATCTAACAAGCCTGCCAATTTTTCTGAACCCACAGAGCTCCCAGGCAACTAGGGAGGATTTTCTGAATACAGTTGTGAGGCTTTTATGTGCTCTGTGTGTTTTTTATAATAGTCTGACGACTTCAGTTCTAGCCAGTTTCTGTAAGAAAAGCATCTCCCCCGTCACTATAAAATGTTCATCTCTGAGAAACATTACTGTAGTGAAACATTGTAATAACTGTAATAACTGATCAGACAGATCTGTGCAGCTTCACGTTTGCTCGTTAGTCTGTCACATTAACTATGTGGGGTTACCAAAATTCAGAAAAATACATATTTAGGGCCCAAATCATGACCCTGCTCCTTCAGGCATGAAACCAACCCTTTTCAAAGTGTTCTGTCCATTCTGTGTAGAGGGAAGCTGGATGAGTTTCTTGACAGACATTAGGCAACCCTGCTTGTAAGATTGTGGATAAAATGAATGAAACAAAGTACAGGACGGGGCAGCTAATTATGTGTTGCTAAGTTTAGACACTGAACCTATATGGAGCCTTGTTGCTTCTTGAAGATATAAACTCCCACCCTGTGAATCTGTTCAGCATTCCACCCAGCTCTCTGTTACAGGTTGGGCGGAGAGACTGTCCCTGATTCCCTAGCTTGATCTCAGTACTTGCATCTCTAGTAGCACCTTTCCACTCATGTCAGGTGACATGGTGCCATGAACACTGTTCCACACTAAAACAAGGTCACAGAACAGTATGGGAAAGACAAACAGCCATCTACACCCATGAGTGGTGCTCCAGATAGGAGTACTATGAGCATAACAGCCATTAATTGATTGGAACAAATGTTGCATATAAGCATGCTGTAACCCTGTACTGTAAGTACTACTCTTAGCCTTGTTGTCTTTCATTTCTATCTTTCACTGTAATGCAACTGCATAAGAAAACCAGACCGTGCAAATATTACTCAGTAGTAGCAAGCTTTACAGGTTTAAAACAATCAGCTGTGTGAGACCAAATATTTATCTTCACTATAGCTGTGCAATTCTGTGGGCAACCGTGGAAGAACTCCAATTAACATCTAGGAAAACTTTGAATTTCATCAAATAAAGAAAGATTAATAGAAACCCTTAGGATGGATCACGAGACTGGACTCAAACCAAATTTTTTGTCTAATAGTTGACCTAGTAAGAATAAGGAGGTTATTTCCTGGTATTTGCATCTCATTTTGAATTGTTCTGGAACCTACTTTTTCTGTTTCAAATGTATTCAAGGAAGCGTAATAACAAGGACAAAGCAGATCAACACCATTTCCCTCTGATTATTATGAATTTTTCTAACCTTATATGCAAAGTCACCAAAACCCCCAAATAATTTGGAATGTAACAAAAGTGGGAATATCTGTTTGGGTTAAAACTGGGCTTTTTATCTGTTTGTTTGTTTTCCGAGGTAAGAAAATCAGCTTGTTAGCAATAATGGTTCTGGTGGGTGACAGTCTTCACAATTTTGCTGATGGCTTGGTAATAGGAGCAGCATTCTCATCCTCAACAGAAACAGGTGTGACAACGACTGTTGCTATTTTATGCCATGAAATTCCTCATGAAATGGGTAAGAAACATATGTGTGTATTTTTCCTGATTGGCTTTGCATTTCCAGGTTTCCCAAAAAAGTTCTATCCTATATGACATATGTGGGAATTTTTGCTTAAAGCATCGTGAATTATAACATTATAGTGTGAGACTGACACTTTCTTTGCCCTTCACAAAACCAAGAGGAGGCTTCTGCACTCATTACTGGATGCCTTCCCATCTCACCTTCTCCAAATGCAGATGACATCAGGTCAGGAATGACCTGTTATTCTTATGTGTACAGACACAAAAACCAATAAACTGTAAGCAAGACCCACATGTGCATAATGGCCATGCCTGATACAATGGGTAATCCAAGAGTTTCAATGTGCAGCAGAGCTATTGAAGCAAGTATTCCTCTTGCTACCCTCATTCCTGCTGCTAATCAAGAACAGTAAGATAATAAAAGGTGTATGACCTATTTTACTAGTAGACAGGACAGGAAGATTGTTCTGTTGAATACTGCCCTTCTGTGGTAAAACTTCCAGCATGGCTGAAGCGGCTCCTGACATTGTGTTGATGAATGTTTATAAATTGGGAAGTTTGAGATGAGAACTGCAGGTTCTCATTTCTGTCATTAAATGACTGAAGATTTCATGTGCTATGTAGAAAACTTCTCCAAACAAAAGGTGGGATGGAGGACTGCTGTAAAACTGGTAACTCACTCTTATTTGCATAGCAAAGAAAATTGAAATACCTGACAGTTACCTCCAAAGACACCTTCTTAATTCTGGGGCAGTAGTGCCCCAGTGTCAAAGTGGCATTTTTACACTTGTGGGGTAAAGTTTTTCAAATCTTCTACCGTGGGCCTGTTATGAAATCTTTTATTTTAGAAAAAAAAAATCTGTGATGGGATTATGATGTACAATTTACTCCAGTTGATTAGGATTGAAATCAGTGGAATTAACCTCAAACTGGGATCAGACAGGCATAGATTACTCTGACTTGCAGCACCTGTAAAACACTCAAAGACCATGCTGCAAATATACCCACATGATTTGAACTGGCAAGTTCCCAGTGGAGAAAGATTTAGAAACTCTGGGAAACCATGTGACTTCACTTTTGCATGTATCCAAGCTGGAAATGTCACGGAACACAGAGAACTAACAGAAAGCCACTCCTCAATACTGTATGCTATCTTTAGGAACAGCTGAACAAGTACAAGTCAATATGACTTTTTGTTGTTTTGAGATTATTCTTTCACACAGGACAAGTTTATAACTAATTTTACAGAATTCTAATTGCAGCCCTCCATCATTCACTATATTTGTGCATATCCTAATTATTTTCCTTCATATTTTATTACCAGGAGTCTTAAAAATACATTTTTAATGTAATAAAAATAATTTATAATTAATAATAAATAATAAATTTTCTGTCTTTTTCTCTATGCAGGAGATTTTGCTGTGCTGCTAAGTACAGGGCTCCCCACGAAGATTGCAATTTTGATGAATTTTATAAGTGCACTAACAGCATTCTTAGGACTTTATATTGGCCTTTCTCTATCAACTGACCCATCCATTCAAAACTGGATCTTTACTATTACAGCTGGAATGTTCTTGTATTTATCTTTAGCAGAAATGGTGAGAACTTCAGTCTATTTTTGTATTTTCCTTATAGCATAGCCATATCATAGATGAGTGTCAGACAAAGGCAGGAGGATGAACTTGGAGACGAAAAGAGTTCATAGGCTTGTTGGGAAGAGCATGTTGTCTGCCCCGTGTCTGCAGAGTGCTTCGAGCAGTAATCTGCTTTTGTGTTGTGTCACTCTCATGCTAAGTGTCATTATAATGAAAAGCGGAAATAAAGGCCATTAAGAGACTAAGATAAGAGAAAGGCATAATGCACTTTCAGAATCTTTTTTAAAAAATCTTTTAAAGACTTTTAAACAGTGTATTTTTAGTTACTTAGTAAAAATTATATATTTGAACTTTCAGGGGTTTTTAAGATCTTGAAAAGATTGGTTACTTTTTTCTTTTTCTGCCCTTTGCTTTATATATTTTTCACCCATTATTTCAATGCAGATTTGCTGTTTCAGAACTAAAATATAAGATGCTTATCCTGAACCCTTCCTTTCTGTCCTAAGGAGGTTTCAATGAGCTCTTAAGCAATTAAAAAGCCTTCAGATTGCCTCAACTTTTTTATATTTGCCCAATATTTTTAATACTCCCAGTTCAATAGCAATGATCTGTCTATAGAAAAATAAAGTGTGAAGATAGGAGGTAGGAGGAAGGTCTAAGGACTGAGCAAAATGTGGAGGAATCACAGTTCATGCAGATACCTCAGGCCAAATAATTTATTGAAGAGATGGGTGTTACACTTGTAGGAATGCAGAACTTAAATGCCTGCCCAGCTTTGTCACAGGGCTCTTTAACCATCCTGTGTTGATGTAAAGTTTCTCGCAACCTCCTCCACAAAGATGGAATGTTTTGAGTGAGTAGATCAAGAGGGAGGAAAAAAAAGTCTCTTCATAAATTATTACTTTGTTTTTTCCCAAGGCTGTCTGTCTCTCTCTTGTGTTCATTACCACCCCTTGTGTTCATTACCACTTCATGCCTGAGATGCTCTTTACTGGGTTCAGGCATCATACTTTAAACCTGATATGCCATTCCAGTATTATAACCTATTTAAAATTCTACTTACAGTAATTGATCCTAGACATTGATAGTATTTTTGTCTATTTTTGCTATTGTAAGTAAAGTAAAATGAACATAAAGTGCACCTAAGAGCTTAATAGGGAACTGACGAAGGATTGTGGATGTCTCAGCAGTCCTGACTGAGGTGGTAAATAACAGACAAGAACACTGTGTACCAAGTTGCAGCTTGTTCTGACAGAGAAATTTGGAAGTGAGGCTGCCTACCAACTGTGTAGGCATGGTTTTACTAATGGGTCCAAGAACGATGTACACATATTTTTCCCTCAGTGTAGGATCGGCATCCATCAGGGATCCACAAGCTCCTAGAACAATACCATGTTTTTCCCTGAGTCTTCAAAGCAATGTGCCAGCTGTAACTCCCAAGAGAAAATACAGTTCCAGGCAGAGACAGGGACATGTTTTCCCTTGTTCTCAGCTTGTCATCATAATCTTGGTCTTGATGTGAAGGGGAGAAAGAAGGGAGAGAGAGGGGAGGATCTTATTTCTCTCAATCCCTTTTATTAATAGGACTCTCATCAGTCTTTCTCTGTGTTTTGTCAAAAGAGCTACCATCAGGTGGCTCACCTGTTTGTCAGTGTCAAATATCACAGGGATTATTTTATTTTAAAGATTATTTATGTAGCACTGCAGGCATCTATAGATCTGAAAATTTTTGTATGTTAGTATAGTACATCTCAAGAGAAAATGAGCCATTCTTTCTGTATTTTTCAACTTTCTGCACAGAAATAGGTTCTGTTCTCTGCTGCACTCTCATCTACAAACAGCAGCCATCAGTGCTCCTGCCAATGGTGTACAAACACTTAATAGTACACAAAGCTTGACTATAATTTTCAGTACTTGTTTTATGGGCTTTCACATATTCATGTGTTTGTCAGAGCAGCAGTTAAATAAAACTGAACAGCGTCACTGGTTTCTGCATTGAGGAACACTGAGGGGTGTGAGTGGAGGTTTGTTGACAGAACAGCGCTGTGAGACTGCCACCACAGACAAAGTAGCACAAAACTACTTCTGTGGTTAATTAAAGGCTTTTCATTTCTACAAATGGCATTGTAACTCCATTAGCAAGCTGGATAGACTAATAATTTCAGAAACTGAAAAAGGGACAAGGGATAAAATCACTTGTATCCATCATTTTTCACCAAGAAATTATGCAAAACTGAAGTTTACTCTGACTAATATAAAAAATGTTTTCAATTTTGAAGATAAGGGAGTAGTTTTTAAACTGATTTACTGGACTGTTGCAGTGCAGCAGCCACGCCACGTGCCCAACTTGGTAGAACTCTTTTTTAGGCCCGAGAGCCTCTCATGCCTTCTTTCAGCATGCTGCTTCCTATTTCTTCTTATCTTTTGTGTGCTCATGATAACATGAGCTGGAGTGGAATAAAGCAGTCCCTTGATTAGCAGTACCTCTTTTGCTTCCGACAGACTTGAAGCATTAGCAAGTGTGATAGCTTCTGACAGCTTGGATGTGGTGGTATGTTCCCTTAACTTGTGAAGTGGTTTGCATCTGCCAGTTGAATAGGCCTATGTTTCTTAAACAGCAAGATTCTCTCTGCTGTACCACACATTTTGTTGTTCAGAGACAGCTGAGTAACCATAGCTAATATTGTGACAGCAACCATTTTATTTTAACAGATAAGCAGGGATGTCACACTATGTATGGCTATAGAAATGGTTTGTGTTGATAACATGCACATAGGTTAGATGGAGGGAGCAGACATCAGCATTGGACATGGAAAGGGTACTACTTGCTAAGAATTAATTTTGAAAATTCTCTTAGGAACCTACTGTGCATGTGTGTAGCTCCTAAATTGTCACTGACAGAAATAAATAAATTATCACTGACAGCAATGAAAACACTAGATTTTGCAGCAGGAGGAGAAAATTTCCCTGTTTGGAGAACTTGTTCACTCAGGCACTGGGGAAGAGGACAAAATAGACTATTATAAGGATAAATAAGAAAGGCTAAACATCTGGACTGTATTCAGACTAGGTCTTAACTAACAGTTTTTATCTATATACATAAAAAACCCGGTGGGCTCTGAGCACTTAAAACTGTCAGTTCAGATTTTGATTTACATCAGAACTTTGAGGTGTTTGCACTTCCTTTAGATTAAAAGTTTCTGATTATCTTTGAACATTGATCAAATATTCCTATGTAAGTTTCTGTGCCGTTGTGGAGGGCTGCAAGCCCTTGGCACAGGAGCCCTTTGCACCCCCTTGGAGAAAAGAAGCCTGATCACCAAAAGAACCTCCCCAGAGATAAGCAACCTTCCGCGGTTAGGGTGAGTTGCCAATAGGCCTTGTTTCTTTATGGTAATACCTGGTACCCCGTTGGCTATTGGTTTCCACCCCACCCCCTACCTTTCCCATAAAAAGAACCCACCTCTGTAATTTATTAGCCAGTAGTTGTTCTTGGCTTTCTGTTTGGAGAGTGGCTGGACAATGAAGGCTGCCGCTGCAGAACTGCCATACCAGGCTCCTGTCTCTCTGTCCCCGAGTTCGCCTTGGGTGATTTTGTAAGGCGCTGAATCACAAGAGCTGGAATCCCTTGTAGCTGAGGAATCGCTACACTTGCTGAAATCACCTGTCGCCCAGGGAGGCCTGCCAGCACCCTTGGAAGAGCTGTTCTTTGCAGGACGCTCCCTCCAGGAAGGTCACGGCATGCCGGTGCTGACCTGCATTGGACCCCCCGCGATATACTGTAATTTAAACCACTGCCTTGTTGTAACGAAGAGCCAGGGCATTTGGGTTTCCCTGTTATTTTCAGGCAAAACTTTACAGCGGAGGCAGATTTTTCAGTCCAGTTTTGTTTTGGGCCCATGCCAACTTCCAGAGGAAAAAGAATGCAGGAGAAGCAGACCCACAGACCCCCGTCTGACAGAGGAAAGGACAAGCATAGCAAACGCTCCCGTTAACCTCCTTGGTCAGCACCACTCCACTGTCTCCCAGTGGCTGCTGCTGTTACAGCTACTGTGAAGAGGCTGCAAAGTGCAGAGGAACTCAGTAGTTTTATTCAAGCACAGAAAAAAACACACAACCAAAACCAGAGGTCAGCACCAGATTATTGTTCTGTATTTATTTCCAGAGCTGATGTGACGGTACTAGCAGTCATCAGTGTTTCCCCTGCATAAAGCAAAAATATTAGGAGAATTTGAGCCTGAGGCATCATTTTTGCAAGCTCTGTTTAGACACATATTTAGTTTAAGCCTTTGATAAAATACGCTGTGTAGAGTGAAAGGTCAGTGCAAGTAGCTTTTATTATAATTATAAACAAGTGTTGTTTCATTACTTGATTTAAAAGTCACAGGGAAAAATACTAAACATGATTTTTTTCAAGCATATTTTAAAAGTCCTGTTTTCTACTTGTACATTTACTAAAGCCCAAGTAAATAGGAGTGTTGCCAGTGACATGGCATGACTGACCCTATATATAGTACTGAAGCAAAAAAATACTCCAACTAGTTTATTCCCACAAAAGGAAATCACTAATTTTACTAAATAAGCATTTCCTTGCAGACAGCTGTATAAAATTACTACAAACTATTGAGAAGTTAACAAATTTCAGAATCTTATTTATAATTCTTGTCAGCGCTAGTAAAAGAACCAAAGTGGGTAGAATTTGATTAATTTAAATATTTCACTGTCAAGATCACCTTTGTCAAAATGTACAGAAAATGCTACACATTAATAACTATAGTCAGAAGCTCAGCATTTTGAAAGTTGTTTTTTTTTTAATGAAGTTGCCTTGTTTTCCCATAACTTTTTTTCCCACAGATGAATGTATCTGGCTCTCATTCTGGTGTCTTATTCTTTTTTTAGCTTCCTGAAATGACTCATATTCAGACACGGCGACCCTGGTTGATGTTTCTCCTACAGAACCTTGGATTACTATTAGGCTGGCTTTGCCTCTTACTTTTGGCTGTATTTGAACAGAAAATTAAAATATAAGTTTTCTGTTGGAAATCTCGAAGTACCACTTATGACAGTGGATAGCATTATTCACGATTTTGTCATGTCTGCTATAGTGATATGTAAATTAAGTTGCTGGGATTTTATATCTGAACAGTAGATAACTATTTTACTTTATTAACTTATTGTTCAGATTTTGTAATTATTTTTTGTAAACATGAATGTTTAGAATTATGTTTTATTTGTTACTGAGTTTACCAGATCCCATGCTCAAACTCACAGGAGCTTTTAATTAGTTTTTATTGAGACTGTTCTAGTTGAATGCTCTAAGTGATCTCTGCCAGTGTGATTGAAGAAAAGAATAAAACACTTTTATATGCAATAATTAAAGTGGACTAAGCATAGTTGAATAATTTGAATAAGGAATGGGTTTTTGCCTTTTAGTACAAAGAATTACTGTATTTCTTTAAATCTAAAAAGCATAGCAAAGCTAAACTGCTAAATGGCATAAAGCAATCTCATAAAGTCTGCACTATCTATGTTGACATATCTATGTTGACAAAGATTCTCATCATCTTACTGGTCCACTGCGGCAGGAAAAAAATGATAAATGTAAATGCTGAAGTTTATGATACAGAAATTTGAGAATACTCTTTTCCAACTATAGTACAGTTTCTCATATGTGTGATGGAATCTGTGACAGTCAAACTGGACTAACACTTTTGCATTATCTCACCTCTGGTGGTTGCTTATAGAAACTGCTTATGAAGGATTATAAGAAATATGTTCAAATTGTTTTTCCCTGATATCCCTTCCAGGCTCCTCAAATGAAGGGTTTTCTTGAGCCAAATGTTGCTTCTGAGACATCGCATTCAATAAACACTTGCCTTCCTGTTAGCAATTAGCTTAATCATAGATATGTGATGTGCATTGTGGAAAGAGCTTTTTCAATTGTCTAGAGGTGAATGTGGCCTCTCTGCAACTCCTTCCTGACTGTTTTTTGTGTAATTAGTCCTCTTGATTTCAAGGTAATTCTGCATAAATTGAGATAATAATTCATTTAATTTAGTATTGCAGAACCAGGTCTGAAACAAATATACAAATTCTGCCCTGATTCTGATGTGCTGAGCTGCTTCCAGGAGGTATTGAGCAACATTCAGCCGGGTCATTTCAGCTATTTACGTGCTCTCAATTTCTGGTGCAAGGACTTCTCCCCTACCTTATTTATACTTTTGTATGAGAACTGAATTATGTTCTTTCTTTCTCCTCTGATGAGATGTGGAAATGGGGAGAGCAAGTTACAGAACAGACCTACATTCTTTATGCAGCAACTGAAAATTTTCTTTTCTTTGTCTTGACTCAGTCTTGAAATATCTCTACATTATGACACAACATGACTGTCTCACAATGTGTCCTGTGTTTATTTGATAGCTCCTAGAGAAGGTACAATTAGTCTCATATTACAGAGGGGAATAGAGTCGACTTTCCTAGAGCAGACTGTCAGACCTGTTAGTTCGCAAAAGCTTCATGGGCAATATATTACCTTATCAAAATACAAAGTGAAAAAAATACCAAATGTCACTGTTTATGATAGCCCAGGTTCATGGGCTAGTGAACCCTTAGTCAACCTCAGACTAAACCTCAGGAAAAAAACCAAACACTTAGAGATAATTTTAAAAGTAGATATGTATTCATTTTCAGTGACTGTTAGTTATGAGAATCTGTAGCAAATACCCCAATGCAAATACAGACAAACCTAGACATTTACATACCTTCAGAAAGCTTGTCACAAACAATTTATCCAAGGTAACGCAGGAAGTCTCTATCTGACAGGGGAGTGAACTGAGCTCTTTTTAAGACCCAAAGTAAAATGCTAGCTTCTTTTATTTAGGTGTGCAGATATTACGATTGCTTTTTCTGCTGATGTAACTTGGAAAGGTGAGTTGAGAAGCTATGTCTAATGCTTCTGTTTTCAAAGTTTACATTTTTTTTCAGGAGCTTGTGCTTGGTTTTATTAAGGTAATATTTTTTAAAAGTGGTTTCTTGATATTTCATCTGTTTGTTTTGGCACTGAGTCACTTCATGACCTTCAGCCGTGAGAGTCAATTCAAGCAATAGCAGGGCATCACTGAACGTAAGCAAAATCTATTCTTGTATCAGATGGTGCAAATGAATATTGGAAACATTCATTATTTCAAAGAGAAGAGTTGCTGTAGTTTGAATGCTTATGTATGCCTGATGTTTGCTACCATGGAAAATAAGATTACCCATATGATCATGTTTTGGTAACGTTATTGTACTCTGAAATATTTGTCTGCTATTTATTAATGTGTCTGAAAGAGGGCAAGTAATTTCTAGCAGTGTCTACTTTAAAGTTGCATATGAGCACAGGTTCCCATCCTGACATGATCTGTGAATGTATTGTATCCACATCTGTTAAGAAAATGCCATCTTTTGGCTGTATATGTTTATCAGGCACCTTGATCACATTTAACAACAAAATGTATTTATACAGCTTCCACCACACGCACAGATATGTTGATCAGAATGTCAGTTAATCTTTATTTCTGCCACAGAGCTAAGCCTAAGGACTTCTTGGTGTTTGTCAGTAAGTGAGTAGTTCTGTGATCGTTTTGCCCTGGTGTCAAATCTGAACACCTGAAGTCTCATCAGCATATGAAAGTTTGAATTCCTGTGGCACTTATGAGAGAACTTATCTCACTACTTAAGGCTAGTGCCTCTGCTGTAAATCTCTTTACATTAGGGTCTTTGAAAAGATACTGAAGGTGGAGTATTACCACATGTAAATCAAGACTTCTAGCCTTACAGAGGGCTGGAAACTGTTCCTATAGATCACTGAAACAGAGAAGTAAATATGTTTTACACCAAAGAGATTCACCTGTGGAATTTATTGTTTTAGTCAATGTTCTTTAAAAATGCCAAGAAAAATAATAGAATATGTTCTTGTGTCCTTACAAAAGAGAAGACTGCACAAGTATTCTTATGATGCATTCTTTTTTAGTTTGTTTTAAATTCTGTGGAGTTTGTTCATTGAGATTTGAAACAGACTTGTTTTTAAAGCCAGGTACATCTTTCTGTTGCTCCAAACCTAACAGACAGAGAGTATAATATGCCAATGTTTTTACTGAGTCAAATCCTAAGTAAGGACTGCAGAACTCTATCACTTGCAGCCCTTGAATCAGAACTAGGTTTCTCTGTAAGAGGTATGCAATTATTCAAACAGATGTTATGTGCTTGATGGAGAGATTACTTGGTGAGGTTTTACAGCCAGTCAGGCATCTCTAACTAGATAATCATAACGTTCCTTTGAAACTTTAAACACATGAATCTATAGATAAAGGAATTTCTCTGGAAGAAGCTGCTTAGTGTTTCTCCCTTTCATCTACTCTTAGTTTTCAGGCACTCTTAAGATGAAAAGATCTTGCTTTCCTACACAGAAAATTTGAGAGAAAAGGAAAGGTTGAAAGAATTTGTTTGCTACAATATTTTCTCTTGGAAGTTAGATGGCAGAGGGCCTCACGAAGAATACTTCCAATTCCAAACTACCAGCGCTCCTAAGCATGAGAGCTGACCTTGTACCTCTCTTTTCTGTATATGTTACACATTATCCAGTGACTCCTAAGATAAATAGTACCTTCTTTGCAGTTAGTTATAGTAATGCCCTCAGAAGTTTCTGGAGCTCAGCTGCTCATGTTTTAAATACTGCCATCTATTCCTTTACTGTACTTTATACTTTAAACATGAATGTGGCGTTTCTCCAGACACAGAAAAATACATAAACATAGACATAGAAAAATACAGAAAGCATAGTTAGTTTTTACCCTTGGATTGTTTTTCCATCACCCTGTCATTGTATTTGAGAAAGCAAATTATCATTGTAACAGTTTAAAGCAGGTTTATATCTGTCTGATGTATGGATTAGGGCTGATACCTTATCAATGTCCTTAGCTTTTCTTTCTTTACTGTAACCTTTTGTCAAGCCTTCCTCTCATTTTAAAAATAAGCTGCCTTCTATTGTGAGTGTAGCTGTAGGAATGTGACTACAGAAAATAAAAGCAGCAGTTACACAATGGCTTTAATCAAAACAAAAAGTCCTGCAATTTATTTTACTAGACCCACCTACATTCCCTTCTCCCCAAAAGAACAAAAAATCCACACATGGAGCTGTTGCTCTGGGTCACGTAGGGAAATGTAAGAAGTGCCTCTTTCCTTTTATGTCCCTGATAACAGGACCAAGCACAACGGGAGACCCTGCACAGACGCCTGGACGCATTGAAGTCACTGCCAAGCTCCCGTCGGCGGCAGCGCAGAGCAGCATCCCGGGGCAGGGGTGCAGGGACCGTGGAGGGCTGGTGCCGCCCCACCCCGCAAGGGACAGGACACAGAGCAGGCGGGGGACTCCCGAGGGGGAACCGCAGGGTGGCACTTGAGCGTCTGCAGCGGGAGGATCGAAGGCTTTGCATCTGTCTCTGTCTCACCCTGCTCACTGCAGGGCACACTCTCAGATGGTTCGGGTTGCCTTGGCTTTGGAAGTGAAAACTAACGTGAAAGTGGTCTGGCCGATACCCCCGTGAGTGCGGGCTCCCGCGGGGCAATAATCCGCAGGACCCCAGCAGTCAGGGTGATCCCAGGGATCCCCAGGGAGGTCCATCTCCACGTTACAGCTGCAGGGCGCCCAAACGGAGCGCGACGTGGCGGTCTCTCCTCGCCAGGGTCTGCTCTCACATTGCCAGAGAGCATTAAGCACAGGATTACCTGGCAACCTAAATCTGCCTAGCAACCATTTACATATCGGCCCAAGATAATGCAGACCAACTCAAACGCGTCTTTATGTGATATCGTTTTGTTCCACTGCAGCTGGCTGGGGAACTCTCCCTCCTCCTTTTCCCAGGGGCCAGAAGGACCTAATTTGACCCATCCAAGAGAGGTGCCAAGAGATATGCATAGGTAAATAGATTAGTCAATTATTATGACATAGTCCAGTCTTAATTTAAGATCACACCAAATTGTTCTCCATGGGCTCTCATGCTGCAGGAAGGGGAGCAGGACAATGCCTGCACTGCTCTTGTTGGGTAGCTGCCCAGGCTGTCCTCTTCACGGTACATTGTAGGTGAACAGCAGCCATAGCTCAGGCTTGGCAAGTGTTTCAGAGTATCCCGGATGTCCCTGTATTGCTGGTGTTTATCCACCAGCACATTACCTCAGGAAAACTCTTTTTAGCTTTTCTGGGAAGGACTTTCTATTGTTTGTCCTTCCACCTGCTATGCAAATACCATAACCCATATGATATGGGCTGTTACCTGGTACTGTCCACCACCCATACTGATGGTTTTGGACAGGTTTTTGTGTTGCAACTGCTTATCTCTTCTGATGATAAGGACAGGTTTCTGTGTTGCAACAGTTTATTTCTTCAGAAAGGGAGACAATGTTGAATATTTCACTGAGAATCATGCAGAAGGAGGTATTATTATATGCACAGTGGTACCAGTAATGCAACTCATTTTTGAAGAGACGCTGCAGTGAGTACTGAGCACAAACACAACTAAGTTATCTTTTGATTCCACACTGAGGTGTGTTGGTGTTGTCTTGGTGGTCTTGGGTGGTTTTATCACAAACAACTGGCAGTGTGTCCTAGTTTCAGGACTTCAAAGGCCATCTACATTTTCCTGTGCAAAGGCATAGAATGAGTTCTGGAGCAAGAGTACATGTACTTTTTGACTGTCATCCCAATCCAGAAGGAAGTGGGTATTGAATTTAAGTATACAACCTAATGTCAGCTATATGCATGGTACAGTGACTCAGGAGCAGGTAGCTATAATTATCAGCAAGTTTAGAAAGTTGTACTTGGGCAATATATATCTGGTGGTTTAGGATGCGCAGGACAGCATTCAGAAAACATCCACACTGAGATATAGCCATGAATGCAATTCTTTTCCCAGGTACTATCCACATGAGAAGTCCCATGCATGTTAGAATCATTTTGTTACACTCCAGAACTTCACTGATGATAACCTTTTGTGCACTTTGCACAAGGTTTTGGAGAAAAAGATGCAATGGACAATAAGGCTTCTTCTGTAATATGGTAAAAAACTGAACACAAGTGGCAAGGCATTATAAATTGCACAGTGACTCCTCATCCTGCACAACTGCAAAGCATCTCCCTTTTTGCTTTGAGACAAACAGGGCAAAACTGATACATAACAGGAAAACCAGAACAAGGAAGTGTCCAGGAGAAAGTTCTTGTAGATGACTGTGAAAATGGGAAAACAAACAATAAATACATAAATAATATTACTCCCTCCTCATTGCAGTACCTTCTCATTGGCAAACACAAACCCCACACAATTCTCTCAAATGTTGCTGGAAAATATTGTGGCTAATAAGTCAAGTTTTAACACTGGAAGTAGTTCACATACTACAAAAGAGATGACTTTTAATAACTCTTAAATTTGAGACAGGCACTGTAAATATGATCTGTATGTTCATAGCCATGTAGTTTGGAAAATATATATTCATAGTTGATGAAATCGGTATAATTTTGTGCGTAGGATTTCAATTCCATCTCAAATAATAAGAGGAAAAAAAGCTTATGAGAGCATAGTCCATTTTCTATCATTTCCTACTTCCATAAAACCTAGTTTTCAAATTGGCTTTTTGTACTTGCAATTAGCAAGAATATGCCATTTGTCTAGACAACAGAGTAGCTGAATATCTGATGTTTCTGGCATTATTAGGGTAGTCTAAGAAAGCACATGACTATTTGTAAATTCCTTTCTAGCATGTAATATTTTAATACACCATTGAAATTCTTAGGTTGGAGTGCACGCAATTAACCCTTCATTCTTGACTGTGATTCCTGCTCATGGAAATGTGTTTTCTAGAAGTAATTAAAATGTACTTCCCTTGAGTGAAGTGGCTTTTTTTCTTTCCTTCCTTTCTCTCACTTAATTTCTCCCACCAATATAATTCTTGCTATGTGTTAGGTTTCAGTTTTGGTGGAGAAAACCTGGGTTTTTTTAGAGACATTTCATTATTATAGTGTGTGTTGGATCATGGGCAAGAGAGACTTCAGAAGGGATGGTCTGAATTCTAAGGAAGTGTAAATAGAGCAAGATGTTCCTACCTCTTTTTTTGGTTGATTTGTTGCTTGGGGTTTTTTTAAAATTGTTTGTTTTATTTTGTTATTAGAAAGTATACTCCGGTTTAAAAGAAAAAAAACGGAACAACTAGAATCCCAACAAAGTATTTAAATATCAAGGTGCAAATACCGACCCTGGTATTCACCAGTTTACATTAGACTGCCAGTGATCAGGTCTTCTGCACATCTACAATCACTCTTTTTTGAAGCTATTGCTTCCCAGCTGAGACATTGTAACTGACCCTGGGCACGTGCCTAATCTTTTGCAAATTCTCAATAAAACAATTGCTAACCACTTTCATTTCTACAGCCTACTAGTATTAAGGATGAAGACACAGAAAAACAGTTTCTAATAACAGATAAATATTTGATTTAGGCAATATAAACTGAAAATTGCTGATGACTTGAAGTAGATATATACTTGCAATACACTCTTATGGTTTATAGCGGTTCATTGTGGTACGAATGTAAACTATAGCAATAACAGGAGTTGCTTTTGAATATCTCGGATTGATTTCAAGTAAGAAATATTCCATAGTTTTCCCTTCAGAATTCACAACACGAACGGTAGCTCAGACAGTAAGAACAAACCTTCAGGTCCCTGGCTTTCTCAAGAATTACATTTTAGTATGTTCAAATAGCCAATTTGAATAGTAAAAAGGCCCTTTCCTGTCTTCTGCACTTTTGTCCTACTTATTTCAGAAATAGCTACCTTTTACAAAGAATTGCCAAGCTTGTTCCCCAGGGAAGTTGGTGGTTCACATAGTAAGACACAGTTTTGGCAGAAGAGACATTTACATTCACTATATTCATGGTTACAAAACAACATCAGATATCAGACTCAAGACTTTGCTCTCTAATGCTCTTAAAATCAGTGAGACTTTGCAGCATGTAAAGAATAAACCACTTCTGAATTCTCAGGTTCGTTTTATATTGGCAAAATTTTAGTAAAAGCAGTAACTTCTGCTTCATGCTATTTTAAACAAAAGACAACATGGGCTTTTGGATTCTCTATAACAAAACTCCCAAGTCTGCACAGTGCCTCTGTTACTGAGATCTACATGATAAGGAGATCATCTGAAATACAGCTGGCAACCAGCACTGTTTCTCAAGTACTGAAAGTTCCTAGGCATGTTTGATGAAAAACACATTGCATGTTCATTTATCCCCTATGTCTATTTAAAATGTGAGATATAAACATCTCTACTACAGACCAACTCAAAAACCTTATATCTGGTTTACATCCTTCAGTCACCACAAGGACACTTCATTAGCTAATCCACTATGGAACTGATTTCTAACAAAATAAACGCAAATTCAATTTGTTAAGTTTAGTCAGATCATGTAATACCCTTCCAGTAAGTCTATCCCTACAGTTCTAGCTGCCTTGTGTTATTATTTTCTGGTGACAGATACGCTGCTGCAAATATTTCTACCATAATTAATCTGCTCCAAGGGAAAAAAAAAGAGAAAGAGTTGAAAGGAAACTTCTAAATTACTTGGTCCTGCACCTTACAGTGTGAATGGGTCCTTGCGGTTTTTAGGTCTATGGAGGTAAGACAAATAAGATAAAACAATTTCCCATGCAGTGACAGGGAAGAAGCAGTGTTTGATACGTCTGTGATGCCAGATATTAATCATCAATAGTAATGTAACAGTTTGGGCACTAGTTTGCTTGTCTTTAACTCTGCCTGTTGGCTACATCTACTATTTTCACTCTAATTATACATCGTTCCATATTACCTACTTAAATGTGAAAATAATCAATCAGGCTGTCTCAGGGAAAATCTAATGAAGAAGAGAGTTCCTTCTCAAATGAGATTTTTCCATGTCTTGTCTCTTATATTATCTCATCAGCTGAGTTCTGCAGAATGGTAAAAAAACTGAAAGACTTCTGCTAGAGTTCAACAGAAAGCTAAAAACCTGGGGGTTTCCAAGCAGTTTTAAGCCGCATCCTTGGGTGCTTCAAGTAACACTTAGGGGTTGGTAAGTTTGTCAATTTGTCTATCAGTAGTTAGATACAGCAAAAGCAACTTTCTTAGCTCTGTGGTCTTGTCTTTGCGAAAGACTTCGTAAGGGAGCACAAGGGCAGTAGGACAGAAAAAAAATTGTCAGTGAAAAACCCCAAATATCTGCAAATATCTACCTGGTTTGGGGTATGGCTAATGCAAAAGGTAGAAAAATATACTAATCCCACCTTTTTCTCTACAGTTTAGAGGCCTTTGAGATTGCAGGGATAATCCTTTAACCAGTCTGGATACAGAGAATGGGATGTAATCCCTTCCTGAGAGTGCACACCTTTTCTATCAAAGGGCCGAATCTGATCACTCCTCTCCTTTAGAGACTGGCTGAAGGAGGCTGTTTTGACAAATTGTATGAAATATAACTGCAGATCAGAATACTCAAAAACTAATCCAAAACTAGTTAATCCCTTTTCCAGAGAGTGCTTGTGCATTTCTCCAGGGCCTACTCTTCCTCGGAGCAAAGACTAGAATCCCCAAGTGTTAAACTTGGTCACCAGGCTGAAGAGTAACAGTCAAAAAGAGCTGAGGTGGGAAGACACCTCTGGAGATTCTGTAGTCCAACCACCCTAGCTCAGAGCAGGCTCAGGTAGAGAAGGTTTCCCATGGTCATGTCCAGCTAAGTGTTGAGAATCTCCAAGGATGGAGATAGCACAACCTCTCTGGTAAACCTGTGCCAGCGCTCACTCACTCTGTTTCAATTTGTGCACTTCACCTCTTGTCCTAATACTAAATACCACTGAGAAGAGTCTGGCTCCATCTTCTGCACAACAACAGTTTAACTTCAAGTATCCATACTCATGGATATGACGCCTGCAAGCCTTCTCTTCCCGAGGCTGAACAGTCCCAGCCCTCTCAGCTTCTCCTCATGCAGCAAATGCTACAAGCCCTTAAGCATCTTTGTAGAACTTTGCTGGCCTTGTATTTCCATGTGTTTATTGTCCTGGGAGGTTCAGCACTGGGCCCAGCACTCCAGATATATCTCATCAGGGCTGAGTAGAGAGGAAGGGTCACCTCCCTCAGCCTGCTGGCAGTGCTGATGGACAAGCTGGACATGAGCCAGCAACATGTACAGCACAAAAGGGCAAAAGCGTCCTTTGCAAAGCTGATTTCCAGCTTGATCCCAGCCTGGACTGTTGCATGGGGTTATTCCTCCCAAGGGACAAGACATGGGATTTTGACTTTTTGAACTTGATGAGATTCCTATTTGCCCATTTCTCCAGCCCATCCAGGTCCCTCTCAATGGCAACACAATCCCGAGTTCTGTACCACCTGCAGGTCACATTCCTTCTTTTCGTTTTCTCCAACCTACTACCTTAAATTAATTCCTGTGGAGTTCTAATGAGAACAGAGGAGTGTCACTCCTCAGAGCTGCCAGTAAATGTGATGTAAGCATAGTCCTTTGGGGAGTAGGAGACAGGGATTTCAAGCTCCTCCTAATAACAGCAACAAGGCAATGTCCCCAGCAACGTTCTTCACACATTAGATATCTTGCCTAAGAATAGGGATCTCTGTGTTTTTCTCTCAACCATCTCTGGAAAGGCAATGATCATACTTTTTCTCAGAGGATAGTTCACACGTTAGGTAATTTTGAAGCATGTCTTGGCTGGGCCCTAGAAAATTCTTAATTTCTAGGTCCTGAATCCTTGAGAGATACATTCCAAATTGCTCAGACTGTGACAGCAGCTGAATAAGGAGCTTACCAATCAAATGGAGTCCTTTAACAAGCTTATATAACTTTAAAAATTACTCATATATAGCCACTTTGCCCTGACTTTGTCCTTTCAACCCAGCCTTTTAGAGTTTCAAGAGTGTACAATATTCTCTGTCAAACTGCTGCTACAAACTCTAGAGATGGGAAGAGAATGAGACAGATATTGTATAGTTATTTTATTCTAACACTCCCAGTCAGTCCACATCCCTGCAAATTAGTACAATTTATGCTGTACAAAAACCATTAGAGCTACAGATTTATTTGTTTAAAAGTTTAAACAAGTAAGTGTTTTTGAAAAATAAAAATAAAATGTGCGAACTCTACTTACTACAATCTTCATTTCTGCCAAAGCTATGTCAATATGGGAAGTACCCAAACATTGTCTCATTAATAAGCTTGTTTGAAAATCTGAAATTCAAAGAATTACATTTTGTTTTCATAATTTAACAGTTTACTTGCCATCAATAAACTCCTTCAGCTTCCTGCACTGCACAGATCTGGCTGTACTTTCCATGATTTTGTTAATCCCCAAATGTGCCCATCAGATAAAATTTTCTATTTGGACAGCACTTCTTGTCTTTCCAAAGTTGTTCATAAGTCTGGAACACAAACTTTAAAATGCCAAGTTTGTAAGATTTCTCTTTATCTGAGTAAATGTGTCCTCAGTTAAAGCAATAGCCCCTTACACTTCAGAGACTGCCTTAGGAGAAAACAGGAAGAAATTAAAGGTAAATATGAGTGAACTACAATAGCAAACTGAATATATTTCAAAGGTGAGCTCAGTGTATTTAATTAAACAAAAAATTTATAAATCACAGACCCTTTAATTAAAACAGTTTTCAGAGCCCCTTAAAGAATCACTGTAGGAAGCGGTTCACTCTGACTCTCAATTGCTTATTTCTTGCTATCAAAAAATTATCAGTATTTATAGTTGCAAATGTAGAAACTTGTGCAATACTTCCTCTGTAGAAAACCAAAATTAAATCTTTGGAAGTTCACAAATACACACTTCTGTGCTGTTTTCACTTACTTTTGCTACTTTGATCACACTCTTTCTCATCAGAAAGAGTGTATCAGGCAATTGTAGCACCAGCTACAGCACTACAGGGGAGTCATGTCATGGTGGGCATTAGACAAATGTGTGACTTGAGTTTGTTGGTTA
This sequence comes from Gymnorhina tibicen, assembly GCA_013399875.1. Taxonomy (NCBI): domain Eukaryota; kingdom Metazoa; phylum Chordata; class Aves; order Passeriformes; family Artamidae; genus Gymnorhina; species Gymnorhina tibicen. The sequence continues at coordinate 644,211 of VXAZ01007739.1, forward strand.
GGACTGAAATTTGGATTCTTTGGTATTACAATATGAAATCATTGCATCCATATAGGGAAGAGATGTACACTTAGTATTCCAACCTGGTTTTCAGGCTGCTATGCAAAAAGGGCTATGCAGTAGCTGTCAGTGTTGTAAATCCTCTGAAGAACAATAGTCTTAGCAAATGTAGTGAACTGCAATAATCCAACTTCATCTCAGGGCAGTTTTAATACTTGATAGAAGCCCAGAGCACTGCAACAATCAAACTAAAAAATCTGACCTCCTCTCTAGAGTGACTTATCTGGCAATGCCCAGAGAACCTGACCTAGTTTGAGCTACTCTTCTTGCACCCGTGCTAATGTGAAATGTGACAAGAGCACTTAAAAACTATTCCTGGTAAAATCTCAGAGGGAAGGGGTGGCTTGTGTCTGTATCTTACCTCATTACCCCAGCCAGCAGCTCTACAAACTGAGCTGTTTAGCTGGAACTCAAATGACTCATCGTTTTAAAGACAATTATGATTTAAAGCATGCTTCTATAATAACTTGAAACACTCTCTATGTCCTGTCAATGAAATGATTGTTTATAAATAAGAGTGCATATTGATATTGTTAATATTTTCTTTTTCTCTGAAAGATTTATTATAATAATTACAAAAGAGTTCACCTTTATAAAATACAGAAGAAGAGTTTTGTTGAGAATAATTGATTGTTTTAAATTATTATTAAAATAACTATAGCTTGCCTGGTCTCTGCCTCAATTCAGAGAGCTCCTATAGGAGTTTATCAATCAAAATAACAATTATCCCAATTGGCTGTTAGTCAGCTTTAGTCATTTTAGAACAGCTGATGCCATAGAAAGGGATTTTTTTTTAAAATTATCATTACTTTTATACTAGTCTGCTTGCTAAGATATCCTTTACTGGACTGGCTTTATATTTATGAAGCTGAAATAAAATACTGACTTTTTAAAAAGTTTTGCCTAGACTATGCACAGTGTGATGTGATTGTACGTGACACAACTACTAATATGGGTATGATGTTTACAACTCTCAGGAGAGTTTTGTTGCTCAGAAGTAACACTGGTGAAACACTATTTTTCAAAGTGTTATCATGTGTAGTGTTTTTACCAGCGGCATTCTTTGCACAAGACTGGTGCTCTTAGATGTGTGCTCACATCAGTATTGTTAATCTGAGAAGCTTCAACAAGTGCTACAACCAATATGTGCTTAAAATAACCAGGACACAAGAGCTGCTGTAAAATTCTAATCACCAGTAATAAAATCACCAGGTAGAAATGCACTGGTAAGTCAAATTACAATCCGAATAAACACCAAAGTATTTGGAATGGAATTACATGGAATAATATGGAACAACACTGAGCAATAGAACAACAGTTGCTTTGATGAAAAGGGAAGGATAGCAGAGATCAGATTTTGCACTTTTAGCCCCGAGAAAGTGATAAGGTTTATTAGGCAACCAATTATTTCCCTTCTATATGGCGGCTTCAATAGCTATTGAATCAAACAGTATTTCAACCCCACAGATATTTGGTTGATTGGCACTCAATATGCCAGCCTGGTAGGTATGTATAAGCAGTCACCAGATAAATTCCCAACTCTGAAAAGATACTTCATCTCTGTCAATGAACCTACTTTTTGATTCTGCTCTGCTTACAGCTAAAACTTTTTCTGTGGTGCCTCTCAGCACAATATAGCTTTTTGACATTTTGACTTTTTTCTAAGTGGGATGTACAGCTCTAAATAGGTTTTTCTCTTAAACTTCATGAAAAGAAACAGAGGAGCCATAGAAACAAAGGTCTCTTAGCATATACATACTTACTAGAGTGAAAGGGAATTGGTTATATAAGCCGACATTTTACAATCCTTCCAAACTAAGACTAATAACCAGATGTTCAAGAAACTTTATCATTAGTGCAATCAGTCCTGATGTCCTTGCTTTGTGGTATATGTGCTTGTTGCCTTTCTGGCACTCTATTTTATTTCCTGTAGGACTTAAAAGGCTGCAGTTATAAAGTTCTTTGTGTGAACTGATTTTACTGCACACATTTTTAGGCTTTTTTCTCTTGATTATGGTGCAATCTGAAAAGTGCCAGCACAGGAGTCTAACCTGTCTGTGCTCCAAATGCATGGGGATCAGTGCTAACAGAAGTTGCGCGTGGGACTCACTCGCAGTATCAGAGAACAGCCAAGCACCACTTCCCATTCATGACATTCTGCTGTGTTTGTCTTAGGGCATTTTGGCCTCACAGTTTCCATGTATGAAGTCATATCCACATGGAGAAATCTTCAGTTAAATCACCTTCCCTCTAAGACAGTAAGGAAAATGAACAGCAGAAGGGTAAGAGACTCTGAGAGCCCTACATTCAGCTGGCCTGTGATTTTCAGCACATATCCTGCTATAGCCAAGGATCACACAGGCTGAAGCCATAAATCAAAGGTAGTTTTATGAGAGCTGGCCAGCACAGAAGCAGCACGCTTCCAGCAGGACAGAGCACAGTGAGTGCCAGCCACCTGAGCACTACAGCTTGTTCAGGTGGAATGTGCAGCTCTGGCTGGATCCTGATGCTCTCCTGTTGTCTGTGCCAGCTCCCTTCGGCCGTTCTCGGTACAGGCTTCTGACTGCCAGGGATGCGCTGGGACACAGCTTTACACACCTTGCTAAACCATGGAGTCACACAGCCATTGTTGTTCCACACCAAGCTTTCATCTATCCTTGGCTTCAGAAATCTTCGTGGACCAGCAGTAGGGTTTCAAAAAATTTTTGAAGCAGGGGAGAAGGTGATGAAATAACTTGGATTTCCAATCTGCAGTGATTTGCTTTCAGCAAAGCCACTGACTGACAAATATTTAACAATATGTATGTTTTGTGCTAGAAATGCAAAGATGCAATCTATCTGCAGATGTGTTTGTTCACGGTACTAACATCTTGGGGTATTTTTACAGAGAGCAAGGCAAATTGAAATAGAGATTATAAAAATGCCTCTTGACAAGGCAGGTTCTTGTTAATCTAAGATCCCACAGAGAACTGTAATTTCCTACTGACAAAGATAATCAGGGATCACGTGGTCTTTGTCATCTAACAAACAGTGAAGGGTGCTGATTTTACTTCTGCAGTAGATATATTTCTTCTGTACTGTACAGCCTGAGGGTTTCACACCTGAGATCTTACAGTACTGCTCTGACACCAGTGAAATGAGACAATTTATAGTAGAGTCCATGGCCTCTCTATGTTAACAACATGATTTTCCTATTGCTAGTCCGAATGGATAAGTAAAGATCAAAACTGCTTGGAAAATATATTATATTCTATAGAAAACAATTTTTTTCATCAAATACCTTTCTGTCTGTGCTTTCACTTTTAAAAATTTTCAGGCTTTTATATTTTTATTTTACCAGCAATTTTCTTTTGTCTCTTTCTTTCTTTTGTCTTTCTGTATTTTCCTTTTTTTCCCCGAAACTTGGCCTTTGGATCACAGACAGAACCTGTGCTATGGATTACAAGTGGGGTTTACTATATACTTTGGCCAATAAAGTTGTCTAGTCAAATCTAGTCCTTTTTTGTACAAAAGCTAAACCCGCTTATAAAGTAATTGCATTGAATTATTACAAAGAAGTTTAATTCCAGTTGTCTGCGAGATAAGAGTGGTAGCAACAAACAATTTTAAGATACTAAGCCTTGAAAGACTTCATTTTGGTTTGGAGTGGGAGGATGTTTGGTTTTGTAATAAACTGATGTTATACACTCATTGCAAATGGCTCCCAGTCTGATCATTAACTTTGAATGTAATACAGTGCTACTTCTAACTCTCTTAGCTCTGAAAATATAATCAAACTACATTTTCATGTTATTATACCTAAGTTTATTCTTCAGTGCTTTCCCTACTGAAACGTACGTTTAGTAAGGAAGATGTGAAAGCGTTGGTGAGTGCCTAATGTTCCATGGCACTGGTGGGTTGCAATACAACGTTTTATCTCCTGGAAATTTTTTAAAAATTTTTTTCTGTTAAAGGAATTATTTTTAAAACATTTTGCACTTATAGTTTTTGTACTTGTATGTTACATTTAGAACCAGTCTACCTTTTTAATATTTATGTTGCTCATCATTAAAAAAAAGTTGGATGCAAAGACCAACTGAGGCAACAGTAACTACACTGAAAGAGGTTTTTTTTCTGTTTTAAGGATATTTTGGTTTGTAATCTGAGATCTGCTTAATTACCCAACAGCCAAAAAAGGACATTTTAAGGTTTGTCAGATCAGCTTTACCACTTGTGTTTTCAATACTTTTTGTCATGTTTTTCTGTTTGGAATTGACTTTTTTTTTGTTTGATTTGATAAGTTTGGATTTTCTCTAAAAGATGTTGTATAGTAATCTCTGAAATTTTAGCTACTTCTGAAATCTAAATATAGGATTACTCTCATAAAATGGGATCTGAATTGAGATTCAGCAGTAGCAAAGAGCAAACCTGAAAAACCCTCCTGGGGTTCCAAGTGATTTTAAAGGCACTCAGCTCAATGGACTTTGTATTTCTCTTTTAAGTTGCACCTGGGACCAAAGACTAGGTAAGTTTTTTTCCCTAAGAAACTCCTATAAGGATGCTTATATCCACAGTATGTATCTGTCAGGAAGTTCCTGTAACCATCCCAGGCAGATGATGCGCCATCCCTGAAAACATTCTAAGTCAGATTGGACAGGGCTCTGAGCAACCTGATATAGTTGAGGATATCTCTGCTCATTTCAGGGGAGTGGACCAGATGACCTTTGAATGTCCCTTCCCACCCAAACTGTTCTGTAATTCTATAATTCTATGATCACAAAAGGTCTCTATTCTGACCACCTATTTTGATAGGACAAGGAATGAGGAGTAGAGTAAATATTAATTTTTAGTCAGATGGTTAAATATTCCAAGAAGTTTGAAATATCCTGAGATTTGATTCCTGTTCTTAAAGAATATTTTAATTTATCCAGTGTCTATTTTGGTTAAAAAGCCAGTACAGTCTCACCTTGGAAACACTGAACTGTTCTGTACTTCTTCTTCCTGATGTGCAGGTTATAATTTCACTGGATAATTATACTATTATTTCTCATCAACATTATATTTTAAAATGTTCAAAAAAAATTAAAAGATAGCATTTAAATTATACAGTGCCAGCCATTTGGCAAAATTACTAATTCTATAAGACATTCAGAATAATGAAAGCATTAAATGTACTGGAACACATATTTGTGCAAGACAGACACCTATCTTAGAGTTGTTTTTTTCCCTTTCTAATTGAAGCATGGTAGCAAATGCAGAAGAGTGGTGAATCTTACAACACACAGAATGTAGCCATGCTCATGGAGATTATATATAGACAGTCTAGTAGATGGCAATAAATGAACTTTCATTGCAGTGGCAAACAACAATGAGAATGCTAATTAAGAAGAGTTTATAGACTTGTTGCACAACAACATATGTGCAATCCAAGAAAAGCAGAGCAGACACCTGGCTTCGTAGTGATCTAAACTGCAGTGTGGAGGAGCACTTAGGAGCAGCACCTAATCTGTTTACGAACTCTCAGAGCAAGGAGGATATAACAAGTTTCTGTCTTCTACATGATCTTCATGTAGATACTTTGGTGTGCATTCTGTTTTCATTGCTAATTGATAAAAAGGCATGTAAAAGCCCTTATTATAACTTCAACCTTGTTTATTTAGGGAAAAAAAAGAAAAAACCAGAGAGAAAAAAACACTTACTCTGGCAAAAGTTCCTAGTAAAAGCCCTTTTAGTTTACACTAATGGCTGAACAAACACTGCAGAAAAACTGAGGCTTCTTCCAGAAGGAAATACACGGTAAATGAAGTTGGATTTGCTGAATGGGTGACCACACTCAGCTGGCCACTTCGCTGCTTTAGGACATTGCTGCTTCAGCAGTGGCTACTGTTTAGAGAACTATTACACTGAATGTAGAAGTGAAAAGCAAGAATTAATCTTGTTTTAAATTGGTATACTGTATTTGAAACAGCAGGAGTTCAGGAGTTGATTCATGAACAATAGTTTGCCTACAAACAGTTAGAATTTTGGTTCTGACTATCTCACTATGTTTACTGTCATTGTTTCCTTTATGCTGGGTGACATACATAGCAAAACTGAATAAAACAGTATTGTTTTTTGTAAAAGCATGCAACAGAGATTTTTCTCAAAGAAGCAACCTCACAGTGACCAAAACTGCAGATCCCAGAGATTCACACTGGTAAGTAATATTTATGACACTGGCCATACTACTTACGCAAGCAGCCATTCACCTATATGTTATTCTGTTGTTGAAAAACTTACTTTGACACACAGTGTTGTCTTTTTTCATGTGTTTGATCTATTCTAAATGTTTTATATCAGCCTGTAGAAATGAAAACATAGGGTTTTGTTATGTATTGAATAGTAAATGAGCATTCGGAAGATATAAGCACATTTACTACAGTAAATATTGAATTAGTTTATATAAAGTGCTAGAAAAAACTTGCATGAAGTAAGAATTGTGTTAGTGTTTATAAGCCACACTGAAATAGGTCCAGTACATGTGAAATCATGTTTGGGTTTCTGGCATCCAGTTAAAAAATAGTGTAGAGCACTTTGTAACTCATGAAGGTTTCTATGAAACTAATGAAGCTACATCCATGAATGATTTTCAGGACTCCTTTTGGTACACTGATATACAGCTCATTCACAAATCTTGGAAAACTAGGGCTTAAGTAACAGCTGAACAGGAATGGTTCTCTTTTTTGATGGTTCTGTCTTCAGGTGGACATGAAAAATTGCAGGACTTCCTCAGCTTTTAGTAAATAAACAGATGCACACTGATTATACCAGGAAAAAAAAAAAAAGGAAACAAAACAACTGCATTAAATTTATTTTAATATTGTCCAAACAAAGGCTGTGAAATCTCATCCGGAATATATTTTGTTCTCAGGAAAAATCCTTTATGGCTAATTACCAAAGACCATGATCTGCTTCTTTTCTTGAGGAGGAAATTTTTTAAGGCTTTGCTCATTATCACTCTCTGAAATGTATTTTTCTTCCTGTTGTGCTAGAATATGCTCCATGTATCTTTGCAGAATTAGGTCTCTGGCTAACAGGATGTTTCTTTAGTATTTGTTGCCATGGAGCTGCCTCTGCCTATTGAATTCACCTGGGCAGACTTCAGATGGCACACCAGAGCTGATGCAGCCTGTCACTGACGTGTCTTCAGTGACCACAGATTCCCAAATGCTATAAGGAAAAGCTGTTCTGATCAGAATTCCTTTTAAGCGATTTTTTTAAGTAATACTGAAGGTTTGGTTTTTTATGGATGCTTTGTGAGATTACTGCCGGCCTGAAATGCCCTCCTCGAAAGAGCAATGCTTCATCACTTTAATTCTTTGCTGCCTTTTTCAGAAATATGCATTCAGGAAACTAACCCAAGAGTGAACATGGATGTGTTTCACCATGGCTTTCACCAGGAGTAGCAGCTCCTGCACTGCCCACTGGAGTAGTACGGAATGGTTTGATTTTTAAAGTCCTGGATGGCACAGGCTTGGACACCAATAGATTAGCTGTTGCTTTTAATAGATATGAAATTTCATCTTTTCCTATTATTTTTATACGTGTAATTCCAGCATGAAGAAAAATAAAAAAAAAAAAAATATGCCTATTTCAAGCTATTTCTGCTACAAAAAAGACCAGGGCAAATTTGAAGGGAAATTTGTTTTCTTAGCATCTAATGATATAAGGAAACCATACAGATATGAGAAACATGTCATAGGAAGTATTTGAGAGTGTGTTTTAAAATACACGGTTTCAAAATAATGTAAAAGTATATATTTAGTTTCAAAATGTGTAGCACATTTGATTGATACTTGCCACTGTTTTCTTCTTTGCACATGACTGGAATCAAAATGCTGCTATTGGGCTTTTGGTACTTTTTTTCTAGAGAAGTCATATGGGATGTTCTTGCAATGTTACAACAGAAAATTATTATGTCAGTACTAACTTGGTTTTTAGGTTTCTGAAGGACACTTCAAGGACAGTTATCTCAATAAAATTCAAGGCAGCACAGAGCCAGAGAAGATGGTGAAACTTTATGCACCATTTCATGTTTTAGGGGCACAAAGGTTTCCCTTGAAAAATTTTCTCTGGAAATAGATAAGATGGTTTTGATGGCAATTAATTGACTGTGGCTATTATAGCCTTTACATCACAGTATTAATGTGACTGCTGATATTTTATTTCTCAGAATCATTTTTCTTATAAAACTTGAAGGGTGCTTTATTGAAAATCATTTTCTTACAAGATGAGAACTTCAATTTTGGTAAAGATTGGGTGAAAGTTGAGTAAAAGAGGCTTAGCAATAAGTGAGAAAAAGGAGGAACAAACAAAAGCTTGAAGACTTGTCTTTCCTTGCCTCCTTTTGTTGCATAAACTCAAAGTACTTACCAAAAATTACTTTTCTGAAATCAAATCAGCATTATTCTGCAGTAATGGTCTCAAAACCTAGCCCTTGCAGTTTGATGTTTATAGCTAGGCTGCCTTAGGGGTTGGTGTGCTGCCAGGAAGGAATTTTTCAGCCCTGCTCCAAGTTGTGTATGTACCCGTGCTGTCTCTCCTTTCCCTTTCACCTTGGCAGTTGCACTACTCAGTCTTCATGGTAGGAGGGCTCATGGAGATAAAGCAGCAGATTTACCCTATGGAAAGGTACTTAATTTTCTGCTACGTTTTACCTTTAGTTCTGGAGTGGAGTCCCTTGTGCTCCGAGAGCCAAGCAGTGTGCCATGGAGGATCAGATTAGTGCAGCCAAGGCAAGGAGGAAGGGAAATGACATCTGGCAAATGCTCACTGTTAAAACTGACTTGATGGCAACATGGAGCAGTGCCATCAGCAATTTGCACTTCAGATCTGTGCATGTATAAATTGGCAAAGAATTTCAATACTCTCAGACGTATTAACTCTGCCAGCAGCCTTGGTAATGATGAGTTAACTGTCAACCATGTTGATGGTTTTGCAATCCTCACACTGACTAGAGGTTGTCACTGTCTTTTCTTACACCATTTATTCTGAATGAAGTTTTGCCTCAGTGCCACAAATAAATGATTGTTGGGTTGAAAAAAAAACCTACTCAAAAGCAGAGAAGCCCAAAGTGAGCACAGGGCTCAATGAAGGGTGGAGGAAAGGCCATCCTCTAGGAGCTGAGGAGAGCTTGGATGCTGTCCTTGGACGCAGGCCACACGATCTTTTAAAATCTGTCTATCATGTCAGTAACTCACACGGGCTGAGCATATTTGTGGGTGAGAGTGCTATAAAGCCTTTTTGTGCTCTTGTGATTCAAGTATTTAATAAGAGAAAAATGATGTTATAAATAGGAACGCCATAGTTGGTAAGGACTGGGGATACAAAAGGAGATATGCAGTCTCAGTTATGACAGAAGAGCAAAGAAAAAGCAAAGAAAATATCAACTGAAACCAGCAACTTCTGAGGATGTGCTTAATCAAACATGAACTTTGTATACAACCCATCGACAGCAGATTTGCCTCTTGCAAAGTGAACAGCTTGCGAGCGGGAGCGTGCCTTTTTTGGTCACGTTTTGCAAAGGGCTGAAAATATGTGCTTAGTAGGTGTTGTGGCTTTTTCAAGTATTGCGAGCCTTTCTGTGCATTAAAAGCATTTTTGCCAGTGTTTATATCTTGCTCCTATCTCCCATCATGTGGAAACCTTCCTCCTTCCAATCCTGTCTTCTCCTGAATACATTGTAACAATATCAATCAAGGCTTTTTTTTGCTGCATGGCACCCATATCCAAGAATAAAACATAATAAGCCTGAGCTGGGAGAACGGATCAGTTCATTAAATCCAGCCAAGTGGTGTTGTGCTCTGATACAGACTGATAAAGGATTCAAAAGTGAGCTTGTCTGGAGTGGTTTTGTTCAGACTCGTGTGAAAGATAAAGTACAAAAATAAGAGGAATCCCTTCAATTCACACTTGTGACAGGCAGCTTCCAGTTTATCACTGAAGCAGATGAACTATGTCTGTTTTGAGATATTAAAGCCAGGTAATCAAGTGAATTCTTCTTTTCACAATATTGAATTCTGGCTACAAATCATTTTAGGCAGGAGGTGGCACAGACTAACAGATGGCCAGCATTTCTTTTTAACTGGAAGTCCTAAAGAAACTATCTATATCAGGGCTTTAAACATAAGCTCAGTTAGAAGCATTTTATTAGTTTCATAAGAATAATCCTAAGTTCACTGGTCTGTATTTGTGCAAGTTTCTAATGAAGTCCCTTGGGTCTAAGTTAATAGCTTTTAGCTGCATTTGCACAAATATTAGCCAACCCTCCTAGGCCTTTTTTTGCACATTCAGGTGATGCTTATAGGCTAAACCAAACTTGTACTTGCCATACATGGGCACAAAGGTTAGGACATGGTGCTGACACCACATTCTTATATTGGTGGTAAAGAACAATTAAACATGCAATGTAATACAGCCCTCCTTGCTCTAAAAGTACATCTAAACTCTCATGCAAAAAATCCAGCTATCTTTGGCACCCAAATCAGGTTATCTTGTTTGTCAGCCTAAGCCTTTTGGGGTTGTTTTTTTAAAGAAAAAAAAAAAGCTATGAACAAAACAGCTTGTGTTTTCTTCTGGTTTTCTAACATTTACATGTTTATAAAAATCCAAATAAGCATGCACAACACCTCTCCGTTGCAGATAAAAAGTGTAAATAAATGCAGCAGTGTGGTTTTCTGCTGAGAAGGGGTTAGGCATATCAGGTTGCTTTTCCCCTTGAGAAAGAACAAGCAATTTAGAATCTCTGCACATTGTTTTTACACATTGACCCTTATCCTGGAGCAGATGGGGCCAAAAACAGCATGCAGAGAGATGACTGCATGCATATGTGTTCAGCTGAAGGATTTTCACTGCACATTTCAAGGTTAGAGAACTTGGATTAACTGCTAAACAAAAGGAGTGAAACAGAATAAGATACAATTATTTTTCTATGCTAATCTTCTAGCCACTCATTACATCAAGGCAATGAATGATAATTGCTGCTAAAGAACAGTTATGTAGAATGTTTTTCCTCAGAAAGAAAAACCAAATAAACTTACTAAAAATTCAGATGTTATTAGTGTGTGTGTGTGGGAAACTTCTTCCCTGAGTCTTTGCTTTCTACAGACCCTATATGTGGTACATAAAATCAAAAGCAAAATCATTACCATTATATTTTTATAATGGAAAGAAAAAAAGGTCAAACTAATCATAAAAAGATATAAGACTGAGCACACAAAAAATGAACTTCAATTGATATGTTCAAGCTCTTATTTATAAGAGAGTAGAAATACTCTTTCAATCCAGAGTCACAATTTATGGTTTTAGAAACTGTAATGTTTCAAAAATGATCACTACTACTCTTAGAGAAGGATGGTATACTTAAAAAAATGCTGTTATTTATACACTCTTTACCAAGTAAAAATCCAGAAGGCAATATGAAGGGCCACTGTAACATGATTAAGTAACTTCCACTCCCTTCTCTGTGTGAGAGAGAACAGGCAATCCCTGACAGATGCCTGAAAATCTACCAAGTAAATGTACTGAATCATAGTGGATCATAAAATGCCTTTCCTAGAGCATGGTTTGAAACAGAAGGATAAATTGTTCCAAAGCTATAAAGGTGTTAGAAATTCAAAGCCAACATCTTTCAATAATAATATGCCACCCAGCAATCATTACCAGGAATACTGTGTTTAGGTTTTTTAGTAAATTCCTTAATAATGATGATGGTCACAAAAAGTAATTCCATTTAAAAAATCTAATTTGTAAGTGACAAAGTAAAACTACTTCAAGGGCTCTATTAGAAGGTGAAGCATGCATTTTTCACACCAAATGTCTGAAAAGAAAATATCTTTTTGGTTATCACTACTTGGAGAACATCTGGAAGCAGTCCAGGCTCCAGCATCTTTATTGTTTCAAGATTGTTGAGCATCTCTATTGAGTCACTTGAATGAAAGTTATGCAATAAAGCCACACTTTTCACTTTAAATTAAGGTTCTGTTTTGTCATGGACAACAACTTAAAAAATTCTAGAAATTAATTTTGACATTTTGTCTTCAAAAATAAATATGAAACTTTTTGGAAAAATGAAAGATCTTCAATCCTCAGAGCACTTCCACTTGCAGAGAAAGCTAATTCCTTCACAAAAAAAAAATGGGCAGTTCCTGTAAGATTTTCACTATTCATATGAGAAAATCCATAGGGGTAAGCTAATTCAGAAAGGAAGCTGATCAGCTATTACAAAAAATGAAATAAATGAACCACGCAATCTGGACGAAGCTTGAGAGTACTTCTCGAAATTGATCTGGCTTTTGTGCTGGCTTTGGTTTGCTGGCTTCTTTTCCTGAAAGTGACTTTTATTGCTTTTAGTAATGGCTGTGATTTTAAGCATGTGACTTTAGGCCAGTCAGTTTCTAGACTGAGTTTTCACTGTTTACAATCAGCTGATAAGAGATTTCAAAAACCATCACGAAGTGATTCTGAAAACGTAAGTTTCCCTCTCATGCTGCATGGAGCACAGCTAGGTCCCACCCAGTGAGGATAAAGGAAGGTAACAAGAGCCCATTGCGGGCTTTATGGGGTCAGAGGGTTTAGTCTCTGTCAGGACAGTCATTAAGTTGGCTGTCATAAAAATGATCTGTCATTCATAAGAAATGACAGATCATCTCACGGGTGGAGCGTGATTTTCCCAGATCAGTTTTCGAACAGGTCTTTCAAAAGCCTCCTGTGGGGTACCTGATAGCACGATTGAGATTGTGCTGCTACAGGTTATAGAAAATTAGACAGTGGGCTTCATCTCACTCATGCCTTGCTGATATGTTCACAGGAACCTCCAAGTACAGGCAAAAACCCTATCAACACGAGAGACCCCATGGAACTTTCTCTGTGGAAGTGCCGGTTTGTTCACTAAAACCAGAGGTCTTAGTCGATGCGGGCTGAGGCAGGCGATGCCGTGCGGCCAGGGTCGAGACGTCCGGCAGGGCTGAAGAGAAAAGCAGGGCCTGACCGCACCCCCCACACCGCGGTCCTCAGCCCCCACTATTGCTGCTCGCCGCTCGGCCGCGTTCGGGTTCGGCCGGCGCCGCCCCGCCCGGCGCTGCCGGAGGGAGCTGCTCGCTGTCACTTTCCCTCTCCCTCACGCGCCGCCCCCTGCCCTCCCCCGCGCCCGCCGCCGGCGCTGCCCCGTCCCCCAGCGCCGAGCGCTCCCCGCCGGCAGCAGGCAGGGCAGAGCAGGGCAGGGCAGGGCAGAGCAGAGCAGAGTAGAGCAGAGCAGAGCAGAGCAGAGCAGGCAGGGCAGAGCCGGGCTGGGCAGGGCAGGGCCGCCCGCCTGCTCCTCGGCATGGCCGGGCGCTGAGCGGCGCCCGCCGCCCCGGCTCGGCTCGGCTCAGCACGGCTCGGCTCTGTCCCGCCGAGGGGCTCGGCGCCCAGCCACCCGCTCTCCTCGCCAATGGTCCAGAGCGACATGTCCAAATCGCCTCCCAGCCCGGCGCAGGAGGTGCAGATGGAGCTGCTGGACAACCCCCTGCCCGCGGCGGCGGCAGCGCAGGTACGGCGGGGCTCGGTCGGGGTGGCGGAGGCAGCGGGGCGGGGGCGCGGGGCAGGGCGGCGGGGCTGCCAGAGCTCCCCGTCCTTCAACTTTGGTCACCGCCGTCGGAAAAGTTTGACGGCTCCCCTAAGACGCCCAAACCCCTGTTTTCGCCCCCGCCCTCAAATGCCATTTAATTACCTATATGGGATGCTCTGTGTCGTAGAAGCATCGTAAGTCAAAAGAACCCCGCGATTATTTGGAGGATGAATATGTTGCTCTTAAGCTGCTCTTCCGTACATGTATTACTCGCAGGCTACGGCTATTTTTCCCTGCTCCAGTAACCTGTTGTATCGGTACCTGATGCTTACCACGCACAGGTGAAACCTCCCTCATCCGTTCCACGGGCTGGTGACAGTCTGTAGGTGAGGGAAGGCGATTCACGCCAGTTGTTCATGAGGAATTTTGGGGAGGCTGAAGCTGTTGAGCATGCTGCGGATTTAAGCTGCTCAATTTCCGTGCGGAAGGTGGTTGTACTGTCATCTCAGAAATTTTAACAACTCAGTTCACGTGCACAGTGTTCAGGTGGATGGGTGATGAGAAGGAGTCAGGGTAAGGCACACTTAGTAAAGACTTCATATTTTAAAAGGTTGTTTCTGTTTAATATATGAATGCTGCATAATATCTTCGAGTTTGCAATAGCTGGCTACAAAGACTTCAGAGTGCTGTTTTTAAACCCAGTAAAAGGGTGGTAAAATCTGATTGTGTGCATTTCAGTTACAAACATGCATGGTCTTGTTAGGACAGAGGTTTTTTTCCTTTTGGGGTGCAGTTTTTACTGTTGCTGCCAAAGCTATCTCTGATGCTTTGTTTCAGAAGGTGGACCAGCTTCATCCCAGAAGTGCTTGATTGACAGAGGAAAATGCTGTCAGTCTGTCAGCAGTCTTGGTGATTGATCTTTACTTACTTAGGCCCGGTGACAGCAGAACAAAATCCAGGCACTGAAGCAGAGACTAGGTTAAACTAAAAAAGAAAAAGTGTCTCTTTGGATGTGAATTTCTCTTGTAGCCTCCAAGCACAGAACAGACATTTCAGTAGGGCCATATGCTTTGCCAGCTTCTCTAGAAACAGTGGCAAGGGAGCTAATTTCTGACCTACAAATCCCTCCCTTTTTATATCTTTTCAGCCCTAAGCACAGAATCAGCAACTGTCAAATCATATGGTGCCTCTCTGCTGTGGACAAATGTCCAGTACTGATCATAAAATCGATTTCTCACCCCTCCTTTTTACTAGGCTTAAAGAACCCCTGTTTAGAGAGGAAGAATAGTTTTCTAACACCCACATTATTTATGTTTCAGGTAATGCATTTATATTCTGTTTTATAAAACAGGTTTCTGAACATTCACAGCCAAAATGTTTCACTTTTTAAGCCAGTAATAATGCAGCTTTTTGGCTCAGGGATGTTTTTCAGTTTTTGGAATCAAAGTCATTAGCCAGAACAGGAATCATCTTCTCAATATGTACTTGTTTTAGTCATACATAAACCTTTGGTATAGAGGAAATAAAATTACGGAAACAAAAGAGCCCTTTGTCTGCATAATAATACAAGTTAATTCCTTAGCAAGCACTGCATTTAGAGCCAATTATTTTGATTTGGATCTTTGTTCCATGAACATTTAAAAAAAATCAATATCGTAAAATCTTTCTGCTTTAGAACAGTGAGAAGGAGAGGCTTAATGAGGACATGTGAATCATCAAGTAGATTGCCTACAGGTACTTCAGTTACGTGTACCACTATGTTTTTCACTAAGATACTTGAATATCAGTCATAGAAACATTTCCTGCCAAATAATCTGTCAGGAAAAAAAAGCAAAACAACCCAACACGTGAGCTTATGGAATGATGTCACTCCTAAAAGTAGTCACTCTGAAGTGCTTCTTCTGGGAATTATGATTTAGTGAAATATTACTGAAGAGCCTTTGTAGAGTTGTACCAAGTCTCAACACTTCTCTTATACAAGAATTTTACTTCTGCAAAGCTGAGATTTCTCTTAACCTATCCTAACATCATGGTCAATGTGTTGGATTATGCCTGTCCGTCCATTTTGGCCAAACTTGTCACTATGTGGCAGAGGTGTGAAATATTGCTATATAGCATCTGTGTAAAATCTATTTCTTATTTGCGTAATGCATTTTCCTAACAAGATCTGCAAACAAAATAAAATCTCTTTGGGTGTTGATCATGAAAGTTATACTGTATTTTTCCAGGGAACTTCTTTGCAATTGTGACAAGATATTGGTGTGTTTTTCTGTATTACCTAAAATTCTGTGGCTTTTAGGTCCCTATTACTGTAGAAACATAGTCCTAGTTGTAGTTCAGTGTGATCTTAGTCTGAGATGGATCTTGGTCTTAGATGGAGTTGCAATATAGTTTCAGATGTCCAGTTTTATCCAGACGAATCTGCACGTTCACAGTTACACTGTGGACTTTTTCACAGTGTCCAGGTGTATGTCAGTGCAAAGTGGTAGTTTTAGGTGTGGCCCTTTTGTAATGAAATCAGCATTTGGTTTTATGAAATCATAAAAGAAGCGAACTGTTCAAATGTATCAGTGTTTGGTGATCAGTTTGTTTTTTTTTTAATCAACCCCAGTCTTCTTTTCAGTTCTTTATTTCAAGAACCCCTTCATTTTAGGAATCCAAATTAGTAGAATATTCAGTTTAATAATTTTAATTAACCAAGACACTATTCTGTTTTTTTATAATACAACATAGCATATTAATGCCTTTCATGGCAACTCTTAGTCTCTCTTTTTTCCTCTCCCTCCCATGTAATTTTCTTATGATCCTACTTCAAAGTCCCTCAGTCCTCAAACATCATTAGATTCAACTTCTATTGCTGTTTTCTCATCATCAAGTTCCCTGTGCTCTGCATTAGGGACAGTCATAGCAAATCAGATGAGTAAATTACACAAAGATGTTTCAAAGAAAATACAATGAATACTTCTGTCAAGCAACTACAGACTACCTTGTGGAGGGAGAAGATATCTTACACTGGATGAATTCTTCCCTATTCCTCGTTATTTTCCTCCTGTTCTTTTTCTTGCCTGCTTATGCATCATCTGTCAGTGCACGTCCTAACAACCTGACACATTTTAAGTGAAAGCAATTCTCCTCTTGGTTGTTTTCTTCAGCTCTTTCACCTGCATTTAGATTTCCTCCGTTACATGGTACTGCTATGTGCTTCTGCCTTCTGAGTCTAAAGGTTTCATCATCCCTGGAGTGCTTCGCTTGTTTTCCAGTTTGCATTGATGAAGGTAAACTGAATGCATGAGGCTAGGGCACAGGCTTGTTCAGTTTTCCTTCTGTATCAACTATGATTGATGTTAAGGTGAATTTTAGAGTGATGTGCGTGCGGTGACTCCAGAAAATCAGCTTAGTTACAGGCCCTTACTCTGGCTGTTGTCCTTCCTGACTCTCCAGCTACCTTCTCAGTTTCATAGACCAGCCCTTCACTGCCTGTCTTGTGGTAATGAGGAATGGAAAGAATATCCAGAGATTTATTCTTAGCAGATTAATCACACTGCCCTCTGCTGCTTTCAGCTGAGTTGATTTATCACAATTCATCCTGTTTTTACCTGGTCTTCAAACAAACATTCTGCAACTGTGTATTTCCCAGTACTGACTTGCAAGAATGCTTTGTAAGCCATAAACAAACAAAATTGATATCCCTTTGCTTACTTAAATAATAACAATACCCATTTGTTATAGAGGTATGGAAGGTTTTACTCTCTTCTGGCAGCGTCCCTAGAAGCCAGATCCAATGTGGCAGCAATTCAGTGGAGCATATACAAATGAAGAAGAGATAAAATCCGATTGCATTCATTGGACTTCCTCGTGGCCCTCAGCAAGAGGTAGTGTTTTCTCTCCCAATGTGGTAATCTCCTTTCAGTGTTGTATTCCTTACTGAAAAAAAAAAAAAATTTAATAGTCGTTCACTGAAGAAAGCCCTTCAAGTTTCAGCTATTACTTTTCTGATGATTCTCCTCTGCTCTTTGGGGGTTTTTTGCATTATCCTGTACTCAAGCAGTAAAAGGTGATTTTGCATGCTCACCTCTTCCAGAGATATTTTCCACTCGGGTATTACACGTTATCAGCATAAATAGGATATGATAGTTGTTCTTCACATTATCCTAGAGTGTAAAATCCCTCTGAAACAGTTCAGCAGTTTCAGTCCTAACTTATTTGTGTATGTGGTAACCATCTTCTAGAGGCAGTCTCTGGTATTGTCTTGTTTTGTCTGTACAGATGAAAAGTTCCCGTGCTATTCCAAGGCTGGAGTCTCAGGTACTTTTCTTCTGCTTCTTTTACTCAGTTCTTTCCTGTGCCAGAATAGAAGAGTTTAAAAATCAAGGAACCTGCCTCCAAGGGCTTGCCTTGGTCTCTGTCTTCAGGGTAGCAGACCCTGAGCAGAGGGGAAGTGCCTCATAGTTGGCTGTTGGTCCTGCAGGCATCATTCTGTCACAGAGTCAGTTCTCTTTCTGTTTGCCTGTGTAAGTAAAATACAGAAATCCATGGAGAACAGGTGCGGAGGTACAGGCACGTTGCCAGTTTTAAAAGGCTGCAGGAGGCACAGTGGGGTTTGGGCGTGAGCTTCAGCACCTTCTGCTGCTGTGTGCTCCTGTTTTGCTGAGTTGGGAGCTGACATCTTCATCACTGGCATTACGAATAGATGTGCAGGAGGTTTGCACCGAGGTGGGTTTCCAAGCCACTGGGGAGGAGGAGAGCCAGCCAACTTCCCAGCTTCTTGTCTGGCAGGTGGAAACTGCCAGATGACCTGGTCTGAGGCCAGGGTGAGAGCACGGGGAGATGGCTTACAAGTGTAGGAACTGGCGAGAATAGGGCTGTTTCTAGATGCAGTGTTGGCAAGGCTTTATTACAGGCCAGCAGAAAAGAGCATCTAAGATTTAACCATTAGAGATTGTTCAGCAGAAATTAGTTTTCTTTTCTTTTAATGGGGAGAAAGAAGCATCCATCAAATACTTACTTATGTATTATATTTGCAAGTTTTGAGAAGTAATTTATTTGTGGAGGTTTGAGGTTGTTTGTTTGTTTGTATGGATTTTCTTTTTGGTGTTGGGTGTAGGATTTTATAAAATGATTGTGAAATGGAGTTTGCAGACTCATCCCTGTAGCTTGCATGAACTTGATGACTGTATATGGAGATCCTCAATTTGATAGGATTCCTGGTGGCAAGTCCTGTCATTTCTGAGTTTTGTCCCGATAGCAGATGTTGTTTGTTAGGAGAAATCCAGGTTTTGAGACCTAAGCTGGGGATTCTTTTCTGCTATGGGAACATGAGTCTGTGCTCTGCAGGCAGCTTCTGTGCTGAGGGTATGTCACAGAGCAGCGTGCCTGTCACAGGACTGCACTGATGTTGACCATGTAGGGTGACTCAAAACCCCGCCCCTGAGGTGGAGACAAGCCAGAATATATTGCTGTATCCTACCTTGCCTTCTTGCCCTCATTCCCATCATGGAAGGGAGCTGTGGAGTAGTGGGGAGCACATCACCAAGGTCTGTGTACATCTTCCAGCCCTTGGCTGTGTGGTCAGAAGCCTCTACTCCTTTATGAGATTAGTATGATTTCTGGTGCAAACATCAGAAATATTCATGTCTTCTTCTGTTAAGTGAGGGTGGGGTGGTTGCAGCTATGCAGCTGATGCCTGAGGGTATCCTTTCTCAGTGGTGGAAGCCTGGCCAGTGGCCAGAGAGGGCCCAGGGGGCCTGACCTATGGGAACATTTGTCACCTTGTTGTAAGGTATCGCTTAAAGTGGCAGTGGCTGTTCTTTTAAGGAGAGGATGGAGCTGGATGTGTATATTCTGCACTATCCTGACATGCTGTTCTGGGTATCGAACATGGACATCTTTAAATTTTTTGAAGCTTTTGCATGCAAAGGAGAGATACTTTGTGCATTTTTGCATTTCTGACCTTCTAGCAATTCCCTAATCCTTCAGGGGGTCACGTTTTACCTTTAGGTGTTCTTTTGATTTTTGTAGTTGGTCACTTGTTACATCTGAGGTGATATAAGATTCGTTGTAGCTCTGAAATTTTGTTTTCTGGTTTTGTTTTCTCCAATTTATTTCTTGAATCTTTGTTTGAGGACCTGACTTGGTGTCAGTGACTCTACTGCCTAAATCATCTGTACCCTTCCTTCACGAGATCTCTGCCACCTGCCATCAGTCTCAATGACTGGTGCTATCTTACCTGTGATAAATAGTTAAGGTTCAGACTCATCCTTTGTATAGTCCTCACCACTGCTTTGCTATAAAATAACATTAGAGTAGTTACTGGTGAAGGGCATTTTAAGACTCTCACTGAAGATCAGTTCCCTGGTTGTAGACAGTTGGTATTTAAATGTTTTATATTTCCTCTTCCGGATGATAGTATTTTGCCTAGAGAGATGAACGATGCCTTCTGCTTGACATGTGTGTTACAGGATTAGATGTTACAGATGCATGTTTTTTATGTGTTGAGACAGAACCTCATTATAATTAAAGGGTTTCACTGAGTGACATTGATCTCATCTGTTTACAATAATAAGTAATTGTATATAAAACTGTTAATTATCAGAAAACTGCTATGTATGCCTTTAATGCTTCATATGATTCCCACATTTCATTTGATTACATGGGTTGAATAAAGGTTGCACAATATACCTTCTAATCAGAGTTGGAAAGCAGAGTCTTTCTTTGCTTTGTTAAGGCTTGGTTGATGAAATGTTTTTTACAAAACTACTTTGGTTTGGCTTTGGTTTTGGTTTGTGGTTTTTTGGGTAAGGTTTCACATTGTTTTCCAGGTATTTTATGAAGCTTTAGAACATAAATGTGTGTTTTTTATTTCTCATCTCTGGCAACTCAGCCAATTTTAAAAGAATTTCACACATCTGACTAATAAACGAAGCTACACTTTTGATCTTGTAAACAGTTACATGTATACTTACATACTTTAAGTGTAAGTATACAGATAACTTTATGTTTGTGTAAGATGTTCTGCTAAAATCCAGTGAGAGCGTTACTGTCAGCAAACTTTTTATATAAACAGGCTTGTTCACAGTGCTGGAGTCAGTCGTATTCAGATCAGCTGGGGAAAATTATAGTGTGCCAACCCTGCCCTGCTGGGTTTTGAGGTTGCCACCATTGGGCACTTTAGACATCACTGGGGTGCTGAGGCATTTGCTCTCTGGTGGTTGTTCTGTTAGGTACAGCTCCATATAGGTTTAGAACGACTGCCCCATGTTGCTGCTTTTACTGGCCAATGTCCTCGTGTCGTGATTCAGCCCTTTATTTTTAGCTACCTCATTGCAGCCAACTGCTGCACAGAACACAGATAAGGGAATGAATTTTAACATGAAAATCACAGTAACATATTGGGGAAAAATGTTCTTTTTTTTTTTTCTGAGAATTGAAAGTAACTGATAGATCGTTACTTTTTTTTTTTTTTTGACAAAGGCCTCCTTCTTGCATTAAGATCCTATGGAAAAAAATACACAGGCATTTCTGACTGTGGGAATAAGCTTGAAAGGTGTGGAAGACAAATGTAGTCCCCAGTTAGCATCCTTTAAAATAATGGGAAGTGTCATCAAATCCCAGTTTTCCCACATACCAAAGCTGTCCCCCTTTCCTCTGACTGAAAATTGGTCTTTGCAAAGAAGCAGGTGTAAAACTGACTCTGCCTACAATCTGTAGCCGTGGCCTGCCATCATGTCAACAGGTTTTTTGTGTTTAAAGTTAGTATGTAGGTTATGCTTCTGAATAGCTTTCACTTACAGAACACTAGAACAAAAATGTGCATGTTGCTGTGCACAAAAGTCCTTCTCAAACTGAAAAATCAAGGTGAGTTTCAGCCTGAGCTGCATTTGCTGTGATGTTGCCAGAAATAAATGCTTTTAGTCGATGCTACACAGATAAAGTGCACTCTTCTCTGCCTGTGCTTGTAACATGTTCTTTTTCTGCTCTTATGTGTTTTATCCTCGTCACTCTAGACTCAGTCCCTCTTTTGCCTTTCTCATAATTTTTTTGTGTTATCCAGCTGAGCACTATGATACTTTAAATAAAATAAATATTGTAGAAACTGGAGACAAATACAAAAAATGTGACTGTGAAAGAGCATATGTGTACATTTTTAAAATTTTCTCCTTGGGATATACACAATATTGTACTGTACACCATTTATGAAATTGCCTAGATAGTGTGATCTTCATGTAGATGCATTATATTCTTGAGCTCCTTTATGAATGTTACAAGTTCTTCATTTTTTTGTAAGTATATTTCTATACTCTTCCACAAAAATTGTAGGAAAGGAATGTTTATGGGTAACCACAGTCAGTTAACTCAATAGGAACCATTCATAAGGTAAATTTTGATCTAAAGATGTTTTATTTGAAGAATACTGCTGTCAAAGATAATTTTTATGTGATTTAGGTACTTTAATATTATTTCAGGCAGCATATTATATTAATTATGTTAGGTGGAAAAAGATGGTTCTACTAGAACTGTCTATTATAAACTGGAAAACATTTTTAACAATTTGCTTGTAACAGCAGTTCCAATCTACTTATTATTCTTACCGATCTAGGAAGACCATTCTATTACCGAAAAATTCTTCTATTATAAAAGATTCCTTTTAGAAATGCAACCATGTAAAACTATTTCTGATTGAAATTTAATTTTATATTTTGAGACCTGCTGGGTTACAGTTCTAGACTCGTCAGAAAGTCCGATTTTCACCCCCATAATGTGCAGCATGCTGTTTTTCTTATAGTTCTGCCCTAACCAGCACATGTAGAATCAGTTGGGGTGCCTTTCAGAAATCTCTTACATGGCTGTTTCTTGGTTTAGAAAAAATCATATGAGCTTGGAAAAATGTCTTTCCCATAAATCCATGTTTTAGGGGGATACAACATTGCTTTTGTAGGTCATTGTTAGGTTAGTGACATAACAGATACTGTTTTTGCTGAGGGTGAGTGTCCCGCTGACAAAACTATTGTTTCTTGAGTCATCCTTTCTAAAAGATTGGAGTATTAGATTTCAACCAGTGCTCCAAACTCGCCGAGAATCAACACAGATACAGTTTGAGATTGTTCTCTTACATCTCATGGAGGCGAGTTACCTGGATTTGTCAAATGATCTGAAGTTTGTAGTGGCTGTCTGTTGTCCTACTCAGATACTCTTAGACTGCAAAATATTCATCACACTTACCATATGTGTTACTGCTAAGAACAACACTCACATTTTGAAGACACGATATTAAAAATCTGCCAGTATGAGATTTTAAGTGTTTCAGCCTGCACTGGAGCCCACTCTCCCCTACCATGAGAACCAGTAAACTCAGGCCCAAAGCTCTGAAGGTTGCCCAGCCCAGAGGTGGTGTCATGGCACAGTTTACAGTCTACACAGTTTGCACTCATTTACACAGAAGTAAGTGGTTGCAAATAACATAGTTTTGAACTATTTCTTTTTTTCCCTTGTAATTTATTGTAAATATATTTACTGATGATCCATATTCAAGGCACAGAACAAATAGCTTTTTGTGGACACGTGCCTGCGTTTGCCTTGTTTCTAAACCATGATTTTATGTGTTTCTAAACCATAGTTTCAAAGTTTTGTTTCAGCCATCTGTAGCTTTCTCCTGAAGTCTCTTTAAATTCCTAGTAGATAAAAATGATGCCTTGCTTTTTAGTTGCATATTATCCCTTACCCAGTTATACATATCGTCCTTTTTTATTGTTATACTGATTTTACTTTCTTGAACGTACTGTAAAAAAATTATTACTGTAAATCTCCCTCAGTTGTAAGATTGTATCTCAGTCAACAAGTTGTTTGTCATTTCTTGCTGTTTAATGTTCCCTCAGCTGACTTGGCTCATAGCTGTGCTGTACTGGAGACTGCTCCAGTACCTCCTTTCCTACCTTGTTTATTTAAACTAGCTGCAAAACAAACTGTACTTTTTACTCACTGTGACTTGGATGAATAATTCTACATCTATGTGAGTCTATAAATGCTTTTCCAAACCCAAATGTCAAAAAACCCCAGCAACAGCAAGACATTTAGGGCTCAATTGACCAAGCCTGGTGAGCATTTGCACACACATCCCATCAGTTACTCACTGAATATGTGCTTATTGATTGGCACAAAGCTGATAATCTGAGTCCCTGCTAGCCTAGGAGACTCTGGAAGCTTTCTTTGCAACACAAACTAATGCTGTAATGCTGTTTCTCTAATCTGTGTTTTGTTTTTTTGTTTTTTAACAGTCTTACGGTAAAGGGGCAAGAAGAAAAAACAGATTTAAAGGATCAGATGGGAGTACATCTTCTGACACTACCTCCAACAGTTTTGTACGTCAGGTATGGGTTTTTTTCAGCTTCTGAAAGACTGGATGGATTGCTGGTGTAAATGTCCAAAATGTAATTTTTTTTTTTTGTAAGTTGTCAAATGAGAGTGATGCTGTAGTCTGAGAAATAGCAGAAGTCTCTTCTGGCACAATGAAAAATATTTGGTTGCTATTGTTTTGATCTTGGCATAAAAATACTTTCTCATTTCTCATTCATTTCCATGTATAGTAGTTTTCCTTATTTTTGTTACTCTAATGCCATCAGGTGATTAAAGCTGGAGGAGGAAACAGAGTCTGATGGAAGTGCCTAAAGTAGCAACATGTGGAAGAAAGAATCAAAACCCTACCAATCCTTAGGGTTTTCCTGCTTAAAATAGTGCTGCATGAGCCAGTGTTAACCTAGGTGCTTTCCTCCCACATCCCAGTGTTATTTTAAGGCAGGGTTGGAGGGGAAATCCCTGGCAGCATTTGTCCCCATTGCACTGATGCTGGAAAGAGCCTGTAGAATATAGGGTGGTGGTGTAGGTTCCCATGCCCTGGTGTCTGTGTGTCTCCTTCAAAGGGAGAGATCCTAGTGGAACCTCATGGGGATCCCAGACCAGTGTGGAGGACAACTCAGTCTGGCCAGCAGAGGGTATCTGAAGTGTAGCCAGAGTTCAGCATGGCTGTGGCTGCAGGACGGTGCTGCTGAGACTGTGCTTTTGAGGAAGGAGGGTGTGTGTCAATGGGTGTGTGGTTGACAAGTTGGAGAGCAGAAATGGTACCCAAAGCACCACAGTGACTGAGCCTGTGCAGAGTCTGAAACACAGTTCTTCATGCCCAGCTGATTTAAGCCATGGTGCTGTCAAGGCAGACTTTGCTATCTTTTTCAGAGAGGTTCTGGAATTTGGGAGCTTTCATAGCAGAGTTTTTAGTTTTACCATAAGCAGGCACCACACCTCCTTCTCTATGGGCTTGTTTTGCATGTTCCTTCATCCCAAAACGTTTAATGACTCCATTGATGTTGCACTGGTTGTATCAGTACACATCTTCTGTTTACAAAATTCTTCGACTTTGTCCTGCTATAATTGTACTGGTAGGTTTTGTGGTAAGCTGTGGATTTGATAAAGTCAGGCCCTTATTACATTTCTGTGTCAGCTGGACATAGACATGAAATATTAATTGATCATGGGAGTGGCAGTAAGCAATATCAAGGTGGAAACTCTGGATCAAGTAAATTACTTGTTTGGGACATTTTGTCCTGTCTTAAAATACTGTGAAAAAATCCAGTCCAAGTAGTGGTTGAGAGTAGCAACAGGATCACCCAGTTCCAAGGAATCTTTGTAAGGAATTTTGTGTTGCTGTTTTCCTTAGCTCCTTGTGGATATTCAATTCAGCCTGGAATGTTTTTAGCAGAGTATGAGTGTTTATTTTACACCAGCTGCACATGCTTCTTTGCCTTTCTTGTTTACCTAAATGAAATCTGAAGTTGGTCTCAAGTATCTCCTCTTGCTCCTCTTGTTATGGTGGGGAACAGGGCAAGGAGGATCCACAAGGAGGTGGATCATCAAACAAGGTAGTGATGTTGAGGTGGGCTCGTGTAGTCATTGGAGGTCTGGCTGTCTCTGCAGACTCTGAGGCATGATTTATCAAGTCTCCAAAACTAGCATAGAAAGCAGGGTTGGTGAGCTATAGTCTAAGTGTGTCTATATCTTTCCGAGGGCTCTAAAGGGAGTGTGACGTCAAGTGTAGGTTTTTACAGAAGAGATTCATATATTTCCCTGAAATAAATCAAAATTAAGTAGTTACTCGAGTGATGAAATACAAATGATTGAAAGGTGAATAGGCTTCTGTGAAAAATCAGAGATTTCATAGATAGCTGAAGCAAAACTCAGTTTTGAAATGTTATTGTCACTGAAGATAATGAAGGGATGTTAATGGATACATGAATTAATGACTGAATACGTTATGTGAAATTGTCCAGAATAAATTTTAAAAAAATCCCCACAAAACATTCCTAGCAGGTTTTGCTCTACAGGCAGGGCTGTTCAAGATGTAGGAGATTTAAGAGAGAAATGCCTCTTCATAGTTGCTGTTGAGAGGTTTATGTCAGAACTTGGATTGTGCCTTCAACAGGCTTTTCTGCTCTGGTTCTTCTCCTGGGACAGCTTGGTTTCTCTTGCACTAAGGAAGAATTGCCACCAACATGACCAGGGTGCCCAGTGCTCCAGATATTAAACACAATGGGGGCAGAGTTTTCTGCTGGCCCAGCTGCTGTGCCCTCCCCAGAAACTCTCTCGGTCTACATACTGTCTGTCTCTGGCTATCTTGCAGGATATTTTACAAGGTATAAATGAACGTAATTGATTTGCAATAACCATTTATTTGTAGGGGAATAAGTAAATCCACTAATTTTTGTGTTTCTCCAAGATGGATGAAAATTTCAGAAAAGCAGGGCAGAAAAACGAATTTAAACCCTATAGAGTCAATGATGTACTGTTCATTTCCTGTTGTTTTATTTTAGTGCTCTCTTAAAACCAGAAAGTCAGTTCTTCCTTAAAAAGGGATTTGTGGAGCTATTCGACATGGGTTCTGATCTAGACATGGGATACATACAACCTGTTTGTTTCAGCAGTGCTTATGATGCCTGTAGCTGCCTTTTGTTTCTCCAACCTCCTTTCCCTCCCTTGGTTCCTGTTTCCTTTCCCGTTTACTTCTTAACTTGTCCTGCAACTTCTGTGTGCATCTCTACAAGTACTCCCTTCTGCACTGAAGAAGGAATCCTGGGACTGTCCTGAGCATTTGTCACTAAGATCTGTCTGCATTGCTCATAAGGAAGAAAGAATGTTTGGAAGGAAAGTGCTTTTGTGTCATATTTAGCTGTCCTGTCCTTAAGCTGGGGGAGCTGTGAGATGTGTGCAGGTTCTTGTTGTAAGGATCGATGGAAAGTGGGCAATTCCTAACAGAGAAATATATTGTGGCTGGATAAAAGAAGACAAATATATCTAGTCCTAAGGAAATGTTATGCACATTGAAGGCAATTGAGGTATTTGACAGGAGCAAGGAGATAGGATTCAGTCTTCTGAATCCACAGAGCTGCTGGGCTTTTAAGTTAGAGCTGCTGCAGGAGGGAGCATGTCTGTTGCTAACATTGATAAAGCTTTATTGTCTCTGTTTTAGTATTTCCTTAAGGACAAATGCCCCTCTTACTCCAATATATACCTGGCAACTTTCCTGCTATGCATACCACATGCTACAGTAATAAAAATAATGCCAACTTTGTTCTCTCCCCTTCAAATGAAACTAAGTAACATTCAAATTGCTTGAAAACTCCTGCTGTTGTATAAGAAGAATGAAATGTGCTCTGCACAGCCCTGTGTGCAATGATATTTTCCATTTAAATCTGTTTTGTGGACTGCTGAAGTTGAGCAGAGCAATCTATCCAGTATTGTTTCTAATGTGTCTAAAAGAAGGCTTAAACTGGAGCAAGAGCATCTGTATATAATATACAAATTATAACTCCATTCTTTTCAATCCAGTTAAAGCTCCTTTGTGCTGTGAATTTTATGTATTGATATAGATTTTTATTATAATTTTTACTTGTGACACTATAAAAGCTATGAGATTTTAGGGTAATGTTTTGGATCATGTTCTATTTGTTTGTTACAAAAAATGTTTGTTTAGTTTTGTCTCCAGCATATTATTGATGATATTTGAGCTTAAAAAAATAACAATAATTTGGCTTTATTTTTATTTGCTAGCAGCTACTGGTTGTCTTTTCAATAGCAGAAGAGGGAATTTTTTTCCTCTCTGTTTTCTTGTGAAGTTGTATTGGCAATTAAGCTGTGTATTTGAAAAGCAGAAGCATCATTGCACACCAGTCAGCTCCTAACTGAATATAATCAGTTGTCTTCAGGGAGATAAAGGGCATTGTGTTATATAGTTTTCATCATCTTTTTTGAGCTTTGGAGTTATAAGCAGCTTGTTCTTAGGGTTAGTTATGAAAAACTGAATTGGATCTGATCTCTAGTTGTTGCCATTTTGACTGATGCTTGGTAATGATTTTGTTCCCGAGGGTTTCTTCAAAATACGGATCAGACAAAATATTTTGCACACGACACTAAGGCACTTCCCAGGAACATTATTTTAAGCAAATTGCATGTTCCGATAGCATTACATATTTTGTGGTTGTGCTTCTGGACCCGTCTTTGTCAAGGTTTTATTTTAAACCGTAATGATTAATCATAGAGGCAGACTAAGTTGTTGGGATTTTGATGTATTGCAAAGGCAGATTAGATTGTGAAATAGGCTGTTGTCTATGGAATGGCTTACAGAAATATTTAAGGTTTTACAAATCTGTTTTTTTTCCTTTAAATATTGGCTTGATGCCTGTTGTACTGTGTTCACTCAAAAACACAGCTATAAATAATTATGTAGGGAATTCATTATTCTTCTACTTTCCTCTAAGGACGTTTGCCTAGCTGTGTAATTACCTATTGAATTTTATGAATGGTAAAACTAAGATTTGCTCTAAAAACCAGTTTGAAAATATTGACTTAGTATTGCTCATAAACATGCCTCTTAATCTGGATTTCACCAGAGAACTGGGCTGTGTCGGAAATGTATTCCTCTTCTTTTAATTGCCTTTTTTTTTCCAGATGTAGAGCTCAGCTTTGATTTTTAAATTATTTTTCCTTTTTGTGAAGGGAAGAGCTTATGTATTCAGCTCATAGATGCAGCCTGCCAGTGAAGCTATGCATTTACAGGCTGAGCCACAAAGAGCTGGTGTAGAGTGGGCACAGATATTAGCTTTGGTCTTCATGCCTGGTACTAAACAATCTTAGGCTGAAAACCTGCCTGTGTTTTCTCTGCTAGGACTATTCCTGCTTCTTGAAGACTGTGTGTGAACAAGATTGTGGCTAGCCAGAAAATCTAAATAAATAATTACAAATATGGCTCATTTGGCAATTAATATATTCTTACATCCTTTGTGTGCCTCAAATTATGAGACTTACTTTGCTTGTAAAGGAAAAAAGAGCTTTGCAGACTTGCCCATTAGCTTTTACCCACAACAAAATGAGGTATGTTATGTTTACACATAAACAAAGTGAGGCACTTTCAGGGGTATTGTGCAAATACTGATTGTGATACATAAAAATATATGCCTCCTGCTCAGCTTAATTTTCTCATCTCGTATTTCTGATGCAAATGTCTGTGGTTGTTTTGTTAGGTTCAGATTTTTTCTGGTCGCTTTCTGCAGATTTCACTGAAAGCCACAGCAGTGATGCTTGTGGCCTATGCTTGCTATTGTGATTGCTTGGAAGC
This sequence comes from Gymnorhina tibicen, assembly GCA_013399875.1. Classification (NCBI taxonomy): domain Eukaryota; kingdom Metazoa; phylum Chordata; class Aves; order Passeriformes; family Artamidae; genus Gymnorhina; species Gymnorhina tibicen. The sequence goes on from VXAZ01007739.1 coordinate 673,490, forward strand.
CTTACAGCAGTGATACATTTTAGAACATCTGCCTATTTGAAACACAGGAAAACTGTTATTTCGTGGGGAATTGATTGAATTGTGGTGCCCTGTGCTTTTCACCATAAATTGTAAGTTATTGAAAGAAATGAGTTGCACTTGGATAAAGCCACCTTACAGTGAGGTTGGCATGTGGAGTATGATGTCTATACTGCTCTGTTCTTCTGGTGTTAGTGGGAGCAACCAAACTTTCCTCTGAAGGCCAGTGTGTGACTTTAAATCATGGGCAGGCAGGGTAGTTTAGGGTGTTTGTATTGAGCGATGTGAATCAGTTTTTAGTCAAATCCAGTGAGACTGCCTTTATTGTGATACTACTCTAGGAGTAGTACTAGTATGGGAAAGCAACTGTTTTTTATGTATTTCTTGTTGTATGAAATATACCAAGTTCACAGTGGGGCTGAAGAACTTAGAGCAGTGCAGGAATTCGTAAGAATATGTCAGTTCAGCTGTTGATGTAGAGTTTCATTTATGGCTCACAAACAAATAAATAAATTGTTCTCGGTTCCTCCGTCATGCGGTAAGAAGCAGTTAGATGGGGAGTGGGAGGAGGACAGCTTTTAGAAGAGGCCAGGATTGGAGCATAGGGCTGGAGGAAGGGAGGGGGGAGAAAGGGACTTCCCCTTCTGATGGCAGTTGTGGAGCTGCAGACATGGGGAAAAAAATCACATTAGGCTCATTGAGCTATAGATTTCCTTGGCTGTAGTAAGAGTTTGAAAAGTCTCCTTTTTTGGCCTGGAGAGAATAGAACAGATACCCCCATAAAGCATGGGATTTTGGCAGGCATGACTGGAGGGGAGATGGCTGAGAAAAACCCAGCAGAAAGGAAGTTCATTTGTGGACTTGAGTTCTTTCATGGGCCCTTTTTTGCCTCAAATAGTTTCTAAGAATAGAAATCACAATGTTGCCATGTGTTTAAAAAAAACCCACACACCCTCTAACCAAAACAAACAGGCAAAACATCTTAATGCTCTTCTTACAAGTCCATTTACACTTCTTATAGAGTAAGAGAAAATTACTGGGGGGAGGAACAACCAAATATCATCCCTTATTAATAACAGAAGGGCAGGAGCTCTCTTTATAGCCTTGAAAGGGTGTACATGTTTGATGTTACTCTACATGCTGCTGAAGTCAACACATCCTTTTCCAAGCAGCAGTGGAAATTTTGAAGATGGGGCTCATATCTGATGTCTGCTGAGATGACCGCCAGCATTGCTTTGGAGCTTGCTAAGATGATGGGTGGGTGTTGAGAGGTGTCTGAGAGGTCATACGTGGCCTGCTGTGAGAGAGCAAGGGAGATGCAAGCCCTGAAGGGGGGTGGGTGGCATCCCTGGGGGTGGCAGCTGTTAAACCTCCTCCTTTGGCGTTCCTATTGCTGCTGTCTTGACTGCTGGCTATGTGCTTCTCTGGGTCTGTGAGGGAGAGGAGGGATGGGGCTTTCCAGTTGCTCAGTGTCTGCCACAACCTGCACTCAATCAAGTTTGGGATCATCAGATCCATCATTTTATAGTGGGACATTCAAAAGGTGTGACAGGACTGGTGCATCGCTGAGCCAGGGGGTTTCTGCAGGTGACAGAGCTGCCTCCATGCTGAGCAGGAGGAGGAGGCAAGGGCTTAGCTGTTGAGGCAGGCAGAGATGTGAGGAAGTTTTAAGCATTTAGTCAAACTGATGAAGGTAAAGAATGATCTTTGCAACTTTGCTAAAGATGCAGTTGGGGACTCTTCCATCATAGTGGATAGCATATAGAATGAGTAGAAAGCCTAAACACTGAGTTAGGCTTAAGCCTTTCTCTTTGGCCAAATATCTTTATAACTGGTTATTGCTCTCTGACAGTCTCCATCTTTGAGTTTTGTTCTAATCAGAGTGGACTTGCAAGAGCTGAACCTCTCAGAAGCCTTACAGCTCCTTGCCTGTATGTGCTGCTCTCTTGCATGGGGTATAGCAGTAGCTCCAAGAAGAAAACTACGCAGTTGTAAACAGCTTAAAAACAAAATTAGGAATAGGATTGAATGGGAATCAAGTGTTTTGTTTTATTTTGTCCCCTGCTTCTCCGAGAAAATTCAGTGTGGTTTCTAGTTCTTGTGTGCCGCATTGTCTCAATAAATTTGTGGTGAGATGCAAGGTTTATTATATGCTATCACAGATGTCTTCTAGTTATAGTAAGTAGAGACATACAAAGTATCTGCAATGGAACAAGGTTTCTGATGCATATATTTAATTATAGCTAATGCAGAGACTGTAAAAAAATTTTAGTGAAGCAATATGCAGTATTTTTACAACTTTTTCTTATGGGCCTATCTAGTTGGAAATTTTTTAACAAGGCCTTAAAATATGGGGGTTCTTTTTAGATATAACGTGTTTTAAGTCACTTGCAAAATTCAGTTTATAATTACATGTAAGTGCATCATAAACAATTGCTTAGTTCCTGAAGTGTGTCTTGTAATTTTCAATATTGCATTGATTTTCAGGGTTTGCATTTATGCTGTGTGGTTTTGACTGGGAGCAAACACCTAACACAAGGGAACAGTTTGATCCTCTGTAAAGCAAATGTCATCTTCTGCTCCAAAATGCAAGTGATTCATAGGAAAATAACTGCTGGTTGGCCAACGTGCAGCAAGCTGCTTTAGTTTCTCTCCATCATGAAGGTGAACTGCTCCCAGTCGCTGGCAGGGCTCAGGGAGTAAAGAAAGATCCTTTGCAATTAGCCAGGGGGATTTACTTTTGTCTTTCACGATACTCCGCCAGTACATTCCTGCTCCAACTCAGGAGTGCTTAGTTTCATCCCTCACTAAATAGATACACTGCAAAATATACGTGCCATTTCTGTGCAATTAGTCACAAAATTGCCAGTTTTATGGGCAGTTGCAGCAGAGAGCTGTCTTCTCTTGGGCTATGTGTTTAGACAGTACTTCCAGCACTGATTATATGTTCCTGTAGACTTGAGTGTTGCCTTTTATGTGTGATCTCACTCAGGCTTTTCTGGAATACTAGGTTCATTGAAAAGATTGATGCTCCAATACTCTTAAAATTCATTGTAAGTCTTCTCAGGAATTTACAATAAAGTTTTTCTTGGTTATCGAATTGTAGAGTGACATCCACATGAGCACAATTAGTGAATGTTGTTTCCACTGATGGTCACATAATATTTTAGTTCCTGAATACGACTGGCCTGAAAACAGTAGGTCCTGAAGCAGTCCTAGGTATAAAAAATGCTTCCTTAAAATCTGATATTGTAGAATATATGAATACTTTTTCTTCTGCCTGAGGAAGTCAGTAATAATACTCTTGAGATGTGCAGTATTAATTCTAAGCACCACATAAACCTGTAGTCCCCTATGTGTTCAATGGTTTTCATCAGATGGTTTACTAATAGGATAACCAGGTCTTGGATGGGAAAGAGAACAGATTCCTGCAAACAGGTGGGGAGCTGAAAGATGGATGACGTGAAAAAGGAGAAATATATTTATGTATGCCTTTGATATGTTCCTCCTATTGTCTCCACTGGTGTTTTCGAGTTTCCAGGTGTTTTGCAGATTGAGCCTGGGGAGTCTGTTACAGGATGAAAACTAGCCTTCTGTCTTATGCCAAATTACCTTTAATTGCTATGTCTTTTGTGTTAGAAATACAGCTTTAAGCCATGGTTGATCAAATGGCTCTCAAAAGTGTCCTTATCAGATCCTGCTTTTGTGGGGACTGAGCTGAAGGCAGAAATCATTGTTCCTGTAGAAACAGTGAAGCATTGCTAGGTTGGGTTTGTTTTTCTGACAAATGGTGAAAAGTATAGCATATGTTCAGTAATGTCCCCTTACTACTTTTCTACAAACATGTTATTGCATATGTGTTTCTCTGAAAAATCAATTATTCTTTGTCCAACTTCTTTGACCTTATTTATTTTTTAGGATTTCTTTTGAAAACAGTAATGTGTCAAGGAAATGTTTGTTTATAATAAGGAAAGATTAAAGACTATTTCAGCCTTGTCCTTGAAATAATTGCTGAGAAAATTGCCAGAGTTAGTAATAGAGTTTAATCAGGACTTGGTTGGTTTTATACATCTCTTTCCAGCATTAGCTACAATTTATCCATCATCTGCCATTTAAACTGAAATGGAAATAAGATGCTTTCCTAAGCTGCTTGTATTGTTAAATAAAATGCTGAAATAATATGTTAAAGTGAAATTTCCCATGCTTAGGAGAAACAGTGTTTGCTCAAATTCCATAAGCAGTTTGAACATATTGAAGGTTAAAATGTGTAGAATATTCAGGTTCCTGTTATTATCTGAGAAAAGTTAACAGTATTTAAAATTCTGTTACAAACATGACAAAGAAATGAAAGCACATCAGTAGATTTGACCAGTTGTGCTGCTACTATGCTTTAAAATCTGAATGTAGAAAATTAGTCAACTTTGCACAATAAATAAGTGTGATGATAAAGTATGGTGTTGAGATAAAGCCTTGGAATGAGATGACACAGCCAAGTGAAAGAGAGACAGCATCATTTTGAGGCCCAAGAAGCAGTGATTCATTGGAGATAGTCTGGGAGAACTGGCAGTGTGCCATGTGCTTTTTTTATGGAAACAGCTTAGCTCTGGAAGGTTTAAGATTTTTTTTTCTGCTCTTAGTGGTTAATTGCTCATATGCAAGAGCTACTTAGAACAATGCTTGAATTTTTTGCAAAGTGCTCAGCCTCCATATGATATTTATTTTAGTAAGATTCCTGGCTGTTTGAAGTACACAGGAGTATCACGTTTTACCTTGAAAATTTTTCCTACTCAGAGTTCAACTCACAACTTGCTTAATTTGGTCCTGTTATATGCCTAAAAGTCAACATGGTAAAATCCTGTTTAACACAGGATTTGGGATTTGATTTTGTATTCCTTCGATCAGAAATCTGCTTTCTACTGTGGCAAAGTCCATTACATCAGCCCAGAGCTCAATCCTTACACGGTACTCAGAAAATCCTTTGGTCTCCTATGACATGTGATGTCACACACTCTTTATTATCCTACACCCTGTATTTTCTCTCAAAGCAGGGTCAGCTGAATCTAGGGTTTATTTTCAGCACGCATCAAACGTATATCATTTGGACAATGTCCTGTTAGTTCTTAATTTTTTGAAATGGTAAATGGAGCCCAAAACCACTGGGAAATGTGCATTTTTGATACTACATCTCCTGCTTGTAACTGTAGCTATGGTTGTTTGATTGTTGATGTGGCAAAGCACTTGTGGGTGGCTTACATTTAGCTAGGAGTTACTAATAGCCAGGGGAAAGGAAGAGATGAAATAATAATGAAACCCACTGTTGCAGTGCTTGCTTCATTAAATAAAAGAGAGAAAGTTCATGCATGGGAACAAGCAGGGTTTGTGATACTATGATTTTGGGAGATGTGTGCATCATTTGTCCTTTTATCAGTGCTGCAAAACAAAAACCCCAGCCCCACTTCCAAAGGGAGCCTGTCTTCTCTGATGGTTCCCTTGAGGTTGCTCTGAAATGGATCTGCTTGTACTGTGCTTCTGACTAAAGACTGCAGCATATTGTTCAGGAGGTGGCATTGATCTTTTCCATTTTTCTAATTTTTGTGCTGTAAAGTCGTAACCTGTTTAGACTTGCCAGCTCTGTTGGTTCTGCAGGCCATTTGCAAGTAAAGATAGACCTTGGCTAGATGAAATTATTATCTCTGCTGTTTCCAAGACAGGTTTAATTTTCCCCCATTGGAAAATTTGTAGTCAGATTAAAATTCTGGATCAATTTGCACATTCAAAAAGAAGAGTCCTTGATTTAGTCATTGAATGACCTCCTCTTATTGCCTGAATATTTGCTAGATGAACTTCGAGGAAGTCCTATTCCTAGGCTGTAAAAAACTTAAACAGAAAGTTTCTGGGCAGACTTTCTTGGCAGCATACGTAAGATTATATTTTTCACATGAGGAAAGTTAACTGTATTTATAAGACTGGCATTATTCATGGTTTTTCAGAACACATGCTTGAAGTCAAGCGGCTGTAACTTACAGTTAATCTGGCAAACATTTACCTCTGCTTACTCTGAGTATCACTCAGGGATTTTTCTCTACTAGCTCTTTATAAGGCTTTTTTGGAAGGTCTTACCGATGTGGTACTGCCAGCTGTGGAAAAGAACCTTAACTTGGTCTTATTTGTACTAATGGACTTCCCTTTCAAGTCTGTTTAACCGTGTATGCGTAACTAAATTTTTCTGTGAAACTGGTATTTTAGTGGTCATTCAAGAGTTGGAAATACAATTTCCCTTACATTTCCAGGAAGACAGGATCTGCCTGAAAATATATCATCAGTTTTATTATGTAAGTTATCCCAAACCAGAACACCATGAAAATCTGAGACGTGTATAAACCCCATCTCTGCCAACCTGAGAAAGTGCTTTCCATTGTTTTGCACTTGGCTGGCAGGAATGTTGTCAGCCACGGGGGCAAGGAGACACCCTCAGACAAGAGGATGAGCTGCTGGAGAGGCATTTGCCAATGCTGTAGCTACCAAACTGCACTGTGCTGGTTTGCTGGGCCGGAGAGGCTGCACAGGCTGCTCGGTTGGTGGCGAGGGGAGGGGTTTGGATGCTGTGTCCTGGTAGGTGTTCTCTCCAGCCCCAGGTGATATTGCTTGAGTGCTGCTTTGGGTCAAGTGCTGCATGCTGCTTGTTAGCTACAGAGGGCTATAGGAATGGTCACGTGGATTTTTGCTATGTACAGTGCAGCCCGTGGCTGAAGGGTGTGGTTGAAGTTATCATGCCCAAAGCCATCAAACTTGGATGCTTTAGTCCCTCTGGTTTTGTCCACACTGTGGGAAGCCCCTGGGTTTGGAGCACACCCTGTGTGCAGCATGGCAAGCAGAGATGCATGTAAAAACCACTGCCTTTTCCCTCACCCCTACATTGCAGTTTCCTTGGAAGGAAACAGTTTGCAAGAGGCCCAACCTTCTGTGTGTTCCAGAAGTTTCTGAATTTGGGCAATGGCTGGACCATTTTCTCCCTGTGACTCCTGGACATTTCTTCCACAGCTTGACACCTGTCTCGTTGGCATGGATGTCCCCAGCTGCTAACAGGAGACTACAAATCCTGTTTTGAAAGAATGTTTTGACAAAAAATACATTGGAAATTGTGATGTCAACAGGTGTTAAGTATGAGATAGGTCAGGAAGCAGACAGAAATGGAAATGAAGGTACTGTTGTCAGCACAGAGAAGAATTCCCAGCCTTTGTAAGCAGAAAACCCAGAATACCAGGGTAAACAAAGGGAAATTTCCCCACTGTGGCTACAAACATTTTACAGGGCCCATTTGCTGTATAGAGTGTTCTAGGGATTTTGGAATAGAACCGATTTATCAGATTGCTAGCAGTCTGTTGTTTGTTAGGTCTCTAGGCACCATAAATGAGGGTGACTGAGGCATTTGGATAAATGTTGTTTGCTCCTTATATGGTATATCATTGCCATTTAAGAGAGTATCTATTAATTACTATCCACTTTGCAAACTTGTCTGTTTTTTCATGAGAAGATAGGGTACAATTTGAACTATTCTGTTTTAGAATCCTTTTTCCCTTGCTTTTATCCTGATTTCCTTAAGAGAAAAGGAGAACCTGGTACACAGTCTCTGTTGCTTAGCTCATTTTGGTTGCCTCCAGTGGATGCTGTCAGTGTTAGGCAGGGAGCAAAGTACTTTTTGAGCTCTCACCCGAGCTAGCAGCATTCTTGTGTGTGCCTGATGATTATGGAGACAGACCATCTCTTCCAGAAGTTGATTTGTATTGCCTAAATTAGTCTTGTGCTCTGAAATACACTCCAGAAGAAGGAACTGTAGTCCCACTGAGTACAGGGTGAACATCAGGGAACTGGCTTTCTCATTTAGCTGCTTGTGGTTGGCTGCTGTGAATAGCCTCTTTTGCTCGTACCTGTGTCTGACGCTCAGGCTTTCTTCTCGGCTGATGTTTCTGGAGCTGTTTAGCATTAATAGCACCTCTTTAGCTATGGAGCACAGATTCAGTGCACATTGCTACAGTGTTTTCTATGTCTTTACGTCTTATTTCAGTGGAAACCTTTTGCATCTGTTCTAATCATATGTTCTAATACCTGTGGGGTGTAGAACACAGCAGCACACGAGCTGTTTTTAATTTTATTGCTGTTCTGCATTTAGGAGTGACTCATTGCTTTGGAGACTGAGTTGATAAAAAATTTGTACATCTCATTAATCTAATACTGTAATTCCCGAGAAACATTACACTGAAAAAGTCCATTGTTCAGATGGTGCATGGTAACTTTTACTTTATGGAATAGTACTATGGACTGCATGAAACAATCCTAGGAGTAATTTTCTAGCAAATAAAAATAGAACACAAGGATTTCTTTACAGAAACAGAAAAACGGTGCCTTGGAACTCAGACCTCAGGGAGAATTGGATCAAGAATTTTAAGAGGTTTCAATTTCATTCTGTTAGTCATACCACTCATTGTCATTAATATCAACCTGAAGCTTTTCTAAACGGTGACATTTTTCTTTCTTTTTCAATACAAATCTAGGAAATTGATGACAACCACCTGATTGACCAAGAGATTGGTTTAAAAACTATTTTAAAGCTCTTACTTTATGTAATGGTAGTCCATAAGGTGACACATAATAATAATAATAATAATAATAATAATAATAATAATAATAATAAAAGAAAACCTTACACAGCCTTGCTCCTCTGTAGTTTTATGATTCTCATTTAGACAAAGATTTTAGTGCAGAACATAGCCAAGTGAGCTACTTTTTAAATTCTTAGAACTAAATTAATTATCTTCTTGTTTCACTATTTATTTTTACTTTGTCTTGGAATATAGTGTCTCATGTCTCCCCTGCTCCCCTTCCCCTCCCAAAAAGCCCAACCCCAAAAGAGCTAATGAAGGATCCTATTTTTGCATATAAAATTTTTTGAAAGTGAGGAGAAACTGAAGATAATGTTGATGTGACAGCGAATCATTCCCAATATTGTAATGGAATGTGCTTATTGTAGGAACAACAACCAAAAAAGTAGAAAGCAAAATCAGAGGAGAGAGTCCACTGGAAAACACTTGATCATAGTCAATCTTCAAACCTCTCACTTCAAAGACAGTAACACTAGGTCAGGCTTAGGCCTGTTTTCTGGGATCTGGGCAGCCCGCCTGCATGTGAGCTTGAAGACCTCCTAGCTGGAGCAAAAGCTTGGTGTTTGCTGTAACATCCTTCAGGGTAAGTGCTAGAGTTTGCAGGGTTTTTGTATCTTGTGGGAATAATACTTTTTGGTGTAGTAAAGTTGTTACGGTAATATACTGAGGATGAGAATTCTGAATGTGGTAAAATGTATGGACAGTTCTCAACTTAAGCCAAACTCCCTGGCTGTAATTTTTGTAATGCTGTAAGAAGACAGCGTGGTGAATTGCACATGAGAGCTGAAGCTGAGCTTTTCTTTTTTTGAAGTTATCCATAGGATGTGTGTGTGTGTGTGTGTACTTGCTTCATTTCCTTTTGGTCTGGAGGACATAAAAATAGCTCTCTTGCCCTGAAGTTGAGGGCAGACTGGTGGGCACCTGATGTGTGAATTTAACCCACATTTTCTGAAGGGCAATGTTCCATGAGTTGCAGCGATTACTTTTTTTTTTGGCTGATGTAAACGACACCTGCTCTGTTCAGTGTTGTATGCATTCCAGGGACTTTCTGTTTATTGCAAGTACAAACTAGGCACAGAAGCTCCAGTTTGAGAAATATTTCTTTAACTTCCCATAATTTGGGATTTTGACCTCCAGTTTAGGTTGGGGAGTATTACCTACATGCAGTTCAGTCTAGTAGTAGGTGGTGTCATAACATGTCTCGGTTCAAGATATAGAAATATAAATGACTGAGTGAGCAACAGGTAAATTGTATGAATGTAATTACCTGCAATAAGTGGATTTTTAGATACCTGAAGTCCATGGATAACCTTGGATATTTTTTTTGCAGCCTGTCTCTATTGTCTGCAAGGAGTTCTTAATCTAGCTAAGATAAATGTCAAAATAGTCACCTTTTAAATTTTTGGTTATTCTGTCCAAACCTTTATTTTTTTTTTCACAGATGATGACATAGTGTTGCTTTGTGTATAAATTCTAGTACAAGTTCTGTGTAAAACAGAAAAAATTAATTAGAAAGTTAGGTCCCAAATATTAGCAGTTTTATAGTAAAAGACAAACCCAAAATATACCGTTCTATACCTTGCTTGACTGTAGGCATGTTTGTAATGTTTTTGTCCAAGCTTCACTGTTTTTTAATTTCCATAGAAGTGTGATTTTTAAAGTGATTAGTATCATCCTCTATGTGCTACAGGAAGTAAAATAGAATACATAACTTTTCTAGAGTGTGTTGGACTCATGCATTCAGTATTCTCTAAAATATTGATGTGAATTAGAATAGGTTGTTTTCAAAATTTTTTTGAGAGTACATCTTGGATCTTTTTATTTTAAGTAAAAGCTGTATTATTATATAGTAAGATTTCTAGCACTGGGCTTTGTGTTTCTTCAGATATGGAAAGTCATCAGGCTGGAGTTATATAACACCTTTTCTTCCAATTATCTTCCATGTTCTTAAAAAAAAAAGGCAATATATTATTACCCAGATGACTAAAATGTCTATTAAATATCCTTTGATATTGAAGCACCTGCCATATGTTTGTGGGCAAGGAAAATAGCGAGAGGAATGAGAGGGAGTCAGAACATGATTAGAATTTGGAAAGGTGCTGAGACAAGTACTTCACACTGGGGTGGACTTCATGATCTGCAGGGTGTGGGTGAGTTTCCATGGCCAGGAGAGCCACCCTGGAGCAGCCTGTGAGAGGAAGGTGGGAAGCAGCAGCTTTTAGTAGCCAGGGAGGGAGGACAGGGCATGCACCAGGAGCAGGACACACAAGGGGCTCCTTGTGTCCCGCTTGGACCCTTCCTTCCTAAGAGGCTGGTGGGGGGCTTTTCCTTGAGCAGTGACATCAGTGGGTAGGAGAAGGTTAGTATGGGTGGGAATAGCAAATGTGAGAAAAGCGTGGCCTCTCCTGCCGTCTCTGGTGTCCTCCAAGCGTGGGGGCAGCTGTGTGAAGCCCAAGTTGAGCATAGGTGTCCAAGCAAAGAACACAGATGCCATATGTTGTTTTCTTCAGTTTGAAAAGCAAGCAGGAGTGTTTTCTTCCCAGCCTCTCTCAGCATGTGTGCAAGGCATGTGTGTCAGGTGGGGGCTTTCCTGCATGTGACCCTGTTAATTGCATTAATGAGCAGGGAGGGAGGGGAAAAATACAAGGTGCTTGAACAACTGACAGGACCATTCGATATTTAATATCCTTATCTCCCCAGAAATTTAAGGATTAAAGAGGCATGATTTGTTACAGTCATTTTCCCCTCTTGGAGCTGTCATTTGGGCTGTAAGTAATGGATTATTTTGAGGAAGAAAAAAATGCCTCAAAGACACAACTCACTGCCCTCACAAATTATATCATTTTTCTACGTATGTTTAAATTACTTTTATCAGAGATTCTGAAACAGTGCCCTGGTACATAAATTGTGGGAGAATATTGCAAAGGCTGCAAGCTTTTGTATTTGTGAGTGTGACTTTCCCTGATCCTGATGAAATGCAGACTTAATAGACACAAGTGAGAGTGGCTGTATCTTGGAGGAAAGGCTCTTCCCTCCTTGAAGCAGAGGTGGCCGATGCCTTGCAGTGACCAGTGCTGCAGTTCTCCATGGGCTGTGAGCAGCTGTCCTGTTACACAGAGGGGATGTAGAGGCACTGGTTTGTAAACTAGTACATCCTACTCTAAGTCTTTCTTTTTGAGCCCTTTGTTTCATAGCACTTTATGCCATTGGCACTTGATTTTTTTATCCTGTGACTTAAAATCTAGCTACTGTGTTAAGAACAGTAATAAAAGAAGTGTCCATCATTTACTGAAGAAAATCTAAAATTGTAATCATTGAAGTTTTTTATATTAATTTTTTAAATATATATTTATTGAAAACATTGGGAAAAATTTCTGTTTGCCGTACTAGTGCTCTCCAGCAGTTCTACATCTAAGCTTTATGCATTGCTCCACAGTTGCTGTGCCCCAGGTCTTACCCTTGCTGCCTCCACACCACATTGTGTCATCCATCTGTTTCTTTAGCTGACAGCACACAGCTATTCACAAAGCATTGGTCAAATTGATGATATTGAGTAGTGTACTTAGTATATCTTTAATTCTGGAGGCTTGCCTTTTTTCTGTTTCTTGTACAGAGCTTATGCTAGTTCTTTTTTATTCTACCTGTGGAATAACCTGGACTTTCCACCCTTATCTAAAGATGCTGGCTCCCATGCTAGACTACTAAAGGCTTGTGAAAGTTAAACATATTTCATTTTTATTCTTACTTTGTGGGAGTTTAGATACACAGACTGGCTTTAGTCATGATGCTTTTAAATTTATGGCTTTGTTTTTGCTTGACAAGAAAGAAAGCGAAACTCTGTAAGAAAATAAAATGTTCTCTTTGCTGGGATCAAGATGCATTATATATAATGTATTATGCAGAAATCTGTGCATAGTTTTCTAAATTATACGTGTTTATTTCCAAAAGTAAGCAAAATGGAATATGAGCTGAAATGGAATAAAATAATAAGAGGCTGAGGAGTTTTAAGTTTTGTCAGTAATGTCAAAAGTTAACATGCTAGTTGTCTGTTTTTAGATATGCGAGGCATCACCAAAAGTATGTTTTGATGCCATTGTTATTATGAGACCACAAGGCAACTTTTCTTTTCATTTTCCTTGTATTTTCCTCGGAGTCAGTAATCTAAAATAATTATCTTACTGTTCTTAATATTTTGGATACAGATTCTGAGATATATATATGTCTGGAGAATTTGTGAAATTGTCCAGTAAGATATGTGTACATTGTTCTGAAGAAATAATAATGGACTGACTAAAATTTAACCCATGTTTGCTTGTTGTTTCATTTGCATGCTAAGCAATTCAGAAGAAAAAATATTTTTTTACCCTTAGTCTGCATGCATTGTTTAATAAACTACTAGGTACCACCTCTTCTGAATAATCCTGCAGGAAAATAGTTGAGCAGTATTAGCAATATTACTAATAATTGATTGTACCAATTACCAAGTTTCCATAATACTTTCATAATGAAACCTCATTTGTGTAACTTAAGTCTTTTATACATACACTTTTAACTTAAAGAGATGTGGCAAAAAGGGAATTTTCTTTTTCCTAAAAAGGAAGTAAATAAATATGTTTTTACTGCAATTCTGGTAGTTCAGAAAAATGCTAATTAAACACATTAAATTGATTGAAGATGTAGACAGGTTCTCTTTACCTTTTCCCTTCATCTTTTCTAATACTACATATTTGGTCACATGCATTCGACAGGTAATCTTCTTATCAGAAGCTTGCATCGTCTCCTACTTAAACCGAATGAATCTAGTTAGCAAACTCCTACCACAGTATTTTGTGTTTGATGAACCACTAAACTGAATTCCCACTGTGTAAATCTCCTTCTTCATGTTACTTGAGCCTTGAGCCTGAGATCTCCAGCAGTGTTATGAGTCCCACCACACTGGACGGAGTTTGAAGCGTTTCATAGAATCGTATGATAGTTTGGGTTGGAAGAGACCTCTGAATGTCACCTAGTGCTAGCCCAATAAGCTGGGACATCTTCAACTGGATCAGGTTGCTGAGAGCCACGTCCAGCCTGGCCATGAATATTTCCTGGTGTGGGGCATCTACCACCTCTCTGGGCAACTTCTTCAGTGTCCCACTGCCCTTGTCGTAAAAAATGTCTTCCTTGTGTCTGGTCTGAGATGTAGTTTCCTTCCCGTCTGCTCTCTGTGTTCTTGAGGATGCTTGCACAGTGGTAGAAATTTCTTTCCATATCTGTTCTGTCCTGATTTTGGAGTTACTTTGAACTCTATGGATGATTACTGGAAGCCTCAAAAATTCTTGGACCACACTAGTATCAGTGAACTAAAGCTCAGTAATCCTGGATAATTTGTATCAGTTTTGGCTCTGTATCACCCCTGCAATTCCTAGAGCTCTCTTCTTGGAGGATCCGCTGTGCTATTTTTTGCCCATAAGTCACTTCTAAGATAATTCTTTCAAGTAAAATGAAATCTATTCTTTAATAAATACAGCTCATGAGCAGAGTAAAAGATTGCTCAGAGTGACGAATTTAAAATAGGACTATTTTTAAGCAGATGTGTTTCGTGTTTTATTCAGGGGCTGGGAGCAGGGTTCAGGTGTCTGTAATCGTTCCCTGCGAGAGCCGATGTTATCCTTACCAGGTGCCTTCTGCAAGGAGTGCCCTGCCCTTCTCCACACCAGGGTGGGCAATGGAATCTTCTCTTGGAGATGACACAGGCGGCCCAACACCGGACAGCCTGCAGGAATCAAATATTTCAGACCTTGCAGAGAACACTCTAAATCTTAGACTCAAGGATGAGCTGGAAACAGTTCCTGTGGAAGAAATTCAAGACCTTAAACCTGAGGATGTGCAGGAATCTGCTCCTGCTGAAGCAACGCAGGACACTAAACCTGGGACTGGGCAGGTACAACAAAGGGATAGATTAAAGATTAAAGGTCTGGGGCATTTTTACAATTGCAGTAATGTATTTGTTAGCAATTGTAAGCATACTGTTTTTCAGTTATACTTGAGAAGGCTTGCTTGGGTTTTTAGGGATTCAGCCTGTTATTTCTAGAGGTTGGATCTGTGAAGCCCAGAAAGGTGGTGCATATCATGGAAACCCTTTTTGCTTTAACTAGGCAAAAGTTTTATGTATGCCACTGTCATCTGCAGGGGGATTGAGTGGAATGAGAGTATCTGTTGCAAGCTGACCTACTACACAGCCAGCTTCCAGGTATAATGCTGAGCACTATTCATAATGGATAAATTGAAGCTATCATAATATGAGATAGACTTTTGTGTGCAGTTTGAAATTACTGGCCTCAGTTGAGAGTGAGGCTAGAAATATGATTGTTCCTATCTGTGGTATTCGTGGTATTGTGTTCCTCTGCAGAAAATTGCATTCTACTTTGATATCACAGTTCTCGGAGAAACATGAATATTGAGGGCTTCAAGTAGAGCAGGTGTAAAATAGGTTTTCTTTAGTGGAACAAACTTAAAATATTTTTCAGCGTTGTTCCAAACAAGTGCAAGAAAGATCTCAGGAATGAGAGACAGGCTTTGATGACTGGTTGCGGTGATCTGACCTTTCAGTGCAACACGAATCCTTGCTCTTCAGTACTGCAAGAAGCAGATGTCCAAAATGCTGGACTGGGTTCTGGCCCAGAAATTTTCTCGTCTTAATGTTTCTCTATAAAATTTCCCCATTTGTAGGAACTATTCAGCTCTCACTGCAGCAGGCATTTGAAATATCTCCTAAGCACCAAGTAGAGTGTCCTACCCAGCAAGTATTTTCCTCCAAATCAGTAGTTCAGGTCTACCAGAAGTTGGATATCAGCCTGTTATCTACATCCTGCATGGCTGTCTTTCTGTCTTTCTGTTCCTTAAATATTTGTTTTGTGATAAGTGCTTTGAGTTTTTTTTAATCTGAAATTTTAACCAGCAGTCCTATCCTGAACTTGAGAAGTCTGTCCCAAAGAAAATTTTATTAAAAATAGCATATTGTTGCAAAAAGTCTAGCTAACAGATTGACTGCTTTTATCTGCAGTATTGTTCTTTTGAAAAACTCTTAAATCAAGAAATGTTTGGAAGAGTTCCTTGTCAGAATGAAAAGATGACTCTTGTTTCTGCATGAAGAATAGTTCATAATACAACAAGAAAATTATCGAGTGTCTCACATTACAAGAATTCATGAATCTGAAAACTTTTTTTACAGAGTGCCTTGAATCTGTAGGAAAATATGAACTTCTGATGTTGATGGTTTTTTCTTCTTTCTTCTTGAAGGTTTGAGTTGTAGAGAGAGGGGCCAGGGTGGGATGGCTGTCACCTTAACCACTGTGACATGTAGTCGTGGTTGTCAGCAGTGAAGCCCCATGCAGCCGCTCGCTTGCTCCCACAACAGTGGGACTGGGGAGGGAATCAGAAGGGTAAAAGGTAGAAAACTTTTGAGTTGAGATAAAAACAGTTTAATAGGAAAAGGAAAAGCAAAGCCACACACACAAGCAAAGCAAAACAAGGAAGTAATTCACTGCTTCTGATGGGCAGGCAGGTGTTCAGCCATCCCCAAGAGAGCACGGCCCCATATGTGTAACAGTGACTTGGGAAGGCAAATGCCATCGCTCCAAATGTCCCCCCCTTCCACCTTCTTCCCCAAATTTTATATCCTGAGCATGATGTCATAGGGTCTGGAATATCCCTTTGGTCACTTTGGGTCACCTGTCCCAGCTGTGTCTCCTCCCAGCCTCCCGTGCACCCCCAGCCCCCTCACCAGTGTGGCAGTATGAAAAGCAGAAAAGGCCTTGGCTCTGTGTAAGCCCTGCTCAGCAACAACAAAAACATCTCTCTGTTACCAACCCCGCGTTCAGCACAAATCCAAAACACAGCCCCATACCAGCCGCTGTGAAGAAAATCAACTCTACCCCAGCTGAAACCAGCACACATGCAAAAACTCAGGTACTAAAATTTTGAAGAACAAATGCTTCTGGAACAGGGCTTTCTTCCTACTTCTAAAAATGATTTCTTGGTATGAACATACTCTAAATCTTAGCCTTTAAGAATTGATCTTCCTATTTGTCAAATAACTTGCTTATTTACCAAATGAGAATACTATTCAATCTGTAATGTTAAAGTGTGAGGGAATTCCAAAGTTGCACTTTAACAGTGCATTTTTTATATCTCTTTATCCACGTAAAATTCAGTATTGCTGGATATAAGATATGATTGATTAATGAGTAGTTGTGATAATGTGTCCTACATTCCTGAGGCTGGTTTTTAATGCCAAATTGAGAGGAAATCAGCCCCACTGTTCATCTTCAAATATGGAGTCAGGAAATCACAAGAGTAATTTTCAAAACTTTGAGATTTAATCTTGGCATAGTTTATTACTTTGCTCTGATGCTGCTGAACATACATTTTCAGAACAAATACAGCTCTGTGAAAGCACCACTTTGGCACAGGCCTCCCCTTTTCTTTGCCTAATAGCTGGGAACAGTTCTTGCTGTTTAGCTCTGTAATGTTTCCTGAGTTCTTTTCACTGTTGCTGACTGCATGTGCAGAACCTAATGTGTTTCAGAGTTGTATGTGTACATGGCCCCTTTCAAAATGAAACTATTAATCATGTTGATAAAGTTGAAAAATTCTTGGCACATGTACAGGAGTTCTTTGCTTATATTCAGAAGCTCTTTTTATTGTTTTTAAAACTCATCTAAAGTACATCCCAACATTCTTTAAGCTCTCTGAACATTTAATTTAGCTAAAAAAAAAGATGGGATTAATTAGAAAATATGTTCTCTATTAGGAAATTTCTTCATCTTAATGCCTTGAACTAGATATAAATAAGTTTAGAATGATATCCATTAGTGTTTTGATGTGAGGTAAATAAAAGCAAAGAACCATTTATGAAGAACTAAAGAAAGCTATTGTTAGTAATGATACAAAATGCTCAATCAATGCTTTTAAAAATATTTCTGCCTTTTTAGGACTGTCAAGAGGCAAACTTTCAGCATATTCTGGACACTAAGCACTTGCATTATATAATGATGTGTGTGTAGTTCTTGAACTTTTAAAATAATGTTTAGTTTATGAACTTTTCAACTTGAGATACAGCAGATTGTGCCTGGTGACAGAAAGTAAACAGAAGTTAGAACCTGCAACTTTATTAGATGCCTAGACTAAATACAGTTTGTTTTCTAACAAAGCAGTATGAATGCTATTCATTCCCCAGCCTTTATATTCAGAGACTTCTGGTAGATTTATGGATTTGGAGTGTCTTTTTCTTTCTGTTTCTTTGTCTCCCTCCCTCCTCTTCATTTCTGGCATCATTTTGTGTGACTCAGATATTCCTCTATTCTCTCTTTAAAGTGCCAATAGTGCTTGCAAGAAATGCCAGTGTAATGGACTAGGAAATTCTGGTTCCTCTTCTCTAGAAACAATCCAGGCTAGGCAGTGGCCAGCCCAGCATCATCATGCAGATGAAAAAGCCACAATTTCTTACCAGCCTATGAATGTGGAATCCTTAGTGGCAAATGACTGCCCCTAATAATAGCAGAATTATATTCAGTGAGGGGAGCCCAGACTGAATGGGACACAGGAGAAGATTGTTTCCGATATGGTTTCCTGTAAAGTGTGCATGTGCTTAATTAAGAACAAGTGAAATGCTCAGCCAAGTATTTGGGGTTTATTATTGTCAAGGTGTTCTTCTGCACAGCCTCTTGTGGTTTCCCATTCTGCACTGTTTGCTCTGCTGCCTTTCTCCATGAGAATGACTTCATTGATTGCTCCAGGTCAGTCTAATAGTTCTCACCTAAAGGAACTGAGTTTGATTCAGATGGGCTCCTTGGTATAACCTACGCATTTATACCACAGTTCCTGCTGTTGGTGCTTTCTTTGGATGCAATCAGAAAGCAACCCTAAAAGGACCTGGAATCTGCAACACTGGCTCATTCCCAACATTTTTTATATCATGCCTTCTTCGGGGAGTGCAGCTGTGTGTCATCTTCACATATGTTCAGAATACATTATGAATGGATGTTGCAATTTTGCAAAGAATGTGCAGCTCTTGTTTCTGTTCATGATCAGGAGCAATTTATGTTGATAATAACCTTGGAGGAATTTGTAAGGGTGGATATCGTGCATCTGAAGCATTCTGATTTGTGTTCACTCTTCTCACTAGCATCTTACTTGTCATAATTTGCAATGCCCATGATAATGGTTTTCTTCCCTTAAGGGGATTTGTGTACAAACTTTGAATCATGTACAAATTTGTGTACAGGTCAGACTGTACGCCTAACGCTTTGTGAGTTTTTCATGAATCGTTTTAATTGTAGTTGAGATAAACCAAAAATCATGACAGCTTTCTTCTAGTCTGGATTAACGATTATTACTTCAGCTGATTGTAACAGGGTTCACTTGGACATGGGGTAATGTCCTGTGTGACTGGGACCAGTGTTATTTACTGTCTGCATCAACGACAGATGAAGGAATTGAGTGCACGCTCAGCAAGTTTGCAGATGACACCAAGCTGAGTGGTGCAGCTGACACACCTGAAGGACAGGATGCCATCCAGAGGGACCTGGACAAGCTTGAGAAGTGGGTCCATGGGAATCTCATGAGGTTTAACAAGACCAAGTACAAAGTGCTTCAGCTGGGTTGGGGCAACCCCCAGTATCAACACAGGCTGGGGGATGAACAGATTGAGAGCAGCCCTGCTGAGATGGACTTGGGGTGTTGGTGCATGAAAGGTGGGACATGACCCAGCCATGTGCACTCACAGCCCAAAAAGCCAAACGTGTCCTGGGCTGCACCAAAAGAAATGTGAGCAGCAGTTCGAGGGAGGTGATTCTGCCCCCCTACTCTATAATTCTGTACTGTGAGGGTGGTGAGGCACTGGGACAGGTTGCCCAGAGAAGCTGTGGATGCCCCATCCCTGGAAGTGTCCGAGGCCAGGTTGGATGGGGCTCTGAGCAACCTGTTCTAGTGGAAAGTGTCCCTGCTTATATAAGCAGGGGAGTGGGAACTAGATGATCTCTAGGGTCCCTTCCAACCCAGGTCATTCTATGATTTTATTGTGATTGGTGCCTGGGTGAGTCCTGTTTTATAAATGTATTATCCTAAATCTCAAACCAGTAACTGGAAATTATTTGGCTTCTCAAGCTGGTCTGTAGTTTATTACTTTGCGTGTCTGAACTTGAGATAAGCCATTAGTTTTGAAGCTGAATGTTCCATCAGGAAACAGCTTCTTCTTACAAACTGTCCCTTGCCATGGTCAGTAAAGGTGGTGTGGAAAGAGGTGAAGTAAGTGTGCTACATGACTTGCCTTACACTGCTAAAGCCCTCTACAATCACAGTCTACCAAGCTTGAGAGTTATGAATCATTTCTCATAATGAGGAGCCCTAATTCAGGCAAATATAAGGGGTGACTCAGGGGACACTGAATTGTGAAACAGAGAACAGCAGATTAGTTTCAGAGGGGCCCAGAAATCTCCCTTCTGCAAACCAAGGAGTAGAAAATGGCACATTAAATGCCAAATGATCCAAAACACAAACTCAAGTTATATGCAGGATTTCAGATTCTAGATGAAAATCAGAAGGTTTCATAAATACATGCCAAGATTTTAGTAGGAGAAGAAACCATGAGGTTGAGATTAGTTTACAAAAGGCTTTTTTTGAAATCAGAGCATTGTGAATTAGGTTTATTGTTCATGTCTCCAGTTACATTAATTTAGACCTTACATTATCTGAATTACTTAAGCACATCAAAAGTATTTGTTACACTTCAGTATTTATGTGGTTAATGGTGATCATCACAGATTTCTTCTCTTAATTTTAATGCTATAAAAATCCTTTCACCCACTTTTGTGCCTTCCCCTTGTTTTTTAAAGCTGTGCCATCTAAATTTATTCTTAATGACTGTCCAAAATGGAGTTCATCTCACCTAATTTGTCTAGATTCAGTTTCTAATCCTTTGCTCTTATTTTGATGTTTTCTACTAGATTAAAGACCTGTTTACTGTCATAAACCCTTCCTGCTCCAGTTTACGTGTAATCCTTGTTCAAGTCACCTCTTAACTTTCTTGCTGCAATAAGCAGACTCAACTGCTTTAACATTCCTGAAGTAATTTTTCTGGCACTCTTCTAAAATGTTACAGTTTTCAGCAGCAGCCTAAGAGATGTGTGGACATTTGTCCTGTACATACTATCACAGTAATAATCTTGCTAATAAACATAACACCACCTACTTGCTCTCTCTTTACATTTCTTTTTAGGTTCAAAATCATGTTGACCTTCTAAGCTACAGACCTGCAAAGTCTTTCTGTGAAACCAGTATTGTTCATGATCCTTTCTAGATTGCTCCTTTCCAAAGTATTCTACTATTTCCTAGTTCCCCCTTTAAACAGATCTGTGTGCTTGGCTTAAATTAATTTAGTCAGGCCAAGTTTCCACGTAATTGCATCATCTCCATCACTGTTTATTGCATCCTAGATTTTTCAGATTAACCTACCAGTGAAGTGGCCACTTTGTCACTTACCCGTTTTCTGGAAAATCATTGCCTTATTCCATCAAATTTGGCAGTGCAGTGGAGATCCTAAAAATGTTAATTTTATGCTGAATTAGTGAAAAACAGAGGAGGGGCTGTGAAGGAGACAGAATGGGATGGTTCCACAGTGCAGATGGGTGAAATCTGACCTTTGCCCTCTCTTTGTGGCAGTAGTGGGATGGCGAGTGGATGTGAAGCTTGTCATGGGGCAGCAAGCACATGCGTAGATTCAAGACACCTGCTGTCATCTGAAGCTGGCCCTTGCAGAGGTAGGAGAGGATATTGGTGTAAGCAGGGAGCACTGTGGTGCTTCCAGGAACAGGAATCTGGTACACGAGGAAGCTTAGGAGTCAGGGACACTGGGCTAATGCATTGCTTGGGATGTGGAAATGCGCAAGGGCTTAAGACAGACCAATGTAGGTTTTGCTGGTTTAGGCTGCCATTAGCTCCACTGAGCCCATTTACCATCCCTGTGTTTACATATCAGATGTGTTATGGGGCAAGGCTACATACTTAAACTGAAATGTAATTGTTCACACTTTGCTTTTTTTGTCAAATGTTTTTTTATTTGTCAGTGTACTAAACACCCAAATCTAGCTGAAAAAAATATTTTTGCTTAGGCTAAAAAAACAATTGTGAAATCCTATTTTTTCCCAGTGAGAGGTTCTAACAGGAGATAGTCATAGCTAGAAGCACCAATGAAATGTTTTAGGACAGCAGAAGAAACCTAGTGTTGTGTTGCTTTGAGTACTGTATGACAAAACTGGTTAGAGTGCTGTTTGAGAGCTAAGCCTGTATTTTCAAAGATAAATCCCACACAGTTAGGCAGCTAATGCCTTATTCATGTGATACTAGGGAGAGGTATAGATTTCAGGTGATAGTTCCATATGGCTGGCCAGAGCAGTAGTATGTAGCCCTTCTTGCTGTTGCTGCCATGGGGAAACATGATCAGGACAGCATTGTGCTGTTACCCAGCGGTTTAGACCCCATCCTCTGCTGTACAGAAAGCCACCAGACTGTAAAATGCAAAATGGGAATGGCAATGAGAAGATAACAATTTTTATGGAATTTTTTGATGAAAGTGATTCAGTTATGAGTAATGGCATTTAATGATTTTGTGTTCCTGTATTTGATATTTTTGTCACAAGATTATTTTGTTTCTTAAAAACACTTTAGCAGAAATGTTTCTAAACATGTACGTAAAGAAGAAACAGATAAAAAATACTAGATGGCAATCAACTGCATCTTTTAGAGGAGATTTTTTAAAAAAAAGTTACCAGGCTAGATTAATTGACTTTTTCTGTGTTACTTTCTGTTGATCTTTTAAAATAGTATCTTCTAAATAATAACGCATTATGGTATAAATATAGACATTAACTCATGTTGCATGCCCTCTTTAAATTATTTGCTCATTGAATTTGCTCTACCAAAGCTATCTGTTATAAATATTTTGCTGGTGTCCAAGCAGTGTTCAAATAAACTTTCTAATAATGTCTCTGAAGTCTGACATAATGGGAAATTTTTTATGGTTATATAAAGGTGGGACTTAACAAGATTAAGACACTGGGCCATGGAGCATTTGACTGTGAAGCTCAAATGTTCAGTATGAGTGTATACGAAGACGGTGTTGTAGGTTTGACTTACCATGAAATTGAAGGAAATTGCTATAAAAGCAGATCTTTGGAATATTTTATTGTTTGTGAAGACTGCTTCTCTTAAGGGAATGGAAACTGGGTCAGTTGTATCCCCCCCAACATTCTGTTATCCACTAATGTCCAAATGATTTTAATTTTTACATAACCTTTGATTTCATGTCCTTCTCTGAAGAACTGCCAGGAATAGTTTTAACTTTAAGGCCAGATTTGTATAATTTCTGTCTATATAGTGTCTAGCAAGTCAAACTGTGGCATTTTTTACGATGTTATATGACATTTTATACTTTTTATTATGTCTACTATTAGCAATAATTGGTTGGCGACTCAGCTTATATTTTCATAGTTTATTAATACAGAAAATTTAATGGTTTGTTTGGTTGTTTTTTGGTACCAATCCTTCAAAATATAGCCAGAAGAATCCTGTTTTGCATGGAGAATTTAATGAAATACTTATTTTTCTTGTGGTTCAGAGTGGTATCTCTTTACCATGCAAGGAAATTGAATTAAAAGCTGTCAGACCTTACAGAGGAGTTTTCATAGCTGGCATGTGATGGCACTAGACGTAGATTGCAAGAATTAATATATACAGTGTTTTTAATAAATTGCCTCACTGATCAGCAAAGCATACCGCTTTGGTTGCCTCAAAGTGGCTGCCAGCGGTTCAGATATTCAGATTGTAAACATCAGTGTCCAGTGATCTACCCTTGGCCTACTTCAAGAGATGTAGTAATATATAAAGCAAACACTAAAAAAAGACACGTTTAAAAACGGACAGTGAAATTTAATACACACTATTCTGTGCGTGAAAATTAATTCACCAGAACTCACATTTCATTTCTTGTCAAATACTGTGCATTCAATTGTAAACTCCCTGAAGCTGAGCTCCATGCTGCAATTGGCATCTTCTGGAATCCTGCTGAAAGTGGTAAGAAGTGCTCAAAGGTGTTATTGAAAGTTGTCAAGAAAGTAGAAAGACATTGCAAGGAAGTATTATTCCAGATATGTGAACATGATGGATTCATCTCTTGAATATAAAGTTAGGTTTTTGTTTGGGTTCTTTTTTCTTTTTGACCAACACATTAAAGAATATACACAGGATGAATTATCATAGGGGAAAAAAAAAAGGAGGAAGGCAGTCAGCATCAATATTATTCTTTAAGTTTTTTAAAGTGCTTTTTGTTCTCTTTGGTTTATTTGAATTATTTTTATTCTTGCAACTGCAGAAGTGGTCAGCTAAGTTAACTATTTTAATCAAAGATGGCGATCAAAGAATCAGAGGAGGGGGAATAAGAAATCATCTTCAGTAACAATTGAGCAAAGCATACTGTAAATGCAAACCACAAATGAGTGTGCATTGGGACATATTTTAGAGAAGCTGCTATAGCTGGTTTCTGTATTTCTTTCTCACTTCATGATCACTTCTGAAACACAACCCTCTGTTGCTGTGTTTATTGCACAAGGGATAACTCTTTGTGATTGTTATTGCCCAGGCTTTGGGAGTTATTTACAGAAGAAAGTAGTGTTAAAATTGCCTACAAAATATTACAAGTTTAAAAAAAAAGTTCCGTATGTAATAATATTCAAGGGGAAGTCCAATAGCTTTCTTTAGGAGTAAATTATAATGTTTTTCTGATGACAAAAGCGTGCCCTACTTGGGTAACCTGTTTTTGTGGTATCTCATCAACATGTATTCAGGAAAACAGAAAATGTGTCTAGCTATAGTTTCTAAAATATCTAGTTGTTGTTAGAGAAGCGTAATACAGATGTATCTTTTAATGGCTAAGGTACTGTGTCCATAATTAGTACAGGTGAATGTTTTTTATTCATTTAAATAAAGCCAAAGCATTTAAAAATTTTAAATTGCATAGATCCTTTGTGAAATACGGTTGTCTTTCTTTTTTGCTCCGCAATCAGGCTTAGGTCCCTTTAAACATGGATGTTTCTCTCTTGTCGTTTTTGCATTAGAATAGCACAGAGATAGATGTGGTTGTACTGAAGTTACTGTGCCCTGCCAGTATGCGTGTATTTTTTTCCTAATATGTATTCTGCTGCATGGACTGGCCAGCAGCACATGTGTGTGTTTAGTGGATTCCTCTTTTTGTCTTTTCAAATATTCTCTGAGGGTAAGTCCTTTCCTGCTTGTAATTGTAATATCCAGAACATATTCTCTCAGGGGCCCTAAATGTTACAGATTTTTCATTGTTGTATTTTTGTGTCAGCCAAGGGATATCTAAGCTTAAGGACACACATATATGAAAAATGTGTGCTTCCACAATTCTGACTTTGTCCTTAACTCTTTAATGTTTCATAAAGTTTCTCAATACAGTGAATAAACAAAAGCATGGCTGTTAGTTGGTTCCATCTGAATTAAGTGGCAGTGAGTACATATGAAAACATAAATCACTGCTTCAAGGATGATTATGCAGAATATTTTGTCAGTTGTGTTGACTTTGGCTCTGATGAGAAGAAAACTGGCTTTGACTACAGTGCAAATGTGTTCTGTGTTAGCTAAATTCTGCAGTTAAAAAAGTTAAGACACAAAAGGAATTTTTTTAATGAATACTGAATTTATGTTAATGTCATTGAATTAAAAGGAAGATTTAATAAGCCAAGGCCAGTGTTAAATGGTTGTTTAGCATATTTAGGAAGAAGATGAAGCACGATTACTAATTTTTTCTATATACTTGCTGAAATGGCTTTGGATTTCAAACAGTTAGAGAAAAAGAAAATGCAACTCTAAAGAAATTCTACTATAGTTATAAAGGGTAGACCAGGAAGGAGATTAATGATGCTTTCACTCAGTTTGCATGCAATTGTGTGCAAGTTACACAAAAATTGTAAGAACTATCAGATGACAGTGAACTGGTTAATATTTACAGAATTGTATTCTTGGATACAGAACCGTTGTTCTGGAAAATGAAATTCCACTTTTAATTTCTAAATATATGTTTGTTCCCTCTGCTCTCTGAATTTTATATTTAGTCCAATACACATGACATGGATGCTAAGTTTACCTAAAATAATTATCAATCTTGCCAGCCTTGACAAGGTTAGGGGGATTGTTCTGACCTTTGCAGTGTCATTTAAAATTGAATATATCTCATGCTGCAGTGTTACAGATATCAGAGATGAAGACAAACTTTCTAATAATAGTTTTGATTTAATCTCAAACTTCACCGTTGTATGCTGGAAGTAGGTCTTTGTTCCAACAGGATTATTTTGTGTTTAAGATTCATGCATGATATTTTAAATTTTTTCATAAATTTTAATTTGTCTGGTAGAGCACATACATTTATCATATATATAGCATCAAAGCAAGTAGGACATAATGTATGAATCAGCATAGAATTCCCAGATATCGTAAATTATATAGTAGTTGTACAATTGCAGGGAAGAAGTTCTGTGGTACTGTGAATATCTGAGAGTAAAATAATTATTAATGCTCATGAACATGGTAAGACATATATTTTGAAAATATAAAGCAAATTGGATCAAACACTGGTTTTAGTAAACTTTTATGAAACATTTTTATTTCATTTTAAGGAGGTTTGGTGGGATTTTTCCTAAATTGTCATTTTCTCCATAGATGGTCCACTTGCTCTCATATTTCCACTTTTGAGGTTTGAAAGATCAAAACTGAACAAAACTCAGGTTTTCTTTGTGCTGAGAATTGTACGTGATATTGCTGAAGAGACACAAGTCAGCTGTGGTTTACTGCAAGATTTCAGGGTCTTCTGTCTTTATATATTGAGGATACTCTAAAATTTGAAATGGAAGTAAATATCCTGATTATAGAATGGTTTTGATAAGCATGATATGAAACTCAAGTGTCAGCTGTGTAAAAGCAGAATCTCGAGGTGTGCCCCAAATGTTCTGCAATCCTCTGTGGTTCTAGTAGGGTCAAAACCAATGGTTGAATCATATGTGTGCTGTAAACATTTTGCCCAAGACTAAATCTTGTCTGAAGTAAAAACCTTTATGTGTACAGTAGAGGCCTACAGGGGCATTGGCACTGATTTTTGTTGATCTCCTGAATGATTCCTGTGGTGCTGCATGATTGCTAATGGAGACGTAGCCAAGAATATAATTTCCTTTGGGTGTTAGTGACTTCCTTAGATAACCCATTTAAAGGCTTCCTCCTTAGCATTCCGCAACCTCCCCACTTCTTCCTTCCCTAAGTGCTAGTACATTTTGTAAAACTTGTTACTATCAGAGAAAAAGGTGTGGTTTTGCTTCAGTTATAATCTTCCATTTCTTGCACATTGTCCAAACCTATTGGAAGATACAATTTTTTTGTGACCTTTGGGTAAAAAAAAAATAAGGATTGTTAGTAGTACAAGGTACTTACGCAGCTAGAGGATATGCTTTTGGAAACTGCTCCCCAAATGTATGTGTTATCAGGAGGGATGTACAGCATCCTAACATTTGTTTCTGTGTTCACTGATGTTAGGAATGTGATAAAGTCACCAAATGGGTTTGTGAACAAAATTATGAAAACATTGCTTTAGATCTATTTAATTTTGCCTAAATCTGTGAAAGAATCTACACTGACTACAGTTGGTTGTTATTTTTCAGGATAATTATAGATCCAAGCTAAGATTGCTTGAGTGCTGAAATTACTTTCACATCTAAATAAATATAGATATCTTTGCAAAATGGGTGATGACGATCTATGACATGAAAGACGGTCTTTAGCACTGGATTGAACTCTTCTTACAAGACTCATTCTGAATTCTCTTGTAGTACTGTATTCAGTAAAGAAACTTAGAGCTTTAGAGCCAATGCAAGCCTATGTTTCCTATAGAAATAAAGGCATCTAGTGACTAAAATCTGGTTGTTGGGTTGTTTTTTTGTGGTCTGGGTTAGGCCATGTTCCTTCTTCATATGGTGTGAGAAGACCAGGCACTGGTCTTTTGTGTGGTGGCTTTTTTGTCAACAGAAGGAAGAGCTCTGGATAGGCTGTTTTCTTCCATGTCTGGAAGGGTGGAAAGGATGGTGACAGGGAATATGCAGCCATTGCCACAGCAATTCAGTAGCCTGTGTGCTTTTTCCAGCGCTGTTTGGATACAAGCAGGAAGTAGGTTTGCAGCCTTGGTAAATATTTAGCCATAATTATTTTCTCTCAGCCATCACCTTGAATAGAGATTTCTGTTTCTTCTAATCTTGGTGCCTCAGGCAGAGCAGAGCAGGGAAAGACTGTGTGTGCTGGAGCAGTCACCAGTGCTTCCATCTCGTCATCCTTCTGCCTTGTCCAAGGGAAGTGACAGGGGGACATACAGACCACCCAGGTAATGGGCTGAGCATCTGTGGTTTAGTCCATCCTGATGTTGCACAAGCGGGTTCAAGCAACTGTCAGAGAAACTCTAGTGAAGAATAAACTTCTGACAGGATCAGGTCACCATGGTGATCCCCTTGTGGCCCTTCCCCATACTGAAGAGAGAACTGAATTTTGTTATTCCAGATTGCCCCTTTCTACTTTGCATGAGCCCAGGAGGCTGGAATGCCTGTCTTCAGCATGTGGGTGATTGATGTTCTGCAAATGAGCATTTTCCCAAGCAAAAGAAATGGACCAATGTCAATAATAAGTTTTATTCACTGATTATTAGTTCTACAGTTTATTAAAAGCCTATGTATAGCCAGTTAATTCCCACCAAAAATTACATTTAATATTAAAATATTTCCCTATCTAGAAGCAAGAGTCCTGTTTGTGTTCTCAGGATTTAAAATACTGAAAGGTAAAGAAGAGAGTGCCTTGCATCATTAACATTTAATTTACCTTCCATTCACGTGTGGTGTGTGTTAATATAACATTGTTCTATTCAGGACATGAACTGCATGACAAAAATGCCTCTCTGGTTGTAGGGGGTTTCAATTTCTTTTCTCTTTGTTGTTTTCTTACATCTGGATTTCCTTGGGCGTTTTTTTCCCCCAAAGTTGGATAAGTCTTTATATAGTTGTATTTCAGAAAAAGCGTGTTTAAATGTTTCTGTCTGAAATGCTGTCTTTCTAAGGCAGTTCTGTATAGTAGATAGTCAGAAGTATAGTACTGGTATCCCTCTTACAGTATTTGAGTTTCAGAATAAAATAGTAACCAAATACTTGATGAGCTCATGGGTTATGGATCTTGAGGGTCATATGTTTGGTGTCTGAAAAACATTGGCTTTTTTAAAAGGGTGTCTTTTGTAGTGATGGAGATAGTGCTGGTGAGCTTTAATTAGTATTTCATTAAGTAAAAGTTTTCTTTCAGAAGCTTTTGTGGATTTTTGCACTTAAAGAATATTTTGGGTTTAGAATGGAATGAACATTAAGTAGTGGTATATTTTGAGTACATGAATAGTCTTCTAGTATGCAAAATCCCCCATTTTGTTTCCTTTGCTAGGTTTTCTTTTGATTACAGATGGCCTGTGTGATAGTTGCTATAGAAACCAGACCATTTTACTTCAGTCTCTCTCTGTTGCTATGGTGTGCAGAGAGCTGCTATGTGTAAAGTGTCATTTAGATTTTTTTGTGATACTCCATGTAATAGTTAACTTGCAATCAATAGTCCCTAACAGCAGATAGGGTAATGTGACATGCTAATTAATGCTTTCTGCCACCAACTGTTGGATTCAACAGTTTGGCAGAAATTAGTTGCAAAGTTAGTTTAATGAATTCTGCGGATACAGCTTTCTTTAAAAGCTCTAATATTAGAGGAAAATAACTCTATTAACTCACTGTTACACGGAACTGTTTTTCTTGCCCTAGCACTCTCCCGGAGTGTGTAGAAGGCACCCAGAGGCTCTAAAGGCAGAAACCTCAGGTCTGCAGGGAGGCTACACCAGCCAAAGAAGCTGGTTTTGCAACCTGCAGTTGCCAGTGACAGCTGTAGCCTTCCGGCAGTTCCCAAAGGCGGCAGCAGTTGGGACTGCTGAGTGTGAATAAACTGGAGCGCAGCTGTCCTGGCCTCCCAACCTTCATCCTTCTGCCAGCCTGAAATAAAACCAGTGTGGGGTAGGGTGTAAGACTTATAACACTTCCGTGTTGCACTCTTCATAACTGGATTTGGCAACTAAAAATTAAAATTAAATCAGTTTCTATCAGACTTCAAAAATTAAATTTTCAGGAAATGTTCCAAGGGTGGCATGAATGAGTCCTCAGTGAAGATGATGATCCTGTCATTACCCCAAGGTGAAGATGAGATTATTTTTCATGCAGAATAGTTGTACCCAGAACAAAAGTGTTATGCGAAGCAGGTTAGTGCAGATACCTAATACATACTATAGCAAATGTTCAGTGATCAGCTGCCGGTTGCCAGACTTGGTTTAGTAGTAGCTCCTACTTAATTTATTTTGCTCACACCCCAACTGCCAATGCAACATAAAGGTAACAGAGCTTGCCCTGGATCTGAAATGTCAGGAGGAGTCCCCACGTTAGGAGCATGGTGGCTCTCTGTCTCCCCTCTGGGGTGAGCAGCCCCTGGAGGGCTGTCCTGGGGGGATCAGGAGTCAGTTTGCAGCCTTTAGGGTGGGCTGGCACAGCACCCTGTCCTGCAGCTCCGGTGTGTTCCCCTGGAACACACTCGGTGCAAATGAAGAGAGTTTTATGGGGATTTCATTTGTTCCCAAGTACTGTCACCCCAGAGAAGCTCCAAAATCCTCATTCCACTTGCCCTGCACAGTTTCAGTGATAAACAGCAAAGACTGTTGAGATGATGCTAGCTACGTCCTGAAGCTTCATCAACCCCCTGCTCTGTGGCCTGTCTCTTGAGATGGGAAAATGGTACCATCAGGGTGCATCTGTGTATGCTTTTGGTAGATTTGGTTCAAGGGAGAGACTTTGAGTCATGAAACGAAACTCATTTTGAGACAGAAAAGCTTGATGACAGTCCCTTTTCAGGTGTGAAATATTCTTTAATATTATTTAACCTCCAGTAAAGTGGAATAAAGAAAACTTGTTCTGTTAAGAGGAGCGCTTGAGAAGTGGTCTGTGCTCTCTGTAAGTGCAGTGATATAAACTTTTGTAAACATCAGGATCCCCTGTTCAGGTGTGAAATGTTCTTTAACGTTTTTAACCTCAAGTTAAGAATAAAGAAAACTTTTTTGTTCTGTTGAGAGGAGTTCTGCAGAAGTGATGTGTGCTCTTTGGAAACGCAACAAGATAAGCATTATCATCCCTCAGTGTCCTGAACAGACCAAAGTCCACCTTCCAGAAGTCCTAGGGAGAGGTTTTATTGACCCCCTCCTTTATTTCTTCCAGAATCAAAACTCTTTATCATTTTGTGGCTGCTGTGCCCAAGATGAGCTCTGACCACCACATCTCCCAACAGCCCTTCTCTGTTTGTAAACAGCAGGTCTAGTGGAGCACTATCCCTGGTAGGCTTGCCTGCCAGCTGTGTCAGGAATTTATCTTACACACACTCCAGGAACCTCATATACTTTCTCCTCTTCACTGTGCTGAGTTTCCAGCAGACACCAGCAAGTTAGTCTCCCACAAAAACTTCATCTTGTTTTTTTTCAAGGCAATAAATATATGGAGATAAATGTGGTGAATTTAATTTTTTCTTAATGTGATTTACAGTGCTGAAGTTGAGTAGTTGCCCATTACCTGCCATCGGAGCATCTAAATCAGGAGGTAGTAATGGCACTTACACTTTCCACTGTTTTTTGGGGTTTTTTAATCACTTATTTTTCTGTTTTTGTAACTGAGCCTACTTTGTTCTTGTAATTGAGCCTAAACCTTAATAATTGAAACTTTGGGGTTAGGTCTTATGCCTTTGTTTTTTAAAAAAATATGAATTTTGCTTCTTGGAGAAACATTAGATCACAGAGCTTTGAGTGCAAAGCACAGTTCTTGATTCTGTGAGAGAGGGATCAGTCTGTCATGTTGAACTGGCTTCTAAATTGCACCCTTTCCAACACAAGTGTACAAATGACACTCACAGGGTTTGTATTTCATGTGGGCACTTTGCTGAAAGAATGGGAACTGTCTGTCACAGTCTGTAAGGTCCATGGGTGTGAGCCCGGTTGTATTCTAATAATATGGATTTTCACAGTTGTAATACTTTATTAATATTTACAAAGGAAAGGATAAATTCCATTAAGGAGCCAATACTATATTGCAGACCCTTTAACAGTAAAGTAAATTTCAGCATAATTTTTCATATTAAAAGTTAAAATCTTGTTTAACTAGTCTGCTTAATTAAAAATTAAATCACCCGAGGCACTACAGCATTGAGAAAAGCTGTCTGAAGCTGTTTCTGTAAGAGTCAAAATTGAAATGGAGGGCAACATATGTTTTTGTGCTACCTCATTCATTCTTTTTTTTGTTATTGTTTTATGTGAATTAATGAAAATGAAAGACCTCTAATCTAGATAATTGAGCCTAGTCATCCAAGATGTATTGAGAATCTGACATCTGGAAACATCAGGGTATATTAAGTTTGTCATTTCAAGTGGTTATGGTTTAAAAGACATACTAAGACTGCTGTACTGTGTTTATGGTTTGGACTATTTCCAAAATCAATCTTTGTCTTAGAATGTATGTCCATGTGGATGGTATTGAAGGTAGGTATGCAGATCAATGCTCAAAGGGTATCATATAAAATGTAATCTGGAGATTGTTCTTAAAAAATTAAGGGTTTTTGTTTTATAAATCAGAATTGAGTTGCTTCTTTGTATCACTGTTATCTAGGGGAAGCAGAAAAATCATAGTAACCACAGAAGTCACAGTTCATTACTGAGTCACACATAATGTGTTCTTGAGCAGGAAATGTTACTTGTACCGTGCTGGCAGAAATAATTTTCAGTTATTGACTGGAATGCATTTAACTATATTATTTCAAGCATGTCATGATAATTTTGAGTATAGTTTTACTTTTTGTAGCTATGTAGCAACTAATGTAGCAATTAATGTAGTCTTTGCAGATGAAGTAGTTTTCATTTATTTCTTGTAGGCTGAGCCTGTTTGTACTATTTTAGTTCTTAAGTGACTCGTTAAAACACATAAAAGCCAACAAAAAAAACATTAAGGAGGTTTTTAAGACTCTTAAAAGACTCCAAGACCCCTTTTTATGTACAAGACTGCTTCCTACAGAGATTTCCTTTATACCTCAAGGAAGGCTGTTGCATTTCTGTCTTTCTGATTATCTTTATCCCTCTTCAGCAAAAGTGAGACATCTTTTGCATCTTTGGTTGTGATGAGCTATACTGGCTTTTAAAAACCCAGAGAACATTGTCGTAAAGCTGGAATAGGACTGCAGGATGTCTTTATAGGGTCAGAAGAGCAAGAGCTTATTGGTGCCACTTGAGGGAGAGACATCTAGTGTCTGGTTGCAAATTAGCATGGAAATAGCCTCAATATTTTTTTTTCTTAAAGAAAGGTTGGACTCAAAATAGCACCTTAAGAGCAAAACCACAGAATCATATCAGTAGTGCAGAGATCTTGTTTTTATTTTTAAGAGATGCTTGATGTAGTAGTGCTTTGTAATTAACTGTAAAGGTGGGGTTCTCTTACATTTGTCTCAGTAGAATACAAGATGTAGTGTTGGGTAGAAACGTATTTCTAGAAGTGAAAGTTTCTCTGTTGAAGAGTTGAGTCAAAGTGGAATGAAGCTGGTCAGGAAATCATGTTTATTGCAGCTTTGCTGAAAATCGTTTTAGGTCTAAACCATTTGCTTCTGAGTGTGGAATTGACTTTAGTGGCTCAGCATGCTGTGAATATTAACGGAACAGCCTTTTTATCAGTTTGTTGATTAATATTTTTTTTTATTATTAGTGATAAAGTTCTGGTTGATTTTACTAATGGCTTTCTTCTGTCCTTGTGCTTTTTTTTCCCCCCTTTGTACTACTAAAAATTACTTTGCAATCTCTTTGGAACACGTGCTTTGCTCTGTTTGAGTTCCTTGAAGTACTGTGCACAGTTGGGAGCAATGAAAATTATCAAGTATTACAAATAATATCTCAATTAATATTCTAGATGGTGAAAAGTAGACAAGATTAAACTAGCATGCTGTGTTGGAGTTTTTTTGGTTGTTTTGGTGGGGGGTTTTTGGGTGTGGGGTTTTGTTTGTTTCGGTTCTTTGGGGTTTTTTGGTTTGTTTTGTTTAAGGAAAAGAAATGGAAAATACATTTATAACTTAAAAAAAAAGGAAAGGAAAAATATCCTTACTTGTTTTCTTCCAGAATTCTGGAGCTGCTTTGGGTTAACTTTAGCATTCCCACCACTGCTCAGCTGTTACAATTTTTGTGCAAGATATAGCAAACAGAACTAAATTCCAAATCAAGCTTGCAGGAAACAAAACTTGCTTTGCTCTATTTTAACAAAAATGGTGAGTATACTGTTGAGATTCTTAGCGGCAATTAAATCTACACGATTTGCTGGAGCATAATATAAATTCAAACAGCAAGTCCATAAACGTGCTTGACAACTAATTTCTTCATTCAAGAGAAAACTGCCTCGTCCTTTGTTTGATGCCAAAACCATTCTGTGCCTATTGTGTGTGTGGCAGCAGCTGTATAAAACGATTTCCTATACTGTGAATACAGTTAATTGCTGCAGCTATCGTTTCCCTTGGTGGAAGAAAAGCCCCGTGCCATCTGAAGGGGAAAGGAGAAAAGGAAAATAATCCTTCAGGATTGGAATTGTGATTGTGGGTTTGTTTTCTCCAGTCTTTGTCAAGGTAGGTCGACTGAGAACATAAGCCTGCCAGTGAGTTGAAGGTTGCTGTCCTTGTGATGAATGCAGTGCCAACAATGTGACATCTGTGAACAGATGCTCATCTCCATGAGTCACTGATGGCGAGTAGCGCTCTTGGTTTTTCTAAGACATAGGGCTGCATTGAGAAATGTTTTTCTTTTTCATGAGATGCATCTTTCTCCGCAGTGTGGACCTGTTTGCCACTTTATCAGCACTGTCACTTCTGTCTTTAATTTGCTGAGGGAAGTGACAGCTTAGTGTGTATGAGGCACATCCTCTTTCACCTAGCCTGCAAAAGCTTCAAGATGCTCAAAATGTGAAAGATATGTTGGACTCTCTTCCTAGCTCCCATTTACCCTACTTACTTTCCTGAAGATGAAAATCAGGGAACAGACTAATGTATAGATTTTACTCTCTGCCTTTGTTTTGCTTTAATCTTTTTGGCATTTTCTACCTATAAAATAATTATAAGAATGGGTAGAATATGTAAAACAACAATTTTCAAATTGATTGTTAGTGCTTCCTTTAGGAGCCACAGGTGAGTTGTGTTTCAAAGGAGAAAGTGCTGCAAATTCAGAACTAGTTTCAATCCCTGCAATAAAAAAGTAAAGCTCCAAAATATTTTAATTCCCCTTCTGAATATTGTGGCTTTCTTAATGTCTGGGTTTTTTTCAAAAATCAGCTTGCAAACTTATTAAGTTGATTATTGGTGTGACATTACAGACAAGCTGGAGAGGGTGGCTAAGCATGAAATGTACAAAGTTTCCTATGTCCGTGATCCTGGGCAAATAGAATTTGGGACACATCTTTCTGACTCATTTCATCTGTGAATGAAACCAAGCTGGCAATCGTCCAGGAGTAGGCATTTGGTGTGTGTCACGTGACAGTGGTGTTTAGTCTGTTACCACGGGTCACGACTTACCTGATGCTATGCAGGAACACATCTACAATTGATCTGAATCCAGCTGTACTCTTTGCTAATATAATTTATGTGCTCTACTGTAGCCAAAGCAATATGCAGTCATAGTCTAAATCAGCCATTTCGTAAGCGAGGTAAACTGCGCTATGAATCCTCCGGAAAAAACAGTTGAGGATATAAGATTGGTTGTGGAAGGTTATTTTTGTCTTTTAGTCCTGTTTCCAAAACATATTAATTATTGCATGCAGTTAGGTGACACCTAACTTCTGCCCTCTGCAATATGTGAAGGAAATTCTGTCAAGCCTATGGCAATCATCTTTTTTGTAAGAGGAAAAGTTCTAAAAAGAGTGAATGATGTCAAGGGATGACAGAAAGCAAGATTTATGTAACTGCTTGTAGTGACCTGGTAAAACTGTGATGAGAAGAGCAGAAGTACTGTATTGCTGTTTAAAAGAGCTATAGCATACGCTTATGGAAGAGATTGTCCTCAAGTGAGGATAGACACTCCTGAATTAGTAGAAGTTAAGATTTTTATGCACTGCGAAGAGTAGGTGAGAGACTGGAGGGGATAGCGGAACATCTTTTTGCATAAAGATTTGTTCTGTTTTGACTTTCATGAAGCAGAGATTGAAATAACCAGCACTGATGTATAGCACAGAAGTGTGAAAGGGTATGCTGGCCTCTCTTTGCCATTTTTTAACCGCTCATGACCAGCCTCAGTGGTGGTGTTGAAAAGATTAAAATTAGATATTCTTGGGCCACCCCAAGCCTTCTCCCGAGGATAATTTAAAGTGGGGTAAACTGAACCAACTGCTCCAGAAGCAGGTCCCAGTTCTGGGACTCCTGTGGATTTTTTGCAGGGGTGCAGCAGTGCCAGGGACTGGCAGGGCATAGTCAGAGGAGATGTGTCCCGTCCCTAGCTCTCCTGTCACCCCAGCAGTCACTTCCCATCCAGGCCGGGCTGCTGGCAGGTGTGGGAAGGGGCTTATGTTTGTTCATCTGGGAAGGATACCAATGCCAGTTCCCAGTCTTTCCCTGGGGAGGGGGTGGTGGGCAGTTGGAAAGCATTTGGCTGGCTGACAGCAGGGCCCTACAGGATATTAAGCCACATTGTAAATTAGTAAAGTTGGTACAAGGAAGTTTAAGTTCTGGCTTTGAAACAAAGTTTCTGCTTTCAAGGCACACCGTATTTTTTTATTTTATTTTATTTTATTTTATTTTATTTTATTTTATTTTATTTTAATTAAGTAGTTTAGGAATACAGAAACTAAACATTTCATTGTAGGTCAAACAAAAGGTTTGGGGTTCTTAATACATTATTTTGTGAACTGTTCATGTCTGTGTAAAGAGTTTGCTTTTTCCTTTTGTTAGAACCCAATTTACTTTCTTAATCTGTAACAGTTCAAAAATTATTTTACAAAGGACATGGTTTGAATCCTGACACCTTTTTAGTCATTTGCTTGTGTTGCTTTTCAGAATGGAGCTTCTACTTTTTGGTTATTTTAGTCATCATTTCATGTCAATCGTTATACTCATTTCAAGATTCAAAGTGGCATCTACAAGGAAATGTAAAGGTATTAGCAGCACAGAGCACTACAGTTTGTTTTCTGTATCATACTTTTGCAACTGGTAACAGTTTGTGACTTGATTATGCCTCTAGGAGAAAAGAAATATAGTGATGTGCTATATTTCACAATAGGGGGCTGTGTTCTTTATGATTTATACGTTGCATGGCTATAAAACCTGCAGTCCCTCTTCTGCTACTCTTTCCTCATTCCAGTCTGTTTGAACTTCTGATCACTCTGTTATCAAAACAATATGCCATCCAAACAGAGAAGCCAAGATTAGTCAGGCTTAAGTTATCATGTATGGAGTCTGTCTCAGGAGACAGGGGCTTCCTGACACCGCATCAGGTTTCAAGCAAAGTAGGACTGCAAGGTTTAAAGTGTTTTCATTTCCAGAGAAATGCTTTGGTGCCATCTGAATTCTTCCAAGCAACAAGTAGCTGGAGGAAGTAGATATTTCATTAGTTAATACCCCAGGGATGTCTTATTTGAGTTCATGAGATGTGCCATCTGGAAATTCTTGTTCATTCACATGTTGCATCCTTTTTTGGACTCTGAAGAGTTCCAAGGTGCTTTATTTGAGTTGCTTTGGAAGTGCCTAAAATAAAATGGGGAGAAACATTTGAAAGTCTCTAATAAAAATAAATAAATAATAAAAAAATCTGTTTCCATCTGAGTTGCCCAGGTTACCCTTCTTTGCAATGAAACCAGTCCAAGCTTTGCTGCTGCTTACTGCTATGCTCTAAGCACTGCCTCTTTTTCTTCTACTTTTCATCCATTTATCCTTTAAAATTCCCAATAAGTCACCTTCAGAAGCGTTTCCTCTCTCCCTCTCTTTTTTCCTGCCCCCCAACCTTTACCCACCAGAGTCTTCAGTGTGGTCCGTGGGAACTGTGGGGACTTAGCCAACTCCAGACAAGAATACTCAGTACAACCATTGTGACGTTTTCATCCTTGTCTTGTTTGTCCTGGGATATGTTTGCTGGGATGAAACTCGAGGTCTCCTGGTTCAGTTGGGTTTTGCTTGCAAAATGCTAATTTGGGGAAAGTCTCTGATTTGGCAGAGCCCAAAGGGTGGCACAGGTGTGCCTTGTGGTTTGCTGTCTCTCTCTGCCTCCTACCCCATGACCCTGGCCTTGGAGCTCAAGGGCTTCTGGCCTTTCATTGCCTGTGATGTGGTACTGCCCACAGAGCCACGGCTGGGGAACCCACATCCCTACAGAGACTGGCAAAGCTCAGAGAATGCCACAAAACCGGTAGTCACATGTGGTTTGTTCACTTGCCATTGCATAATGCAGACATTCTTTTTGGGTCTTGGGTCAGTTTGGAGAAGAAAGAATGTTTTGAATTACTTTAATGAAGTGTGCTGAAATTTTAATAATAAAGTAGGATTTATTTTGCTACTTCAAAATATTTTCAAATATATTTAGCCTTAGTTTCTAAGGCATTTTGTCCAAAATTGAGGCCCTTTGTGTAATGGTTGCCATGTTTATCCCTTAGTGTTTCCTATAGAATCTACAGTTTCTTTTTACTTGGCTACTCATTTAAGCAAATCTGTAGGAAATTAATGCTTAGTGAGGTCAAATACTACCAAAACTGGCAAATGAGCCCAGGACAAAGAGGGAGACATAAGTTTTATTTTATTAGGAAACTAGTCTAAAAGGAGATTGTTCATTCTGTTTGGTTGGAAATAGTGAAATACTGCGCATAATTTGCAGAAAATCCACTCATATTGCACCAGGTGCTTTTATTGTACTAGATTTATTTTCCTAGAAAAATTTTGTTTTAAATAAGCTGTGATACATATTTAAAAAAGAAGTTTGTGGTTTTGTTTGCTTGTTTGTTTTTTAAGAAAGAATTATCACTGGGTATCTGAACTTCTTAAAAAATGTGGTTTGTGTTGCATTTGAACTTCTCCATTCCTTATTTTATGGTTTGCCGATCAGTAATAACACAATTCAGCAGGAATATATTAGACAGCTGTTTTCCAAAAGTACAACAAGTTTGGTAATTATGAAGGGAATATTAAAAGAAGGCTTTGGAAGTTAGTGAGGCTATAGTAAAAGAAATGTTTTGTTACGCTTTTTTTTTTTTAGTGTTGTAGTTATGTTTACTTTTCTTAGCAGTGCATTCTCAAAACTTTCCAGCATCCTGATATCCATAAAAGCTTCACAAAACATTTGTAAAGCATCATGTAGCTGTCTTTTGAATACATTTATTCTTTGGTTAGTAATAAGGACAGATTTAGAAAAAGAGACTTCTTTTCAATAAAAATTACACTGGTTATGTCCTTGCTCACAATACAGAAGCAGCAGAGCATTACTTTCCCATTGTTTTCTAGAAGGTGAAAATTAAGTAGTATAGGAAATGGAGATTATAAGTTCTTTCTTTAAGCAGAAAGACTGCTGCAAGTTAAGTTTAGGCAAAATTCTGTGATGTTTTGTGTATTTAGTCTTTGTAGAATCAGAGAATGATTGAATTGGGAAGGCATAACTGGAGATCATTGAGTCCAAGCCCTTGCTCAGAGCAGACTCAGCTAGAGCTGTTTGCTCAGGGCCATGACCAGGAGGGTTTTGTGTATATCCAAGGGTGAAGACTGCATGGTCTCTCTGGGCAACCTCTTAAAAGTGCTTGACCACCCTCACTGTAAAATAGCTTTCTAATAATTAATTGGAATTGTCTGTATTTCAGTTTGTGCCCATTGCCTCTTGTCCTGTCCTGGGGCATCACTGAGTTGCTGGTGCTCTTTACGATGTCCCTTTGGGTATGTAAACATATGGATAAAGACTCTCCTCTAGGCTGAACATTACCAACTTTCTGCCTGTTCTTTCGTGTAAGGTGCTCCAAGCCTTTCATCATCTTCATGGCCCTTGGCAGGACTCACTGTAGTATGTACATGTGTGTCTTGATGACGCTGTTTCTCTGGGGAGGAAAATCTTCTAAAGGAAAGAAGTTTTGCAAGATTATGCCCTGATTAAAGTGTGTGATGAACTCTACACCTCATAAAGGTACTGTGAGCGAGTGATTTTGAGGCCTCTTGATATATGGGGACTCTGTGCCCTCACTGTGGGCATTATTGTAAGCTGCTTCCAAGTGATGTCTCAGCAGACTCCTGCTTTTTGGGGGGTTGAAAAACAGAGGTAGCTGTGAGAGTACCTTTCTCTGTCTCTCATGTGCTCCAGAAACTGGACTGCTCAAATGTGCTTAACAGGTGCCTTGTTCTTTTGTTCCTCCTTTATCATCCCCTCCTCCTTCCTCACATTACGCTTTGGATAGAGACATGCAGCAGTTTAGGTTAAAAACTCACTGCACTTCTGGCTGCTTCTTTTAGCCTCTCCTGTGACACAGAAGCTCAAAGAAGCTCATATCTGTGTCACTGTGATCAGTGGTTTACTGACACGTTAGATGACACACATCTAGGAATGGGATGGGATGCTACTGAGCGAAAATACATTCCACATCTACAGCGTGTAGCTGGTAACTTTCCAAGGGGGCAGTGCACATTGCTTTGGAATGACTTGTCCTCGGTCTGGTTTATTCTGTTTTCTTTCCTCCTTATTCTGAGAGGCATGTTTCTTAAGGACTGTCACTTAAAAGAAAATGCAGACTAAATAGTAATGATAGTCAGCATTAGATCTTCCCCCTTTACTGTAAAGAATGCGATCAAAACTGTTGAGCATTTAGTATCTGCAGTGGTTGTCTCACGTTCCTTCTTCTCTCCATTCTCCCTCCCTTGTCATGCTAGAGCCCCAGTGGCTTGTAAAGAGCTTGATATGACAAGAGCTTACTGTTAGAACACACACTCAATACAGTAAGTTTATAATTTTCTCACTGGTTAAGTAGTTTAGCCAAGTCAAAAATCCTTGACTGTGGAGTTCACCATACTTCTGTCATGGAGCTAAGCAGATTTGTCCCATGAAACAGGAAAAAACAAGCCAGGATCATCCTGCCTTTGTTCACTCTTTGGACACTTCATGCTCCTGGTTCATGATTTTTTTTTGGTAGAGGGAGATACTAATATTGTGAGTAGATTTTTACTAAGTGATGGCTCAGTAGTTCTTTGGGAACCATGGGACAGGAGAGTTCTTTTTGCAAACTCTTTCCTTTAACGTGAGTTCCATGTGAGTCAGATGGGGTTTGCTTTGTAGTATATTTGTGGAGAGTTCGTGGATCAACTAATGTTCATTTTGTGTCACTTCTAGCTGTATTGGAGGTACCACTGAATCCAGTACATTGGGATGTGTAAGTGTAGACAGCATGGAATTTAACTTAAAGCATGAATCAACTAGCAGATGAACTGAAATAAAAAGTAAGAACTAGCTAGGAAAGGTTAAGGAGAAGAAAGTACTAAAAAGAAAAAGTTAAAAAACTAGCTCTCTTTGTAAAGTATTTGCTGAAATTCAACCAGATGGAGAGTGACTGTGCTGGTTTGAAAGGAAGAAAAGCAGCTTTTATCTCAAGAAACATAAGGGGTACTGTGTCTTCTGTAGTCAAAAGATAGCATTACTGTGCCTGCTGTCAAGTCAGAAGATATAATATGTGTTATTAGGTATTCTATTCTAAACCTAAAATCTGTATGCATTATTTTTATTGTTGCCCAGTGCAGTAATTACTTCATGTGATTTCAAGAACATTCACTAAAATTTTTTTACCATCTTCTAGGGATTTTAATAGATGGATGAAGCAGTTTAAATCACTTACAAATACTGTCATAAAATAGGTTTATAATTAATGAATTTAATTTTTCCTTTACACTTTTTAAATTTTCTGTGGCATTTTTTTAAATAAGCCTTTTGTATTCAAATAGAAAGATAGTCAAGTTTTGAACATTTGGTTCTTTGGCCAACTTTGCCACCTAGCGGCTCTAATTAAATAGAACAGCTAATTTTCGGTATTTTTTAAAAAAGGTAATGTAGCACAGTTCTGCTGTCTTTTTTTCCTTTGCATTGAATTATTCGAGGATTTTTGAATTAGCATAATATTCAGATGCAACTGAAGCCACTCATAATATGTTTTGAAAATAAACACTTTATTTTCTAACATTTAAAAGCTTGGTGTGCAAGTCCAGGAGAATTTGATACTTTCTTTTTCCTTTTTTTTAAACAAATAGTCTGCTCATAATATAAACGAGAAAAAACATCATCCCTCTTAGAATCTCTTACAAAAAAGTGTCGGTTTAGG
This sequence comes from Gymnorhina tibicen, assembly GCA_013399875.1. Classification (NCBI taxonomy): domain Eukaryota; kingdom Metazoa; phylum Chordata; class Aves; order Passeriformes; family Artamidae; genus Gymnorhina; species Gymnorhina tibicen. Next base: position 715,692 of record VXAZ01007739.1, read on the forward strand.
TCTCTGTTTGTATATACTATGGATTGTTTTTCCTTTAATATTACTGTGGCATATATAAAATAAATTATCCTTCTTTAGATACCATCCTTGCAATGTAGAGAGAAGCCTGCACCTGCAGTGCTTGTGCTTCTATTATGCTTTATAGGCAGGCTGAGTCCACAGTAGGAGTGATAAAGACTGTGTAAGTATTGTTTTCTCCTCTTCCACTTGCTCCTAGTTCTGATACAGAACCAGATCCAAAAGAAACAGAAATTAATCTGGCTGTAAACTGTAATTTTGTATGTTGTAGTGCCTATTTTTCTGTGAAATTCTGTTAAAATAGAAACTCTTTAACAGCTGTTTCCTCAGTCTTCCTACCCTGCGGTGGCACACGTGCTGTGAACAGCTGCAGTAGGCAAGAAATGTGTGGTGGGTGCAGTAATGAACCCTAAAACCTCTGGACAGTGGTCCGCCTGCCGTCTTCTCTCTGGACTACACAAAGCCACAGGCAAGGCAGTTCCCCAACTCGTATTTAATCTTTGACAACCCCCCCGCCTTTTTTTTTTTTTTTTAATTCAGAAATGTTACCTTTTAGTTTTTTCTTCCTCGTACACTTTGAGCTTACCTTGTTTACACTTAGTAGAAATTGTCTTAAAGAGAGGTGTTGAGGGAAAATTAATTCTTTCAGCAGAAAAAAAAGAGCATCTCTATCTGCAACATGGACATTTGAAATTAAAAATGATATTTAATTTCAAAAATATGATTGCAGCAAATAGATTTTTAGACATTAATTACTGCCATTCAATCTCTCTTGAAAGGTCTAAAGGAAAAAAACAGCTGTTCTCTGAGCAGCAGAGCTACAGAATCATGATATCCTTTTTCTCTAAGCCTTTTTTATGTCATATATCCCAATAATTCTTTCTAGGCAAGTGACAGCATGTGCTGTGACTGTTTCGAAGTTATATGTATGGTGGCTTCCCACCCATGTAAGCATGATATAGTATTGTGGCACAGCATGAGATGCTTGTTTATAATTTAGTATGATTTTGTAATTATCAAGGGTTTGTGTGTCTCTTATTTTATCCATCTTCTAATAATTGCCAAGCCTGTAGAAACAAAATATCCTGAAAATTTCCAGTATTTCAATCATATAGACTGACAGGTGGAGAATCTGGTGAGGTGGTGAAAGGGAGGAGGATCTGCTGGATAAAAGAGAGAATCACAGAACTACGTAAAGCTTTGTTCCCTAAGAAACCTCATCTAAAAAGTTGCGGGAAAGGCTATCATGCATCTTGATCAAAATACAGCCAAGAGAACGTTCTGCATACAATAAGGAACTACAATAAGGAACTGAAACTAATAAGAAATAGCATGGACATCTTCTTAACGTTTCATAGCATTCATAGTATCAGATTCCATGCAGCAAATTATTTAACTTTTGGAACTTGTTTGATAAATCCTAAAGTACAGGAATGAGTAGACATAGGACCAGAAGGAAAGGGAGGGGTTGGTGCAGATTGTCTTTAAGGAGAAAGAATCAAGTCCTTGACTTTTGAGCTGGAGACTAGGGAGAGGTGCTGGTAGTGTCTGAGATGGCATGAGAGATGACCTTCACTTGAAGGAGAAAACAAAGATGACTGGGTATAGAAGCTGCCAAGCTGCCAATGTATTAGCTGCATTACTAATGAGATTTCTGATAACATCTGTATATGCATGATATGACCTGAACCTGGGGCAGAACATACCTGAGCATTAGAGTTCTCAGGTGGAAACAGTAGGATTGGAGACAAACTGGAGCAAAGAAGAGAGGATACCACATAGAAACATGGTGTGTTCAAATACCTGTCTGACAGGAAAACCAGAAAAGCAGGCTGCCGCTACAGAGGGTGATGGATCCAAGTACAGAATCACAAGAAAAGAAGTTGAAATACAGTTGATGTTTCTGGATAAAAAGAGACAGATTGAACTGCAGGCAAAGGGAACAATGAGGCATAAAGAACCTCAGCTGACATGCAGACAACGTGTCTGTAAGCAGAAATCGCTTTAAAGAAGACTAGATAGCATGGCTACCAGATCACATAAAATCTCCTGCATGAGAGCAATGGTCCTTCTAGCACAGTAGTCTAACTGTAGTTAAATTTATGCTAGTTAGAGAGTGTTTAAGAGAGACTGTTGGCTTTTTGAGGTCCCTTGTTGTCCTTGATTTTCTGAGGCTATATCCTTGACTACTTGCATTTTTGTCAGTTTATGTGACTTCTGTCCTTGAATTTGTCCCCTCTTCTCCAGTAGTGTCTGTGGTACTGCCAGTGGCACCAAATTCCAGAATTTTATGTCTGATACTGTAAGAAGTATTTTATTTTATTTGTTTGACTTTCTAGGAAATCAGTTTCAAACAAGTCAAATAAAGTTTAAACTATGACTTGCTGGTTGCAATTCTCTGACGTAAATCTGTATGAGAACAGCTACAGCTTGGATGATAGCTTGACGGATTCATATAAACCTAGGTTAGTGATCATCTGAAGGGAATTGTTTGTTATCTATCTTTGGAAAGCTTTTAACATTGAAAAATGAGCTTGAAAATATTTCAGTTTGCATTACCTCTCTAGATTAACAGGCACAGTAGGGTTTGCATACATTGCTTCCTTTTCAGGATCAACTATGATAACAATGAGGGACTGTTTTATTAAAGGATAATTTTTAAATTATTTAAGTTATTTTTGCTCAGTAATTATGTGTGCATAGATGTTGTAAGCAAGATCTAAATATTGCTAATTAGGATATGTAAACCAGCAAAAATAGCATAGTGATAGATAACTAAATCAAAATATTTCAGGTTAAAAGGGCTTTTCTCTTTTCCAGTCTATTTAGAAATATTTGCATGCAACTTCAGCAGCTTTATGAGAAAATAAAATTAAAAATTGAACAATACAGCTCTGAGGTAGAGGCAGCTACCATAAAGCTCTCTTAATGAACGTGGAGATTCCTTATCAGTGATATTCTTTTCCAGAGAAAGGCTGGAAGAGAAGAAGACATTTATAACATTAATAGAAAGTCAACAACATTCTTGTCTGATGGAAGACAGGAAGGTGGGAGCCATACTTTGCAAAAGCTCATTGTCACTGATTAAATCAGCAAACTGTTATTTAAAAATGTTATCTGAATGCAGAATTCTTGAGCTAGTTTTGAGTATTTTTTATATTAAATTTAGTTACTTTTTTTTCCCCTGGACAATACAGATGATACATAGATGATACAGTAGAGTTATCAATTTGGAATACCATTAAAAAAGCAGCTGACTGAAGAATGTTGTTGTGGTCTTCCAAGCAGTGGAAGAGTTAGACATCAACAGAAGTAGGTTCTTGAAAAGCCTTGGGAGGAATTGAGTATAGCACGTGATCAGTAAAATGTCTTGCGGAGAAAGATAACATTGCTTGAGAGAAATCATATTCTTAAGTTATTTCCAGCAGTTCCTGAGATCCAGATTTTTCTTTTTTTTTTTTCTTCTTCCTGTGTGTAATTTATTGCATAATACATAGGAAATGCTTTGTAAAAGTGGGACTGGTTTTTGAGAATCTCATACAGGTTTTTTACCTGTAACTTTGTAAGCAAAGTAAGTTTTTTGATTTGGTTTTGATTAGTAAGGGGGAAGGACTGCATCACTTTCTCTATAATTCAGAAAACTGAGGGATTCAGAAACAGCTTATTCTGCTAAAAAGTCTGAGATGTTTTTGTTACAATTTCTCTGTCACCATAGACCATTCCAGTTTAGCACGGATGCTTAAATACTTAAAATGTTTTATTTGTAGGTAACTGAGTGGCTTAAAATATCTCAAATCAGTTTCTCTGAAGTGCTTCATGTTAAATGGAAATAAGTAAAATAATCTATTTAAAAACTGACTAATATGCCAAAAACATGTAGCTAAAAATAATACATTATTTCACAAACACTGACTCAGATAAACTGCTAAGAAGTGAGCATGGAAAGCTTTAAAAGGATTCCAATTAGAAGAAAATTAAACATTTTGATGTAAATTTAGGAATCTTTTCACATACTTAGAATGAAGTTGTTATGATACAACTGGTAAAATCAGACCTAAATGTGTGTGTAAATTTTTAGGGGAGAGGCCTTTCTGAGGGACAGTGATTTACACTGAGTATCCATACCACAAAGCTGACATCCCAGAAAACTGGATCTTAGTAGTCTTTTAAGAGCCACAGATTGGGGAAGGTTTGTTGGGACTGGAAGAAAGCAAATATAACCACAGTCATCATGAAAGGTGAGAAGGAGAAGAAGGAGGATCTGGGGAGCTACAGTCTGGTCACCTTTACCTTGATCCCTGTGAAAGTGCTGGAGCAAGTCCTCCTGGAAGCCATGGTTAAACATGAAGGATAAGTAGGTTACTGGGAGTAGTCAGCACACATTTACACAACGTAAATCAGGCTTGACCACCCTGACAGCCTTTTATGATGAGATGAATGGCTTAGAAGACAGGGGTAGAAGAGTGAATGCTGGTTATCCTGTCTCTGATGAGGTTTTACAAGCTGTTTCCCAGCACATCCTCATAGACAAAATGATGGAATGAGTAAGTAGATGGTGAAGTGGACTGAAACTTGTCAGAACTTCCAGACTAAACTGTGTTTAGCAGCATGAAGTCCAGCCCAGACTGGAGTCCAGTCACTAGTTTTGTGCCCCTGGGGTGGTCCTGGAGCCACTGCAGTTTAACCTCTTCATTAATAGTCTGGGTGATTTATGCAGACCGTACTCTCAGCAAGTTTGGTGATGCTACAAAACTGGAAGAAGTGGGTGATACCCCAGAGGGTTGTGCTGCCATCCACATGGACCTGGACAGGCTGGAGAAATGGTCTGACAGGAGCCTCATGAAGTTCAACAAAGGGAAAGGCAGTGTCCACACAGAAAAACATGCACCCATATAGACTGGGGCTGATGATCTACAAAGCAGCTTTGTAGGAAAGGCCCTGGGATCCTGGTGGAATCCGAGGGAGCATGAGCCAGAAACTTGTCCTTGTGATGCCTTCGGTGGCTACCTAGAAACAGAGACTAGACAGGAGTAAGGGAGTAAAGGTAGGTATTTATTGGAAAGGCCTTCAAAGGTACACCCTGGGGAGCCAGAGGCTACTTCCAAAATGGACCCCAAGATGGATGCAAGTCACGAGTTCTTCACACTTTTATAGGTTTGGTTCATTTGCATACCAGCATAAATTCACCAATTAAAACTTTAGCTAATGATGTAATTTCTTCAATTTCTCCACCTCTCTCATGGCCCTAGCTTACACCTTTGGGCCTAGGACAATCTGAGTGTCCTTGAATAGCAAGCTCAGAGAAGCTTTGTTGTGTCTATCTAGCCTAGGAGAGCAGCTAACAAGCTACAAGAAACTTCAGAGTTACACACTAAGGGATCCAGAACTTGAGAAATATAAAAGTTAAAACCTAAGGCATCACTTGCAGCAAAGGTCACCAGCCTTCTAGGCTACGCCAGGAAAAATGCTGCCAGCAGGTAGGAGATGATCTCTCTCTGCTCAGCACTGGTGAGACACATCTGAAGTGCTTCATCCAGTTCTGGGTTCCCCAGGACAAGAGGGACATGGACATTCTAGAGTGGGTCAATCCAAGAGCCACAAAATACAGGCAATTGCAGTTAAACGTAAGATAAAGCTTTTTTTTTTTCCTGTGGGGATGGTCAAGCACTTTAACAGGTTGGTCTGAGAGCTTATGGAGCCTTCGTCCTTGGAGATAACTTGAAACTTGGATATGGCCCAGAGCAATCTGTCCCAGCTGAGTCTGCTCTGACCAGGGGGTTGGACTCAGTGATCTCCAGCAGTGCCTTCCTACGTCAGCCCTTCCATGGATAAACTGAAATAATAATTTAATGGAACTTAACCTTTAAAGGATCCTGAAGGTAGCATAGGGTGGACAGTCATTTTTTCTGTGACTTTTTATAGAGGGTTTGGAGGGGGAAGTTGTTTCTCGTGTTTTGGGGTTTTTTCATCCAGAAAAAGGATTCAGCATGGTTTTATTCTGTCATTGCTCTCTTTTGGAGTGGATGCAATGCCATTTGAGGTAGCTAGGGAAGCAGTGCCTTGAGCTTGCTGGCACTGAACACTTCAGATCCATCTCATTATCTCTGGACAGTCACTTGATCACATTATGGAAGATCTGGCCATGAGCTTCAGTTGACTGTGAGCTGGCAGAGGCTTCACCCAGACAGTGCTGGTTAGCTGAAGAAACCAATCAAAGTAAATGATAACAATTCTCTGACAGCCTCTTTTTCTTTCCTCACCCTTCAGTTTATATAACCTGTGAAATGAAGCACTTGAAATGAATACAAATAGCTGTATCACTCATTTACCATCTAAAGGTTCATTCCTATTTCACTTTTCATGCCAGACTGTTTATTTAATTTCAGATAAGAATTTTTGTCCTTTCTTCCATGCTCTTTCAGCATTGGAGAAGCTGCATCTAAAAATTGAAAAATTAGCCTCACTGATTATTTCAAAACACTTCTAAATTTTCTCCTTATTTATTGTACCTGTTGGTATATGTTTCACTGTTTTTTCCTGGTCCCCAAGTGCCTGTACCAGTTTTTTAAATGTTTTGTATGTGTCTGATAAGTTCCTTTTTTGAAGGTGCTATCATTTTGCCCTGTATGCAAAAATAAAATCAATCCCTGAGTACATTAACCTTGGTATTGTCTTAATGATAATGGCTAACTAAAAGGTCATTTCAAAAACACATCGCAAGAAAAACAAGATTCATAGATTTTTTTTTTTCGGTGTTAGAGCAGGGAAAAAATACCTTTTACTGGCTTGGTAGTTTTCTGTCTTTTAGTGAGGTTTTCAGGGTTTTAAAATTATTTTTGTGTTAGATGCCTTGTTACACTTTCAGTTTAAGGTAACATGGAGGTTTTTTTATTTAACAGAAAATGTAAGTGGTCTGATTCTCTATTCATTGCATTGTCCTATGGGGACTGTGGCAAAGTCATATTTGCTGAACATAAAATTTTACTGGATTTCAATTACAGATGAGTTTGACTTGGACATACTTGTGTCCCTTCTATCCCCATATAGTCATCCTTTTCTTACCTCTCCATAAAAAGCTACGCAGACTCACATTTGAAAAATTGTCTTTGGTAATTGTTTGACGTAGAGTCATGACAAAGTATTTTAGTAATTGGGAGTAGGAAGGGAGAGAGACAACCAAACAATTTTCCTGCCTGTGCTGAAAGGAGAGATTTTATGGTTAAATTATGAAGTCTTTGGTAGTGAGAACAGGTGCAGACTAATTTGAGTAAGATTCCTGATACTGGTTTTGTAAGAGATGCTCGTGGTTGCTGGGAATCTTCTTGATGAGTTTCAGGAAGAGTTAAAAACATAGATGGATTTGTGTTCCTCAGAAGCAATTGAAACTTCTAAAATTAATTGCTACCTTTCATATTGTTTCCTTACCAGTGCAGGAAACACTTATGTGAAGCCAATATTATTGATAATTTCCAAATAAATTTCGCAAATCTTTAAAAAAAGTTGAATATATAACATATAGGTGATGCATGGCTTTTATATTTGTGTTATTTTATGTATGGATCTTCCCTGAGAGTAAAAAGTAGTCATTTTAAGAATTTAGAGAACTGATGATGTACATATGTAAACAACAGCTGCATTATTCTGTCTAGCTTCATTTCATTAGCTATTTTGAAAAGTGATACTTTTTTGTTGTAATATTCATGTATGTCCTACTTCAAAATGCTTTTTTCTTCCTGCTATTTGTCATTATTGGTATTATTAATGGTTTTATTAGAATAATTCCAAGCAGTCCTGATCTGAAGAGATTAATGATCTACATTGCTTATTCATCTGGTATACTGCTTTTGAACTGTGAAATTGCTACAAGGACACTTCCTTATGTATCGCTGGGGAGCACCAACTTCTGTTCTTCTGCTAAAGATAAATCAATATATATCAGACTGTGTGGTAGGAGGTAAAATAAAGATAACTTAGATTTAGGTGTGTAGATTAGGTCCTTACATCCACAATTTCCTGTTTTTAATTTTATTACTCTTATTATATTTTTTTAAGATGCTGAGAGCATCTGCAGGTCCAGCTGAGATGAGTTATCAGCAATACATCTTCACTAGCAATTGTGGCTTTACACCAAAAGTACATTTGACTTAAAAAGACCTGTTGGCCCATTGGTGTCCATAGGAATGGCTGGTTCCTGTTGGTTGGATTGGAAAAAAAAACTTCCAAGAAACCCCACCCAAACCAGTCAAGCTGGTGATACTTGAATGGCTAAACACACATTTTTGTCCCCAAAGACGCAGAGATGCTTAGCACCACTGATTTTTACTTTTTTTTGAAGATGGATGTTGCACATGAGAAAGAAGTGTACTTGAAACTGGCAGGAAGTGAACTTTAGTTGCCAGACTTTGGGCTGGTAAATGTTAACTCTCTTTGTTACGTGATTTCATCACACAGTGGGAGGGCTTCCTACTTCAATGGGCAGACCCCTTACCTTACACTGGAATAAAACTCTGACCATTCAGCTGGCTTGAGTATATGATAATATTTTGCTCACGCACAGATAACTTGCTTTCTTTGGAGTCCCCTCTTTCAAGCTTAAATCCAAACCAGTCTCTGAGGAGTACCATCTTCCTTTTCCTTACCTGTTTGGGAAGATTTAACCCTTTCATTAGTCATCATCTCAGAGCCTACATAAAGACAGGATAGAGATAACTCATATCATCTCTAATTTTCTCATTGCAACTTTTAATAATACTATAGTATAATATTTGTAGTTAATATTATAAATATTATTTTATTAACTATTATTTTTGTAATGATAACTGTTATTTTATTAATAATCATTTTAATCACATTGTGTATCCTACTTTTTAGCAAAATGCCAATGCTGAAAGAGTTAAGTGTGCCTCAGTCTTAAAAAAAGTGCCTCGTTTATTCATCTGACAGGAGCTATACAGTACTGGAGACATTTGAGACTTTTAGACCACTGCCATGAAGTAGAGAAGGATGGAGTTTTAAGATATAATGTAGCTATTAAGCCTTTTCAGTATTGGAATACTCAGTCTCTCCCATAAGAAAAGTGATGACCTGTGATCATAAACAGGTTAATTTAATGTGACCTGATTTCAGAAGTGTCCCCTTATTGCTTTAAGGATAGTAATTTTTCATTATATTTGACTTTTCAAAATCATTATCTGTAAGTCTCAATTATCCAAGTATTTAATTAGTTCTCTAAGTGCGTATTTGGAGTTTTAATGTTCTCTCGAGTTCTTTTTGTAAACAGTATCAGCAGAGGAGACTGTGCCTCTGATGCAAGTCGGGTAGCAAGGCCACTCAGCAGTCCTGCTTACAATTCATGTGAAACACGTCTTGCCAGACAAAGCATCTGCCTATTTGGAGGGTGGTTCTGTAGTCTTGCTAATCCAGAGTGCATTAAAGTCTAGACTCCGTCATTTTTTGAGGCTGTTGGGAAGGGTTAAATAACAAATCAGATATGCCTAAGATAGAGCAGAGCTGAAGCAAGGATGCTGTTGCTGGTTTGTGCATTGGGAAGAAAGCTGTAATAGCAGCAGCAGCAGCAATAACAACAGCAGCAGCGGCAGCAGCAGCAAGAGACCTTCAGAAAGCCGGGGTTGCAGTAGTCTAAGATATGAAGATCCTGTTACGTCTGTGTCTCTCCTGAGTTCGGAATGGTTCATACAAACCTTATGCCACGTGTAGTAAAGGATGTACAGGAATATGGAATTTGCTTTGGAATAACTGGATGCTGAGGAAATAAAGACGTGCCTCTGGGTTTTTGTTGTTGGGGTTTTTTTCTGCCTTTCTTTTTAAATCGTCGGAAACAGAAGAGATTGATTTACTCAGAGAAAGTAAGTTTCATCTGTCTTCACAATAATTTAAAGGGATAGTTTTGAAGCTGAAAGGTGACTGTTTTGCTACCTCTTCCCTTGCACCTGGGACTGAAAAGTGAAGAGAAATGGACAGTGTCTCAGAGGAGACAGGAATGACCGAAGCTCGGTGAAAGCACACACTGATTGTTGTCTGCTGTCCTCTTCATGCAGTGCTGTGGGCTGGTGCACCGACGGCGAGTACGGGTTTCCTATGTAAGTTTTCGTTTGTATTAGAATGATGCTGACTTGTGTGTTCCACTCCTAATATATTAGTTGGTATGACTGAGGAAGGTATTTTAATGCATAGGAATGACTGACCAGAGCGCTAAGTACCTGTGAACTAAGTTTTTACAGCCCAAAGACACAAGGATCTTTTTAACAGGTATGAGTCTTGCCATCTATTTTCTTGTAACTTGTTCATATTCTCAAGGATATGTTTGGTTTTTTTTAAATGACCTGTAGTATTAAAAGACTGGAAGTCTGACCATCCTGATTTCTTTTCTTAAATTGTGTATTTATTTTTGCTAGTAGCTCTGTGTAAGTGGAGTCATTAGGAAAGGACATCTCTACTTACCCATATATGATAACTGAAAATCACTTAAAGTTATAAGCAGTTCTGGACCGAGCACAAAAATTATTGGAAAGATCCTGAGGAAACATCAAAATAATCTTGTGAGGTAGTTCTTTTGAAAAAGAGCAGTAGTACAGTGGCAGAAGTATAGCCTTATGTTTTGCATGGTGTATTTGCTTTCCAGAACAGGGTATTTCAATATTTAGATATGATATGATTGCTCTGTCTTGCAAAATGGCTGTCTCCAATAAATTCCACAAGGAAGGCCAACACCAAAGCTTAAGTATTAGTAATGAAAAAGATCATATACTAGCTGAAATATGTCTGAATTATACCCAGCTGACATGATAACCCTCAAGTAATTAATTTATGTTTTAACATTCCTGTTCTATTCTTCTGTTCAGTTATCAGATAGACATGATAAGAAACAGGAGGTTGCAATGATCAGGATAAGCTGCAAATTGAAATTGCTGAGTATTAGCAATAAGAAGCTTGTAGCTTGTTGCACGAGAAAAGAGCAAAGGTATCAGGAGATATAGTTCTGTTGTCAGAATTACTGTGGGTTTCTCTGTGCCATAGAAGGGTCTTTTAGAGATGCTTAAAAATTGATCAGAGAACAATCAAGGTCATAAATAGGTTCAATCTAAGTCAAAGTTTGTGTAGGGGATTGATGGAGAGAATTGAATCATTTAAAAACCTCTAAATTTCTCCCTCAGAACAAATTGCAGAGATGTAAACAACTGAAAATGTGAGTGTGGTCATAGTTGTTTTGCACAAAGCTGATTTGACTTTGGGTGTATTTTGTTCTCACATGTGCAACAGTTGATACTGTAAGAAGCAGGCAGAAGTAAGGAGCATCATATGAGATGAAGGAAAGAACTTAAACAGTACTGTATTTTGTATAAACTGTGCAAAAAACAATGCATAGTTAATTTTAACCATCAATTCAGTATAAAATCAAAACTTGGATATCTCTTATGCAAATAATTACTTGATAATATTCCCACAATTATGCAGAAGTTGAAATACAAATTGAAAGCACTTCTTGTTAGCTCTCCCATGCCAGTGGAGTTTAGGGCATATGAAAATAATGACCTCTTGAGATGCATCACCCACCCTTTCATTTCTCCTTGTTACTGTTATTTAGCAGTAGCACCAAACACTGTGAATGATATTATCTAGAAAGAATCCCATGAACTCCATCTTTTTTTTTGATGTTTGTGGGTAATGGAGAGAAAGGTGCTTAGTGAATGTTTTATAAAAGTACTAAGCTTTGTACCTTTTTTCTGTGAGGGTATTGTGCAAAGCTGATAGACCTCGTGGTATTCTGAATATCTCACTAACTGTTTACAAAGAAGAAGGTTGCTCAGTCTTAGTTAGGACAAGTGAAATGAAGTTTGCCCTTGATCTTTTTGGTCTGAATGCTATTACGTGAAAGATGACCGTGTTCTTAAATAACTTAATTACAATGAAAATTCTCTCTGTTGTTTGAATCCTTGATTATCCAAACCTGTTATTATTAAATTTTTTTGGCACTCCCAATGGCATTGGACTAATTGAGGTTGTACTGTGTGATTCTTTTGGGATGAAAGCACTGAAATTAAAGTGAGCCAAGATATGACCCTTTTTATTAACGTCTGACTCACTGGGGAAAAACATTAGACTTTTATTCTGGGTTATTAGTTTACAGTTCTGAAGTTCCTTATGAACTGTAGTTGTAAATGATCTGTCTTGGAAGTTTGGGGTTTTTTTTATTTTTTGGGGGAGTTTAAGGTACTGTACTTTATGTAACTGAAACAAATGACCAAACCTAACTGGCTATTGTGTGCCAGCAATACAGCTCATTCTGGTCTGGGTCCTAAAAACAGTGCAAATCTTAGGCATAATCAATCCCTTTGATGATGTTTTGGGTCTGGAAGAGATCACTACTCTTAGTTACACAGGCTCCCATTGTTTCTTTGGAGGAGCAGCATTGTTGATAGAGAAAATATTTGTATTCATATATTGCTTCTTTCTGTGATCTCCTGCATGTTGGGCTATCATGCACAGAGATTAATCCTGCATCTGTGTGCTGGGATAAAACTGAAGGCCTGGATGGGTTGTATCCTTCTTTACCTGCTCCCTAGGTTTTGCAGCTAATGAGTGGTGTGCAGACCACACAATGCTGACAAGATTAAATCTGGCTCAGGAGATCTCGCTTGGCTTGCCTGATTGTTGAGTCTTCCTTCATCCTGGCACCATGTAATGCCTGAATCCACAAAATTTCCACTCTTCCTCAGCTCTGGTTTCTTTGGATGGGTAATCAGGGTGATGGGGGCATGAGGTGTCATTTAATGTAATGTGTTTAATATGGTGTGAGATAACCTGCAACTTGTAATGGTAGGAAGTGTTGTATGGATGTTATGGCTGCATGCTAATACTCAATTCCAGAAATAAAGACCCTCACACTGGAAATTTTCTGGCAAAAGCTGGAGATAATTCCAAGTAATGTCTTTGCCTTATTCCATCAGTCATGTCTGTGAGGTGGGGTCATGCCATTTGTCAAATAGGATCTATTTGGAGTAGTATGGAAGAGCAGCTGAGTGAAGTCCTTCCAGTGAATAATCTCATCTCTTTCTGGAAGTGAAGTCTAAAACATTTGTACGAATTATGTATTGCCCAGAGATATTTTCACAACTCTTACTGTTTACATGGTACAGAACATCTAAAAGCACCGGAGCCTGAAGACTGACCAGTTTGTTTTGTTTTCAAACTTTAGTCCAGTCTATGCACTGTTGGCCCCTCCTTCAAGAGAAGTTGCAGTCTGATGGAAGTCACTCAGAAATCTTGTACTGTCTCCATCTCGCTCTTCTCCCTGGCAGAGTCTGGAAGTGAAGGCCGTTTGAACACGGAACAGGATAATTCCAGACTCTGCATGTTTCTGAGCAGAGCACTTCTGTCAACCACTTTGCCTGACTGTATATGTGCTGCCTTCTCTTACTGCTGCGAGTGATCTCATTCGCTGTGGTTCCACTTGCCAACCAGACTGGAAAAATTGTTTTTATGGCAACATAATAGGAGTTGACTGAACTTTTTTAATCCATGGCAAGTGAAATCAAGGAAGAGGGTCTATATAGTTTCTTGAAAGACTGTTCAAGTCCCTGTGCGTGGAAGGGACCAAAACCATATCTAGAAGGCATCTGCTGGAGTATACAGACAGGTAATTCCGAGCCCCTTGAGCATCCCAATGTACTGCAGAGCCTCCTGGCTTCTCGGGGTGCAGGTGTGTTTGCAGAGTACGAGTGTACTGCCATTTTTACAGCTATGTAAACAAGGAGTAGGTGAGTGTGGCCAGGGAGGACCAACATATGATAATCTGGATAGGCAAGCCACGGATTTGGAATCCATTGTACTTTAAATAATAGCTTAAAATCTTTAGCTGTCTGGATTTCCAAACACTGACTTTCATACTGATTTTTCTGAAAACTCATGTGGTTGACTTTTTGAATTTTTGTGGGCTTTTTTGTTTGGTTCTTTTGTAGAATTATCAAATTACATTTTTGCTTATGGGGAAGGACTATTCAGAATAAGTCTGAGCTGATGTTTTAAACATTTTTCTCAGATATATAGCTAATTTGATAAAGCATTGAGATGATGTCTGGAAGGCAAATATTCATTACTCTGGCTCTAATCTTAACAAAGGACTACTATAATTTGATATTAAAAAGAAAAAAAAACTTTAAAAATGCATTCCAAAACAATATAAACTTTATTTGAACATTAGTAGTGAAATTTATGGTATGGCTTGTAGGGTGTATTTCAGTTTAATGTAATTAAAGGACCTTGGTATGGTTTTGTTTCAAGATGCTTCTTTTCTAATGGTGGGGACTGTAATTGGAGAGCTTTCTGCCTGCAGCAGTCAGTGGGCTCCAGACGTCAGGCTTTTTGTGCCTGTGTCTGGAGGATATTTCAGACCTCCTGAGGGGACGTTCTCTTTTTGGTGTTTTTAGATTTATACTAGAGGTTTTTTTTTTCTCTTCCTTCTGAGACCGTAATCTTTTCTATCTGTCTATCACTTAATAATGTTTGTCACCAGACCACTCTTTATCGTAGCAGATGCTGTCCTTTCCTTTCTTCCTTTTGCTTGCCTCCCTTTCTCTTCCTCATTGCTGGTTTATACTTTTTTTTTCCTAGATAGAGCTACTTTTTTTGCTCTTCTCCACCATGCTTCTTGTTTTGACTTGCAGAATTCTTGCTTCACATTTGAAAACTTCTTTTGCTTCTGTTGACATTAGTGTCAGCCTAGGAGGGTCTGGCCAGGTCTATTTCTGTGACCCCCTAATACTCCTGTGCCATCAACTCTAGTCTTGCATGTATCCCTCTTTTCTCCATTTCCGCTTTTGTCAGTTTTAGTGGAAGTCTGAGCTGCTCACAAGGACACCAGGAGAAGTTACAGGCTAAGGCAGCTGTGGATGAACTGTTGTTTTCAGAATTATATTCATGATTCTCTTCCTTGTGTATTGTAGGCAGAAAAGCACACGCTGAGGAGGAGGAAAGAAAGTATAAACAAGTTGTGGTTTACTGATGAAGACATTTAAAGGAATTCTTTTAGCATAAACATGTTATATTTACAGATTAAGGGAACTGGCTGGAAAAGGAAAATGTCCTTTAACTTTCTTAAGTGACTCCACTCAGTACTGGGTGCCTCAGTACTGTTAGGAAGGAACTCATAATCTATGGGTTTGGGGGGATATTTTCTGTATTTAAGTTGTCTCTAGGAAGTCCTTTTGAATTTTTTCTATACCCTGATTTTATAATTTTTTGTTTTGATAGTATGGGAAGAAGACAGTCAGTGAATAAAGTGGAATAAACTGATGTGGCAATACTTAAAGGGCAAGGGATTTGAACCAAGACTCTCTTAGTCATTGTATACCAGCCAAACCAGGACTGTCAAACTTTGCACTGCCAAAATTAAAAGTAATAAATTCTCTTTATCTGCATTTATTCTGCTGCAACTGCCTAATAACCTCTATTCATTATGCTGGGGAGTATTATTGATGCTAAACTCTTTTGATTGCAACTCTGGTCCTTTCAAGTGAAACTTCACACTTTTGTTCCAACTGTTTTTCCTTTCACATCATTAAGTGGCCATAATTTTTTTTGGACTCTGTGGCTCCATTTAAAAGATTTCTTTCCATATTATAGCATAGATTTTGGACTACAAAACCTCTGTTTTCCTGTCTCCCTTCTTTAAATTCTTTCTTCTTGCTGCATTTCCTAGATGCAACCTTAGAATTTAATTAACTAGCAAAAGGGGCTTCTTTTGAAAAATAATCTGACATTTAGGAGAATTAAATGGAACATTTGCAGCTCATTGTACGTTCTGAAGTAAAATTTTATAACAATATGGCTGGTGGATAAAATATTGTGACAATATCTGCAGTAAAGGCCTGCTGCCATTCCTTTTTCATTCTGTGTATAATGTAAATGCTTGAGTAAAAGATTTAAAATATGTAAAGTTTCAAGGCAGCAACAGCATCAAAATTTTAATTTTGTACTGAAGTAAAGAATTAGAGAACCCCATTTAAATTATTTTCCACTACCCTCATCTCTTAAGGCTGAGTTCATCATTCCTTTGATAATCCTATCACTATTTCACTGTTGCTTAAATGGAGCATTATTTTGTTACTCCCTGCTAATTTGGATATATCAAAGTAGTGACATTATTTGCATGGTTTTTGACAAGAAGAGCTCAGATGTGTGAAACCAACTGGCTTCCCTTATAAACTCCTCTTCCTCCATCAGTAGCACCCTTGACTTGAATTGTATGCGTATTTTAATTGTAGAGTGTTCTGAAGCTGTGTTTAAATAAGGTGTTCTTAAAAAGCCTTTGTGTTTTCTGAAACCTGTGATATATTAATGAAAATAAGTTGCAAATTTGCAACAAGCTGTACACTTCAGTCACTGGATGGTCTGTGATTAGTCAACTGGAGTTAATGAGCGGGAATTGGGATTTGTAACCTCTGTCTCCAAACCCGTCAGTGATTCATCCTGTGGCTATGAGCAAATCATATGGAAAGAGGCCTGGGGCACTTCCTTTCTGTAAAACTTGAGGAGAATCCTGCTGCACAAGTATGTGTGCAGAAGTATAACATTTTTTACAAAACCTGAAAAAAGAGTATTTGTTAAAAATAAACACTTAAAACTAGCTTAAGAGATTGTTACAAGTAAAATGTAACCCATTTTCATGCTTCATTTATTTTCAGCTTTTTTTCCCTGCCTTTTCTCCCACGTCATACACAGTAAACTTTGCCATCCTCACTTGGTAAAATGTTTTTCTTCTTTGTTCTTAGTGTTTTATTGGTTTGGTTCTTTTTTTCTTTCCTGAATATATTTTTTTCCCTTCACTAGTTACTTTTTCTTTCTGCTCTTCTTGGGTACAATGTCTTTGAGTACAATACTTACTGACTTCAGTGGTGGAGGAAAAATTTAAGTATTCTTGGCAATTTTAATACATTTTCTGATGAGATGGCATTCCATAACAATTTTATGAGACTGTGAAGTCATGATAAATTAACTGACTGTCTTACAATACTAATTGAGTCCCCTGCATTCTCTATGGAAGAATGCCATGCTTAATGTCTTTCCTACTATCTTTATACTAAACCAAAGTGACAAAATTAGTAACTTAGTAATAGGGAAATGAGAGGAAAATAAAAGAACACTTTTAGGTTTGAATAGAAAAGATAGATTCATGGAGTTCTGAACATAGCAAGAGTGCTTCACTGAGCAGAAGCTCTTCTGGAAAAAGTCTTGTAATTGTTCTGTTGTGATTAACCATCCCCTTCCACCAGGAATTTTAAAGGAATACAGAAAAACTGTCTGAGCAAAGCCCTGATAGAATTAAATATGCTCAGAGATGTTGAGGGCAACAACAAAAGCTTCTATAGGTATACTGATGATAAAAGAAAAACAAGGGAAAATGTGGGACCTCTCCAGACAGAAACAGGAGACCTGGGTACTTGGGACATGAAGACTGAGGTGCTCAGTGGCTTTTTTGCCTCAGTCTTCATTGAAAAATGCTCGAGCCACACCAGCTAAGTTGCAGAAGGCAAAGGCAGAGGCTGAGAAAATGTAGAACTGCCTGCTGTAGCAGATTAGGTTTGAGGCCATCTAAGGAACTTGAAGGTGCACAAGTCTATGGGACCTGAGGAAATGCATCTGTGAAACCAGAGGGAACTTACAGGTGAAGTGGCCAAGCCACTATCAATCGTATGTGAGAAGTCGTGGCAGTCCAGCGAAGTTCCCACTGACTGGAAAAAGGGAAGCATAATTCTGTATGTTATGGAACGTGGAAAATAAGGATGTCATTGGTGACAGCCAACATGGCTTTACTAAGGACAAATCATGCCTGACAGATTTGGTGTCTTTCTACGACTTGATTACAGCACTGGTGGATGAGGCAAGTTGGTCAGAGCATGGTGCTAATAACACCAAGGTTGTGGGTTCAGTCCCTGTACAGGCCATTCACTTAGAGTTGGACTCTAAGTGAATCAATGATCCTTGCAGGTCCCTTCCAGCTCAGAATATTCTGTGAATCCACCTGGACTTGTGCAAGGCATTTGACACTGTCTGGCACAGCATCTTGGTCTCTAAACCGGGGAGACATGGATCTGACACATGGATCACTCAGCACATAAGGAGTTGGCTGGATGGTTGCACTCAAAGAATTGCGATCAGTGGGTCAATGTCTGGGTGGAGACTAGTGATGAGTGGAATTCCCAAGGGGTTGGTTTTGGGACTGGCACTGGTGAACATCTTTGTCAGCAATATGGACAGTGGGATAAAGATCTCCCTCAGGAAGCTGGCTGACATCAGCAAGCTGTGTGGTGCACTCCATATGCTGGAGGGAAGGGATGACATCCATAGCCATCTTGTTCCACCTGAGAGGTGGGCCTGTGCCAACCTCATGAATTTCAACAACACCAAGTACAAGGTCCTGCACCTGGATCAGGGCAATCCCAAGAACAGGTAAAGGCTGGGCAGAGAGTATTCTGAGTAGATTGAGAGCAGCTCTGAGGAGAAGGAGAAGGACTTGGTGTCCTTGGACCTGAGGAGAAGGTGTTGGTAGATGAGAAGCTGCACATGACCCAGCAATGTGCACTCGCAGACCAGAAATCCTGAGCTGCATCAATAGAAGCAGATTGTCCTGATTGTAGATGTTAATAATTCTGATGCTTACAACATTATATTTTCTGTCCAGTTAACCAAGCATGCAGTACAGACTTCTGTAAGAAATAGATTATTAGTGAAGCTATGGTACCAGGTAGCAGGGCCTTTATACTGAGTGTGCTGTATTAATGGTTTATGCTTATTCTTTAAAAACAGTTAGTCATAAGGGATGAGTAGTTTTTACACACTCTTCCTCTAGATGGAACCACTCTGCTGCTTCACTTGGATGAAATACTATTTGTTTAACAGCTGAAGAATTTGTTGCAGTGTGTATTTGCAATCATGCATCTACGTTCACATGTGCACGTGTGGCTCGGAGCAATCTGTGTGGCATTAGAGCGTGATGCAAGAGAAGGATGCTCCTGGGGCTTGTGTTGCTTCTGGAAATAAATAATTTGGACGTAGTGTTTGCACGCTTTGATCTGTTACAGAGTAATGAAAATTACTATCTTTATGGTAATAATGACCTATTTATTCTACAGCTGGTGAAATGCTTCATCTTGTCCATCATCTCTGCAAAGTCTATTTCAGAGTTTATAACCAGACTGCTAGCAAGAACACTCACCATCTTCACATTTTATAATCTTTTCTGCTTATGGGTTTGTGCACAGAACTTGGTTGACTACAGCAGATGTTGATACCTCTATTTTCAGTAGAAACATCTTGCTTCATTTATTGCTTTTCTATTTTCATTTGTTACTTCCAGAAACTATCCCAGTCAAAATATCTTTCTTCTTTATTAACACTTTTCCCATGTTTTCAGATCATGAGTTTTTTTAGTAGGTTGTGAATACAACTTTTCTAAGGTTCCTCTGCTTTTACCTGACATAAAATATTCTGCTTACCTCGTTTCCCCAGTTGTTAATGTGAGCTATATGTATTACACAATATACTCTTCATATTTTTTCATTGAATTGTGAGCCTCAGATTTTACTTACACTAGATAGTTTACTGTTTCTAAGAACAGCACTCTTTCTAAGGCCTGCGTCACTGCAGGCCATGCAAAAGATTCAGAAGATAGACTAGTTGGATTAATTATCTGCTTAATCAGAATCCAGCATAGTAAAAGGTTGTCCAAAGGAGAAGAAAGAAAAATGTCATAATACAGTTAATTTAATGGTTTTTAGTCTTCATTTTCTCCTGGAATACTGAAAGTGCGCTGAAACAGCATGACCCTACACAAAACCAGCATCAGTAGATAAATATAAGGCGCTGGTTCTTGCTCCCCAGCAGCTAAGGAAAGAAAGGCTTAGTCATGCAAGTCTGTAAGAACTTACCAGCAAAACTCTAATTGAGAGGTTAGAAATCAGATTAATTTAGGTTATGTTTGTATGGAATAATAATAAGCTACTTGAACTGAAATAATTAGAGACATGATAAAGAGAAATTTAGGGAGGATGTCAAAGAGAAGAAGTCAGCAGACCCAGAGGAGGTTTGCCATGAGTATAGAAAAAGTAGGTGGAGAGGAGTCACACACATGGCACCTTCTGTGGAGGAAATGGTTACAATTGTTATGATCTACTATACACATTTCAGTAAAGGTATATCTTCAATTTTATTAAAGATAGATGTTTGCATGTTTAATTTCCTTAGAGATTCATGTTTGCCTGTGTCTGCAACCATAGTACTGTAGTTCACATAAAACAGACAGCTCAACTTCTGCAAATTTTAATGAAACTATATTGTCTAATGATTGCTGCTAATTGTTAAAGTATTATCAAGTTTATCTTTTGAATTGTCACCACGCCATTAATTATTAAATCTATTTGCATTTTAGTAAACGTCAGTCTCTACATAGACTAACATATTTGTGTAGGTTGCATATAACAACATACACCTTAGGAGAGGACAACAGGTGCAACACATCACTGAAGGGCAGGAGAAATAAAAGAAATATTATCCTGACTGAGGCAAAGAAGTGTGCATTAAACCAGGCAAGCACATGAAATGATACCTTGTCTAAGAAGGAAATATTTGCATCTCTGAGGAAACAGAACAGGATTTGTTTTGAGAGGAAGAATAACCACAGGAGGAAATAAATTAAGTCTCAGTGACAAATGTTGAGGGAGAATTCAATGATCAGGTTAATTATAAAAATGCTAAGTGCTTCACCAAAAAGAGATACTCAGTGAGGGTTGCACCCTGAGGGTTAAGATATGCAGAAAAATGGAAAATGGAATAGAAACACAGGAAAATATGTGGAAAGGAAAGATTCAGCTTCCTTAAATTTGCCTTCATAAAAAATTTAACTGTTGACTGCTTTGGAAATTCTAAGGAAATATTTTTGTTTTAATCTTAAACGGGCTTGTGTCAAGGGTTGGAAAGCTTCTGGGTAGCAACATACCTCATCCAAGCCTATTGTGAGTCAAACAGTTCATTCACTCTATCTTTTAAGAAATATTCTGTTTGTCCAATATGTGTCCAGGGTGACCAATGGTAATAAGGTTTGCCCTGGGAAAGGGTATCCTAGGGTCACATGAGTCTGTGTGTCCCAGTCACTGGTGGGGGAACTGAGACAGCAGTTTTTAAATGGGTCTCCAGTGAGCTTGCCAAAAAACATTTTAAAACTGTTTCCCTAGCTATGATCTATGATGATACATCTTCCCATCTGTATGGAGTAGGATTTCTGAAAAATTAAAAAGATTTAACAAACAACAACCAAGAAAACCCAACACCCCTCACCCCCCCATCATACACACACAAAAAAAAACCCCAAATCCAAAATTATTTAAGAAGGCTTCTTAGGAGAGCTGGAGAATTGCACAGCAAATCTCTCCTGGTCTGAAATGCAGTGACCTGGCTCAGCCTTGCCATTGCCAAGCTCCTGCCAGCTGCAGATACAAGACTCCCTGCAGGGGACCCTTCCTCCAAGTGTGCATTTGAAAATGTGGTGTTTATGCCAAATATTTTCCTTTTATTTTATACTTATTTTTGAAATTGCTTTGGATTCAAAGAGATAAGACATTGTGTCATCATGTTTTTATGCCAGCACTGTTACTTACAGTTAAGGTGTTGACTGCAGTCTTGGTTGTGTTTCCAAGCTGGATAAAGTGATCCTTGTAAATTTTGAAGAAAAATGCCAAAGTACTGTAGACTGAAATAAACCTCAGACATGAACTGAAATAACTTTTTCTTCAAAGAGAGAAATAAAAAGGAGACAGAACAGAGAAGATAAAAACTCTTTCCAGAAACAGTGATATTTACCTGTGGTACAGGCAGAGATTACAGAGCTGGTTTTTGTTTGGTGAACTCTCTGCAGTCACTCATAGCAGAGCTCTGGCTGGATTCAAAGCAAATATCTCTGCCTGCTTGTGCAAAGCTTGCTCACAGTACCAGTTGTTATTGCAAGGCTGTGTCTCAGGAACACTGAACAGAAAGACTTTCTGTATTCTTAGAGAAATGGCATGATTATAGGCAGGAAAAGTTCTTTGTTTTCTTAGATATTGTAAGAATACAAAAGGAATAGTGTAGTTGTTTGGCATTAGGGAAGTCATATATATTCTAGAAAAAATAAATGTGTTCAGAGTACATGGATGGTAGATGAGACAGGGGGTTTATGACTACTACAGTAAAATAGTAAACTTTGTTCAAGAACAGTTCAACCAGCTGGAAATAAAAAAATTGTAAAACTGCCAAAGTCAGTGAGACCCAAAGCAATTTGCTGATTGAATGATGATCACATGTACATATGTCTGTGGGTTCTGTTTAGTTTCTGTACTTTCATGCTGTAAATTTAAAGCATGCTAACAAGGGAAAAATTAGACCACAAAATAAAATCTATAGTGTCAGTAATTTCTTTAGAGCTTGTATTTTTTGGGTTTTTGTGTGTGTGTGACAAGTCTCTGGGGTGCTCCCCAAATATAAAGGTGTTTGAATCACAAATTGAAAGTAACTTCTCTGTCACTTTGCTATCACACAAAATGTGGATTTCTGCCCTAAAAGTGGAAAAATTATTTTTAGATTTTTTTTTATAAATGATTGAAATCTGGTTCCTTGATTTAATATAGCAAATTACATTGACAATTTGTAATATAACAATTTATTTTGCCTAGAGAATTTGTGGATGCCCCATCCCTGGTAGTGTTCAAGGCCAGGTTGGATGGAGCTCTGAGCAGCCTGATCTAGTGAATGGCATGCTGTCCATGGCAGGGGGCTTGGAATGGGAAAAATCTCTGAAGTCTTTTCCAAACTAAACAATTCTATGATTCTGTGAATAAAAGTGACTAAATTATTGAGGTAAATGCAAAACTCTCACTGTGATTTCAATAGGTTAACATTTTCAGTGTTAACCTCAGAACTCAGTGTACTTCCCAAACTGAGTGGTGCAGTGTGGTATCATTATCATAACAGTACAGACCAGTTTGTCCAAGCTGGAGGCCTGACCAGTGGCAGTGAACACTAGGGCCAAAGAAAAATTGATTATAAGAAATTCCTTCTTTCTGGACTGGGGAATTGTTTACATCTGCCAATTAGAACTGGATGAGAAAATAAAATGTGTCAGTTACTCACAACTCAGAAGGGTAAAGTCTGTTGCCCAAGGCAAGTAAATTGGATGAATTTAAGGCCTATTTGATGGAATTGTAATGGAGTCTTACCAAAACTAGATGCAAATTCCAGGAAGCTGGAGAAGGTATGACCAGGACTATTTTCAGCCACCAAGGCTGGTTCTCCTGTTTTGGTTTCAGCTTGTTGAGTCAGGATGTCTTTGCCAGCCCAGCACCAAGAAGAATGTACGGGAACATGTGGGCTGCTGCTGTGCTAGGTAAACCTGTTCTCCAAATGATCTGAAGTCTCAGAGATCAGTGGGAATATCTGGCTTCACACATTTTGTGAAAATGAAGTTTCAAGACTTTGCCAGTGGCTGCACTTGGCTGTGAAAGAAGACAAACTAGAGATCCCAGGAGACACCATTGCTGCTGTGGCCACTGCCTCCCTCCTCCTGCATCTTCCTGCCTCCTTCTACCTCCTGTCTTGCCTCCTCCTGCCTGCTCCTGCCTCCTCCTGGGGAGGAGGAGGAGGCTGGAGCAATGTTGCCTCTTCACCAGCTTAAGTTGAAGATAGATTGCAGCCTCAGTGCAAATCAAGTTGAGATAGAGGTGTTTCTGGCAGGTTATGAGCTTTGTAAGAGTCTTTCCCATTTTTCCTTCACGTGAACTCTTCTGGGTTTGCAGAGTGGTCTGTCCCACTGGCTCCTCTGAGCTCAGGAGGCCACTCTCTGGCACTACTGACAACAGGACGCTCCTGTTAACAGGCACCATAAATTGCTGCCCACCATTCTGTCATGTGCTGGTTGCTTTCATCCCTCAGTCCCTGAGATGTGCTCCTGAGCTTGCTCTGCAGCTGGAACATTTAATTTGGTGCATGAAGCATGATGTAATTTGTGGCCTTTTTCCAGTACACTACTCTTGATTATATTGGATTGTGTTGGGCAGCCCAGGAGGATAATCTGTGTATATAATACATAAATATTACCTGGCCAAGCTGAACTTTATTTAATTACCTTTTCTTTGTCCCCTCTTCTGCCTTTTCTCCCCAGAATGCCTCTTTGACTTTAACTACAAGGGGCAGAGCCAAGTGTTTTCCCTTGATCTGTCCTGGACTGGCTGCTCCCACCACTCTTGCTGTCTTCCCTGCATGTAGATGCTATAACACAAGAAGCAGAGATAGAGATCCATCATATCATTTTATCTATAGCAAATACAAATAGGCACGATGAAAGAAAGATTTAAAAAGGGCTGTATAAGACAGAATATTTCTTGATGCATGGTCTTCAAGTCAAATACTGTAATATTTTCTTTTAATGGCGTTTTTGAGAGCATTTTTGTTTTGAAATCTGTGCTTTGCAATATGTTCCTTGTCCCTGAGGAATGATGTGACATAGTAGGACAGACTCTTGATTTGAACTGGCTTTTCACTGAGGATTTCATTGATTAAAAGACAACGTTGTGTGAGTTTAAAATGAAACTGTCTCTCTGAAAGGCTTTCACAGTTCTAGTAGTGATTTTAAATATCACTCTTCTAACCTCCATTGTTTTTAGCAATTTGGGCTTGAAATACTTGATGATGTTGTCTAACAGCAACATTTAATAAACTCTGTTATTGCTATAGTCTAGGGTATTTGGCTTTTCAGTCTGTGACATTTTTCAATGGATGGCCGCAGGAAAAGAATATCATTTGATGGTGTATTTAATTAGAGTTAGAAGTAAAGAAAAAGTTACAATAAATTTTTGTTTTCCCAAGCACTGCTATACTTTTCATGACTTTGCTTGCGTGTGTGCAATGTTTTTGTTGTTTTTTTGTATAAAATATTGCAAATGAGTCAGTTCCTTTTTTTTTTTTTTGTCTCTTTGTGTATTCTGAAGGAACTGTTTGAGTGGTCATATGACAAAGAACAGAAAAATAAAAAGAAAATATTCAAGTCATGTCAGTAACTCATAGTAAAGGATATTACACAGCTATTCAAATAAGTGCATTAAAAACCATTTAATGTAAATATATTTTGATGAGAGATGCACATGGATGGGTTGGGGTAGTAGGTTCAATAGCGTACTCTCTGTACTTTTGATTTCCTTATGTAAGAATTATACAAAACTTCTCAGGTATAGAAACAATTACTACATTTTTAAAAAGAGAGATACCAGAACTCCTTTTGCTCACCAAGGCTTGAGGAATTTTGTTTCATAGAAGCATTCTTTGAATTAATATACTACTTCAGGAATTGATACTTTTCTTAACACGTAGTACATCTTATTTTACAAAAAGGTTTGATTTGCCTTGCCATTGATTACTGATAGTTTCTTTTGATTATTTTTTCTTAGTGATTTTGAATGCAGTTTAATGTGTGACACTCAGTGACTCGAATTTCAGTTCTTTGAATATTTTTAGTACTTCCAATATTATTTATATACAATGAACTGAAATACCACTGAAATACTACATTTACATACTCTTTAAGCTTTCCTTTGCCGTGAGCGTGTAATTAATTTTCTACTTATAAATATCTAATGTGAATTTTTCATTTACCTCTAAAGCATGATGCAGAAGTCAGTAAAAATCAGATACTTTTTGTTTTCCCTTTCTTGTTGTAAACCGCTTTTTTTACACTTTCCTGCATTATTATGAAACATTTAATTTTTTTTGTGCTGCTGAATAGGACAGATATGGAAATAAGATTTTAGCCTACCAACCTTAGAAACTAACTACAGAAACAGATACTGTAGGTTATTAATATCCATAGAATTCTTCCTGTTCTGAGAAACATCTCTGAGTCACCTGCAGTATCTCAGATAATGTACTTTGAAAATATGAATGATGTTATAAACTATGACAAATGGTGAAGAGTAATTTTTGAATCAAACTTTGAATTATCTGAGTTCTGGCTGGTTTTACAGCTTTGCGGTTGGGAGCTCTTTGTAAATCCATCCCATTTTCTTCCCTCTCTGCTGGGCTGTAGCAGCTGGGCAGCAGCCTTCTTGCCTTGCTACCTGACTCCTCCATTCATCCCATGCACATTGACTCTGAATTGTGCAACCTGGAAGTTTTGTACAACCATGGTCTATATTCCAGAGGATTTTTATTTTGAATGAGACTAGAGGAAATGAGCTGATCCTTTGAGAAACACTAGTTACAAGCGTGATTTTTGGGGTTGTGGGCATCTGCCTCGAGCAAGGGGTTGGTCTGCTGCTGTCCTTTGTTTGGCTGGCCAGGCTGGGTGGTGATAGCACTGCTGGCTGTAACTCAGGGGAGGGACAGGAGTCAGAGGACTTGGAGGGGAGCTCAGCAGCTGGGCTGTGCAGTCACGAGTCACTTGGAAGCAGGGAGGGATGACCACCGAGATGCAGAGCTGTCAGGGACAGCAGCAGGAGGGCACGGTGTCTGAGCTGCAGTATCTTTCCACTATCAGTAAGCAGACCGTGTGTCTCATCCTTTCTGAGGCCTGGCCATTTCTCTGTGTAAAGAATAGTAATTATGGTTTGGCAGCCCATGTCACGGTGTGTTATGCATGCAAAGGCTTTTCTTTAATGATCTTCATTAAGCAGTGCAGTCCTATAATGTTCATCTAATTGCTTCACAAACTTTATTGAGCGAATTTGAAGCATTTTTTTGCAAGGTCACAATCTTATTTCTGTTTTGTATCTAGAGAGAAGACACATTAATTCCAGCATCTGCTTATTCTGAAGAGCCAAAATGAATGATTTGGGTAACATGCATCTGTTTCAGCCATAGCTCTGAACTGAGGACAGTGGCTGTGAAGCTTGCTGCAATTCAAATCAATGCAAACATTCAAATGGGGTTTTTTTCCTGGTGGTGTTATGGTCCAATTATTATTATTATTATTAAGGTTCTTTAGAAATTCCTCTGCCCAAATTAAGGTGCAAACGAGACAATATGCCAGTGACAATAATATGGGTTTTATTGATGGTAAATATGAGAGAGAGAGAGAGAGAGGGAAAGAAAGCAAGACAGGAGTAGAAAACAGGGGGTGTGGGGGGGGGGGG